>JAVTVY010056062.1:0-316306 GCA_036873755.1 Hanleya hanleyi | reverse complement strand
CTCAAATAAACATGAGTACTTACTCCTCTATACACTGGAGCTTGGTGTAAGAGTGACCAAACCTCTCAAATAAACATGAGTACTTACTCCTCTATACACTGGAGCTTGGTGTAAGAGTGACCAAACCTCTCAAATAAACATGAGTACTTACTCCTCTATATACTGGAGCTTGGTGTGAGAGTGACCAAACCTCTCAAATAAACATGTGTACTTACTCCTCTATACACTGGAGCTTGGTGTGAGAGTGACCAAACCTCCTCTCAAATAAACATGTGTACTTACTCCTCTATACACTGGAGCTTGGTGTGAGAGTGACCAAACCTCTCAAATAAACATGAGTACTTACTCCTCTATACACTGGAGCTTGGTGTAAGAGAGACCAAACCTCCTCTCAAATAAACATGAGTACTTACTCCTCTATACACTGGAGCTTTGTGTAAGAGAGACCAAACCTCTCAAATAAACATGAGTACTTACTCTTCTATACACTGGAGCTTGGTGTAAGAGAGACCAAACCTCTCAAATAAACATGAGTACTTACTCCTCTATACACTGGAGCTTGGTGTAAGAGAGACCAAACCTCTCAAATACACATGAGTACTTACTCCTCTATACTGGAGCTTGGTGTAAGAGAGACCAAACCTCTCAAATAAACATGAGTACTTACTCCTCTATACACTGGAGCTTGGTGTAAGAGAGACCAAACCTCTCAAATACACATGTGTACTTACTCCTCTATACACTGGAGCTTGGTGTAAGAGTGACCAAACCTCTCAAATAAACATGAGTACTTACTCCTCTATACACTGGAGCTTGGTGTAAGAGAGACCAAACTTCTCAAATACACATGAGTACTTACTCCTCTATACACTGGAGCTTGGTGTAAGAGAGACCAAACCTCTCAAATAAACATGAGTACTTACTCCTCTATACACTGGAGCTTGGTGTGAGAGTGACCAAACCTCTCAAATAAACATGAGTACTTACTCCTCTATACACTGGAGCTTGGTGTGAGAGTGACCAAACCTCTCAAATAAACATGAGTACTTACTCCTCTATACACTGGAGCTTGGTGTAAGAGTTGCCAAACCTCTCAAATAAACATGAGTACTTACTCCTCTATACACTGGAGCTTGGTGTAAGAGAGACCAAACCTCTCAAATAAACAGGAGTACTTACTCCTCTATACACTGGAGCTTGGTGTAAGAGTTGCCAAACCTCTCAAATACACAGTCCTTCACGGAGTCCACCAGGATATCAGACTTCAAACCCAGCAATTCACACATCAGGTTTTTCTGTTAGAAAACATAAGAGTCACAGCTAGGATAAAAGATAGCAAGTGGACTAGCATTTTGCAAGGACTGTCACACTGTTATGAAAATCTGAGTGGTTGAAGTCCTCTTACATTGAAAATAGTGACTTGGTTAAGTTTGAAAGTTTTAATTTTCAATATCAACTTGGCCCCCAGAATGGTGCCACCTATTGGCAGATCGACATGTAAAAAAAATCCATGCCAAGCAAGATCTCGAGGCAAGGTACACATAACAAATTCGAAAAGAATCCATTCAGTTTTCCTAAGTTATTGTCCAGAAACTAGCTGGATGGATGGACCCAATACTATAGTCCCTTTAGGCGACTCGAGTGATATTTATATACTTGCTTCCTAACATGCCTAATCCAGAGAGCTGTTTAAGTGTTGGCTGATGTCTAAACTGTTCTTGGCTTTTCGTATAAAAATAAGGGAATTCTTGAAGTACATTCTAGAATATGAAACCTTTAATCAAAACTGATCCAATGTTATCAATATCACCATATCTGCTGTGACATAAAACAAGCGTTCCGAGAACCCCAACATCTCGCATTGCAGGGTCCTCCGCCGAAGCTGCAGCAGTATTGAAAGCATACATAGAGCAAACAACAATAACGTCTGGAATAGATGATGTGATACAGACAACAATGAAAGGAATAGATTATCTGGTACAGACAATAACATCAGTCCCATGTGGGATTACTGCCAGATACGTCAATCCCGTGTAGGATGGATAGGTCAGTGCCGTGGGATTACTGCTGCATAGGGCAGTCCAGTGTGAGATTACTGCTGGATAGGTCAGTCCTGTGTAGGATTACTGCTGGATGGGCCAGTCCCGTGTGTTATTACTGCTTGATAGACCAGTCCCATGTGGGATTACTGCTGGATGGTCCAATCCCAAGTGGGATTACTGCTGGATAGGCCAGTCCCATCTGAGATTACTGCTGGATAGACGAGTCTCGTATGGGATTACTGCTGGATAGGTGAGTCCCGTTTGGGATTACTGCTGCATAAGCAGTCTAGTGTGAGATTACTGCTGGATAGGTCAGTCCTGTGTAGTATTACTGCTGGATGGGCCAGTCCCGTGTGTTATTACTGCTTGATAGACCAGTCCCATGTGGGATTACTGCTGGATGGTCCAATCCCAAGTGGGATTACTGCTGGATAGGCCAGTCCCATCTGAGATTACTGCTGGATAGGCGAGTCTCGTATGGGATTACTGCTGGATAGGTCAGTTCCATTTGGGATTACTGCTGCATAGGCAGTCCAGTATGGGATTACTGCTGCATACGGCAATCCTGTGTGGGATTACAGCTGGGGAGGCCAGTCCCGTGTGGGATTACTGCTGGATACGTCAATCCCGTGTAGGATGGATAGGTCAGTGCCGTGGGATTACTGCTGCATAGGGCAGTCCAGTGTGAGATTACTGCTGGGTAGGTCAGTCCTGTGTAGGATTACTGCTGGATGGACCAGTCCTGTGTGTTATTACTGCTTGATAGACCAGTCCCATGTGGGATTACTGCTGGATGGTCCAATCCCAAGTGGGATTACTGCTGGATAGGCCAGTCCCATCTGAGATTACTGCTGGATAGGCGAGTCTCGTATGGGATTACTGCTGGATAGGTCAGTCCCGTTTGGGATTACTGCTGCATAGGCAATCCAGTATGGGATTACTGCTGCATACGGCAATCCTGTGTGGGATTACGGCTGGGGAGGCCAGTCCCGTGTGGGATTACTGCTGGATACTGGCTAACCCTGTGTGGGATTACAGCGGGATATGTCAGTCCCATGTAGGATTATAGCTGGAAAGGTCAGTCCCATGTGAAATTACTGCTGGATGGGCCAGTCCTGTGTAGTATTACTGCTGGATAGGCCGGTCCCATGTGGGATTACAGTACTGCTGGATAGGTCAGTCAGGTCTGAGATTACTGCTGGATAGTTGAGTCCCATATGAGATTACTACTGGATAGGTCAGTCCCGTGTGGCATTACTGCTGGATAGGCCAGTGCCATTTGGGATTACTGCTGGATAGGTCAGTCCCGTGTGGGATTACTGCTGGATAGGTCTGACCTAGGAAAACATGAAACATGTCCACCAAGTTTTATAATTATCTCACGGAAGGTTCAGCAAACTTTCCATGTACAGATCTACATGTAAATTTTTGCCCAACAAAAACTTATCAATGGAAACCTACAAAGTCTAAACTGTGATAATTAGGAAAGAAATTCATATTTAATATCATATTTCTTAAATAGCACATGCACATCCTCGAATCACATTGAACTTGGGTGGCAAGTGTCAACTCATCCAATGAAAGCTGACAGCTGCAGCAAACTTTCCATGTGCAGGTGTACATGTACCTTCCACTTTTGAAAAATGTAAGTACATTATCATTGGCAGATAATACTAAGACAAAATCTGAACAAAAATTAATATTTCATCTCCTAAATAGCAAAGGGACATCCTCTAGTCATATGAAATATGTGTACCAAGTTTCATAATCATCCAATGAAACCTGACAAATTCAGACAACATTTCAGTACTTTTTTGTCGAACAAAAAACCTTATAATTGACAAATTGTTAAGTCCAAAACCTCATATGTTGGAAACCTCATACTTTGGACACAAATTAATATTTCATCTCATAAATACCACAAGCACATCCCCCAATCATGAAAAACATGTGTACCAAGTTTCGCAATCATCCATTGACAGCTGACAATTGCAGCAAACTTTCTATTTATGTGTACATATAGAGGCCTACATGTACAATTCAGCTAAACAGAAAACTCATACTTTGGACAAAAATTAATATTTCATCTCAAAAATAGCACAGGTATATCCTCTAATCATAAGAATCATGTGTACCAAGTTTCATAAGCATCCAATGACAGCTGACAACTGCAGCAAACTTTCTAAGTACAGATATACATGTGCACTTCAGCTAAACGCAAAACAAACTATCATTGGGATTTTAACATTGAAGTACCCCCAGGTGGAATACCCACCTCCCATAATTTTTTATATTTTTCTGCATTTTTTTTCTTCGAATTTGCTAAACCAAAAACCTTATCATTTCCAGGCCGGGGACACAGACACCGACATCCTCTTTCCCCCCTCACAATATCTCTCCTTTACTTCGTAAGGTGAGATAAACATACCATTTTGGTTGCAGGCATCAAATCTGTGATATATTCAACCTAATTTCCTATAGACTGTTTACCAAAATGTCAAAAACAACCAAACATGCGAATTAGAAAGTCAGTGATGTTTATACCACTTTTGACATTGAGCACCTACAGTATGATACACAGTTTTTTGGTGCAGAACCGAGATTAATTTTTTGTTTCACAAGTACGTAACAGAGGGAGGGGTATTTCTTGTCTTAACACACAACTCCTTTCTGTTCACAATGAATTGAATTCATTGCTTTGTTCAGCCTATTCAATAGAATACAGCATTCAGTTACAACCGTACTAGTACATACCCATGTGATATCGCCTCCACTGGGGTGTAATGAGGAATGTGGGGTATCATCTAACAGACCCAAATCCAGCAGGCTTCTCATTGCGTCACAAAATCCCTGGCATAATAAAGAACAGAAAACCCATTAATTCACAAGTTAGTTAACACATCCTAATTTAAACATCATAAAGATCAAACGACAAAAATGCACAGCACTCAAAATGAAAAAGCAAATAAAATTATCTAATATTTGCAACTTTCTACAACAAAATTTTTGATGCACGAATATACCGGCCATGTTAAATGTTGGACTGGTGCTATCTAAGATAGGACTTATAAAAGGTGGGGAGGCTAGCCCTCCCAGCCCCCCCTGCTCCGCGGGCCCCTGTATAATACCACTGGTTTCAAGTTTCCGTAAATCCACTTACTCAACCGGACTGGGCATACATGCCGACGACAGAACCACGCAGCCTAACAGGCTGAGGGGTAAAAAGTCAATGAAAGCTTGTGTGTGCAAAATAAGAATATTATCACCTTGTATCGGATTGTTCCTCTCAGCAGTGTACGACAGCTCTCTATACCATATTGTTTGGTGTAAGTTGTGGAGTCTCTGTTAGGGAAGCCCTCCAAATTAAAACCAGGATAGAAGTTCAAATCTTGAGTGTTTTCTAACAGAGCACCATCTCCTGGAATTTCCACCACCTAATAAAACACGGTAACAGAATGCATTGAGAGTTGGTGTTATACTTGTATACTTACAAATACTGATCCTTTAATATTTAAGTTACATCTGAGTATACAGTTCTAAGTCTCCAAATATCTGAGATAGCCTCCATTTCTCAATATGTTGGAAAGCATTTTTCTCCAAAAATCTTGAAAAGCCTCCATCATCGACCTACTCTGACACAGTTACTTACAATCACCCATCACTGACCTACTCTGACACAGTAACTTGCAATCCCCCATCACTGACCTACTCTGACACAGTAACTTGCAATCCCCCATCACTGACCTACCCTGACACAGATACTTGCAATCACCCATCACTGACCTACTCTGACACAGTAACTTGCAATCCCCCATCACTGACCTACTCTGACACAGTAACTTGCAATCCCCCATCACTGACCTACCCTGACACAGATACTTGCAATCACCCATCACTGACCTACTCTGACACACTAACTTGCAATCACCCATCACTGACCTACTCTGACACAGTTACTTGCAATCACCCATCACTGACCTACTCTGACACACTACTTGCAATCACCCATCACTGACCTACTCTGACACACTAACTTGCAATCACCCATCACTGACCTACTCTGACACAGTTACTTGCAATCACCCATCACTGACCTACTCTGACACACTAACTTGCAATCACCCATCACTGACCTACTCTGACACAGTTACTTGCAATCACCCATCACTGACCTACTCTGACACAGTTACTTGCAATCACCCATCACTGACCTACTCTGACACAGTAACTTGCAATCCGCCATCACTGACCGACCCTGTCACAGATACTTGCAATCACCCATCACTGACCTACTCTGACACAGTAACTTGCAATCCCCCATCACTGACCTACTCTGACACAGTAACTTGTAATCCCCATCACTGGCCTACCCTGACACAGATACTTGCTATCACCCATCACTGACCTACTCTGACACAGTAACTTGCAATCCCCCAATCACTGACCTACCCTGACACAGATACTTGCAATCACCCATCACTGACCTACTCTGACACAGTTACTTGCAATCACCCTTCACTGACCTACTCTGACACACTAACTTGCAATCCCCCATCACTGACCTACTCGACAGTTACTTGCAATCACCCATCACTAACCTACTCTGACACAGTTACTTGCAATCACCCATCACTGACCTACTCTGACACAGTTACTTGCAATCACCCATCACTGACCTACTCTGACACAGTAACTTGCAATCACCCATCACTGACTGACACAGTTACTTCCAATCACCCATCATTGATCTACTCTGACAGTTACTTGCAATCATCCATCATTGACCTACACTGACACAGTAACTTGCAATCACCCATCACTGACCTACTCTGACACAGTAACTTGCAATCACCCATCACTGACTGACACAGTTACTTCCAATCACCCATCATTGATCTACTCTGACACAGTTACTTGCAATCACCCATCATTGACCTACACTGACACAGTAACTTGCAATCACCCATCATTGACCTACACTGACACAGTAACTTGCAATCCCCCATCAGACCTACTCTGACACAGTAACTTGCAATCACCCCTCACTGACCTACTCTGACACAGTTACTTGCAATCACCCATCATTGACCTACACGGACACAGTAACTTGCAATCACCCATCATTGATCTACTCTGACACAGTAACTTGCAATCACCCATCATTGACCTACACTGACACAGTAACTTGCAATCACCCATCACTGACCTACTGACACAGTTACTTGCAATCACCCATCACTGACTGACACAGTTACTTCCAATCACCCATCATTGATCTAATCTGACACAGTTACTTGCAATCACCCATCATTGACCTACACTGACACAGTAACTTGCAATCACCCATCATTGACCTACACTGACACAGTAACTTGCAATCACCCATCACTGACCTACCGACACAGTTACTTGCAATCACCCATCACTGACTGACACAGTTACTTCCAATCACCCATCATTGATCTACTCTGACACAGTTACTTGCAATCACCCATCATTGACCTACACTGACACAGTAACTTGCAATCACCCATCACTGACCTACACTGACACAGTAACTTGCAATCACCCATCACTGACAGAGTAACTTGCAATCACCCATCACTGACCTACTCTGACACAGTTACTTGCAATCACCCATCACTGACTGACAGTTACTTGCAATCACCCATCATTGACCTACACTGACACAGTAACTTGCAATCACCCATCACTGACCTACACTGACAGAGTAACTTCCGATCACCCATCTTTGATCTACTCTGACACAGTTACTTGCAATCACCCATCACTGACCTACACTGACACAGTAACTTGCAATCACCCATCACTGACCTACACTGACACAGTAACTTGCAATCACCCATCACTGACCTACTCTGACACAGTAACTTGCAATCACCCATCACTGACCTACTCTGACACAGTAACTTGCAATCACCCATCACTGACTGACACAGTTACTTCCAATCACCCATCATTGACCTACACTGACACAGTAACTTGCAATCACCCATCACTGACCTACACTGACACAGTAACTTCCAATCACCCATCACTGACCTACACTGACACAGTAACTTGCAATCACACATCACTGACATCAGTTATGCACAACAGTGAATGACATAAATTGTGCAAACTTTACATAGCGAGAATGTGACAGGGTGATCAAATGAGAGACAATATTTGTACTTACTGTTCCATTGTCCAGGTATCTGGCACTTGCCAGGACATTCATTAGGACACCCTTAGGGAACCAACTACAACAAAAGTCAAGCATGTGAATAAAATGCAGACAATCAACCATTCCAATACTTACATTTATTAACAAGCAGAAATAAATGGTGATCAAAGTCAGAATGACACTGGCCAGTACACCATGTACACAGGTGTCAAGTGCAGGCATTTTTTGAAGTCATGTTTTACCACTGATAACTAGATGCTCAGAACCAATATGGAGACAATAGTTTTGTATTAACCAGGTCATCACAATCAAGAGTGGACAACTCTTGCCCTACAACCGAGAGGTTATAACTCTTACCCTACAATCAAGAGGGGATAACTCTTACCCTACAATCAAGAGGGACAAATCAAGAGGGGATAAATCTTACCCTTCATTCAAGACGCGATAACTCTTACCCCACAATCAAGAGGGAGTGAGTGAGTTCAGTAGTAGGGTTTAACGTCGTTTTCAACCTTGTTTCAGTCGTATCATGACGGTGCCTACATGTGCCACAACACAAGAATGCTCACAGTTCCTATTACCCTGGACACTCATCAGCCCAGCCAGTACAGCATCCGGTCACAAATCCAAATATTGACCGAGCTTAACGTTGCTTAACTTCAGTGATCTGACGAGAACCGGTGTGTCCAATCCTATAACTTTAAGCCATACTCAATCAAGAGGGATAACTCTTACCCTACCATCAAAAGAGATAACTCTTACCCTACAATCAAGAGGGGATAACTCTTACCCTACAATCAAGAGGGACAACTCTTACCCTACAATCGAGGGGATAAATCTTACCCTACATTCAAGAGGCGATAACTCTTACCCTATAATCAAAAGGGATAACTCTTATCCTACAATCAAGAGGGATAACTCTTACCCTACAATCAAGATGGATAACTCTTACCCTACATTCAAGAGAAGATAACTCATACCCTTTAATCATTATCAATAGGGACAACTCACTCTACAATGAATAGGTGATAACTCTCACCCTACAATCAAGAGGGATAAATCTTACCCTACATTCAAGAGGCAATAACTCTTACCCTTTAATCAAGAGGGACAACTCACCCTACAATCAAGAGGGGATAAATCTTGTCCTACATTCAAAAGGCAATAACTCTTACCCTACAATCAACAGAGAACTCTTACCCTACAATGAAGAGGGATAACTTTTACCCTACAATCAAGAGTGGATAACTCTTACCCTATGATCAAGAGTGGATAACTCTTACCCTACAATGAAGAGGGATAACTCTTATCCTACAATCAAGAGTGGATAACTCTTACCCTACGATCAAGAGGGACGACTCTAACCTACAAACATGAGGAAATAAATCTTCCCCTACAATCAAGAATTAACTCTTACCCTACAAACAAGAAATGATATTCAATACTGCAAAATATAATTTATTTCAAATGCATAAATTTTAATTTGTATTAAATACAAATTAAAATTTATGCATTTGAAATAAATTTAAGAATTAAATTCATGACTGAAAGAGCTTGTTGCAGTTTAATTCCAATCATCCTATTTGAGTCGCATCAGAAATTTGAAAAATTTGTTTTCTCAATGGAAGACACATATTCAGTATGAGAATGAACACACATTTGGATCAAGGGGGATATTTAACTTGGATAGATATTTCAGATGAAGGGGGATATTTAACTTGGATAGATATTTCAGATATGATTTAATGCTATATACAGATGGCCAATTATGACATCTCATATTTTCAATGGAGAATTCCTGACGCATAATATTGTAAATGCCTTATTATGCACAAAACTAACTTTTGCGGTATAATATTAACAGTTCTTCTACATGTATCTCACTTTTGTGTCAGGTTATCCTGAGTGTGTCCTGGAGTGAGTGAGTGAGTGAATATGATTTAACGTCGCTTTTAACTATATTTTAACTATATTTCAGTCATATCACAACGTTGGGTCCTATTCCATTTCATACACGAGAATCACACGGGTGGGGTCCTATTCCTTTTCACACCCGGAAACCCCACGGGTGCGAGTGTGTCCTTGATGTTGTTATTGTTTACATCTACATGTATCTACCATATCCATACAGCAGAATTTTTTTTTTTTCCTTGGAAACAAATACTTATCAATATTTTCAAATAAACTATTTCATTTGAAAAATAGAAAGAAAGAGATAATTGTACATCTGTGGATCGTATGGGCACACCCGTGTATTCGTCTGGCCAAGCTGTCATCATTGTTCAGAGCACACAGCATTCGCCCCAAATCAGCAGGACCTGAAATAATTATTCCTTACGGTCCAATTTTGTCACCTCATTTGTTTCGCCATCAATCAGTTGAATGGTTTAGCTTAATTTGCCAGTTATTGCACCTTAATGCAACTTAATGTTATATCATAATAAACAGTATATGACCTTGAAAAAATAGGTCAAGGTCAGTCATTTTCAGGACATCTCTGGACCATTGCCAGATGTATACATAGTATCAATTTGGAAAACCTAGCTATATTTCTTCATGTTATATCATAACAAAAAGTATAGGACATTGAACAAATAGGTCTAGGTCAGTCAACCCGGATAGGCTTCTAGTCAAGTACCAGTTGCATACGTAATATGAATTTGGAGACCTCATGTTTAATCCATCGAAAAATATAACAAATACTAGAATTTGACCTTGATAAAATAGATCAAGGTCGGTCATATTCAATAGGCTTCTGACCCTTCACCAGATGCATATGTGGAATGAATTTACATTACCCGGCTATAATTCTTCTTCAAATATCGTGTCCACAAAAAAGATGGACAGACGGACGACGCTGACAACGACATTACCCTTTGGGTAAGAACGGCCTGTGTACGGTGTGTTCGTGCGGTAATTATATGGTGTTTTCATGTACTCCTGTACACTGTGGTATAATATGACACTCTGCTTCAAAGAGTTAATTTTTTTCAAAAACTTATCATGTGTCAGGAACTCCTCATGTAAAAGACCATGTCAATATGTGTCAGGAACTCCTCATTAAAAAGGTAGAATATCCGATCATAAAACTTTGACTTCCGAGTGAAAAAATTTGTGATATGTGTCATACAGGATGATCAAATGCTAAACTGTAACTTGAACTTACTCTTTGAAACTAGAATTGGAACTGGAAATATAAAATTGATATTTGGAACTGAAATTTGGAAATAAAATGCGAATTTCAATTAAATTTGAAAGTAAATAGAAACTATTGATTTTGAATTTTGAATTGAAAAGAAAGAGCCCTACCTTTCTGAGGAAAATGAACTGCAAAATTCATTAAAACCAGTCTTCTTATTAATGAAAACTGAGGGCAATATCTGTTATAATAGTTATTCAGGTCTGTGTTACCAGGTATCCAAGGAGACAGAACGTGCAGAGGCTCCGACATCATTGTATAAATCCTTCTGCTCAAATCCCCAAAGTTTGATGTTTTGTCAAATCCATCACATGACCTTATGTACTGGAAATCTTGGATTGCCAGGAGATGTGGAATGTAGTTTCATTGATGCACTATTCATCTATTTTCTACTCAGTCCTGGTCAGTAATATTTTATTCCAACCAAAGCACTATTTTATGGTCATGTTGTTCATTGTCTTTCTATGGCTGTTAACTAGCATTCTCATGTCTACATGGCATTAGTTGTACACCTTCCAATGTCACATATACATGTACCTTCTGATTACATTGGCGTTCAAATTTGCGGCATGCAGCTTTTGTGCGCATGGCTCTCGCCCAATCAGCATTGCCTGCTGGGCCAGTGCGCATCTACTGTATACATATAGTGTACCCAGATTTTAAGAATCTAACACTGAAAGCAACTGACACATGATTTTAGACACTTTTTTTTTGCACTGACAGACAGAGTGACAGGAAAAATTGACACACATATGGAGTGAGTTAGCCAGTGTACATCTGCCATAAACAAGGTATTTTAAACCCAAGTTTCTGGATGCACTGCGGCCAAGGGTAACCAAGCTATTATCTGGACAAATTCTGTGCACCGAGTTGGAAATATTCATGGGAGATGACAGAATGTGTGCTTCTACTTACAGAAGTATAGGACAAGCTGTGACAACTATAACCCAGAATACCCATGCTGAGATCTTGTGATCAGTGGGGCGTGAAATTGCTGGTACGATATCGGGACCTCAGAACCTCAATTATCACTCTCCCAATGTCCAGGTTCAGTTTTCATTGTTTTTGAACCTCTGAGAAACAGGGCCACATAAAATATTGTAGCTAAATATTCTGGCCCGCAGATACAGCTTCAATATACGAGTATTCAGTATCAGTACATTACTACCACGAACTTGAATAGCCCTACTGTAGTACATGTAGTTTGCGTTTGGTCAGAAGAATGAATCAGATAGTCGTACGGTCATCCCCCTAATAATTCAATCCCCCCATCAAAATTGGTTCAAAATACAATCAGTGGTTCTAATAATTTGATCACATGTTGAAATCATTGCAATAACAAGAAAATAATGGATTATATGTATGATTTTGAATCATTGTCAACTTCCTGTTCTGCTAAATTTGATCACCCCCAGATTTTATGGTGGGAAATTTCACTTCCTGTGATTGAATTATTAGAGGGATGACCATATATGGGGTGAAGTACATTATAACTGAACAGGGTAGGGAGCAAAGCCAAGATGTGAAGAAATATTTTTAACTGCTATCACCTGAATTTGTATCGCAGTGGCGAGTCGGAGTGCTCAGGGGCAGGTAACCCACCACACCAGGACCGGAATGATGTGACCTAAAATGGGAAATTTCACATTAATACAACTTCAGCACAATACATACATGTAACTAATAGTGTTTTATTCTAATTCTATGAGTTAACAAAGTTAGATATTAAAATGAACAGGCTAATAATTTGAACCTTTACCATATCATGCTAGTTAATTATAAAGATAAATATTTATTAACTTAAATCCCACTCTGAATATATTTAGAGATGATTATCAAAAGTTTTCAACTGGACTGATATTGGTATATAAGAACTGTACCTTTCCACCGTGCTGGTGAACGTGATCAAAGCACTCCATGGCTAACATGTGATCAATCCCTGGATCCACGCCCACCTCATTTACTATCGTGATACCCGCCTCCTTGGCACTGTACAGCAGATAAAAACAGATATGCATCAAATATCCCCGAGGCCTCACCCAGTTCATTCACTACAGGCTTCAAGGGGTGTGTGAATGTGAAAAACACAACTTGTTGAATCAGCTTTGCTTATTTGCACTTATTGGGTACTAAAGATGGTGTAAATTCCAATTCCTTTATTTAATTTGAAAACCATTTAGAATGTGTGGAAACAAAATCTGAATTTTTTTTTCCATGCTGAGCACTTCCACCAAACTCTATTACCCTGTGACCCACTTTTCATGACTATTACTAGCACTCACATTCACCTGCCACTGTGGCCACTCTATAGATGATAAAGATGAGTGAAAGTAACTGATGAAAACTACTCTAATGATCTTCATATCCAGTCGTAAACGAAAGAACAATGGTAAAGTCGATATCTGAAATCAAATTCTGCAAAAATTTTCAGACTATTCTGGAGGTTTCACACCCCTGGGGCTTTTCCCCCCGATATAAATTTTGGATGAACGATTTAGTCGGTTAGCAGCACGCATCGAGTACTCCAATATTGCAAACTTGAGGAACTAAATTACTTGGGACATCTAACAGCAATGATATTTATGATGACGGGCTATAACTCTGACCAAAATCATAAAACAGGTGAAAAAAACCCAACACCAATGCACATCCGCTGGGTCTAGGATACATGTAGTTCCCCACTCGGACATTTCCCCACTTCGACTTTAACCCACAATATTCAAGTGACAGTCAATGGCCCTCTCCCACTTTATTGAGAAAACGAAGAAGAGCCTGTCTGTTCAGTGACCTGTGACTTCAGCTGAGTAAATTGGGAAGTCTATTTTCTCTTCACCCTATCTTTTAACCTGGGAGCATATTTTGAACCTGTGATATCTCACACAATTTTATAGGTATATATTATATTTCCCAGTAGTCAAACTAAATGCCATTTTCTTTGAATGCTGGAAAAATGTAGTACAGACAGACTTTTCTTTGTTTTCCCAATAAAGTGAGAGTGGGCCATTATTGCATGATTCTGTAAGTTTTCTGTGTTTATTCAGATATTATTGGGTATGTGTGTGGGGTGTTTTTTCTACTTTTTTGTCTTTCTTATATTTTTTTATATACTGGGTTGAAGATGGAATGGCGGAATGTCTGAGTGGGGAAATGAACAAGTGGGAAATTGTCCGAGTGGGGAACTGTCCAGTGAGGAACTGTCTGTACCCCACATCCCATAGGAGGTAAGCATATAACTTTAAAATTTGTATGCATGCAAGATAAGACAAGAAATCGTTGACAAACTGGCAACAACAAAAAATCTTGGAACTCCTTACCTCTCATGTAACTCCAGCATGGGTGGTGTGATGTAGCTGGCAGTGACCATGTTAGTTTGATGTTTAATGCAGAGCTTGGCTACCTCTGAATGGAGCGTGTATGGCAGCAGACTGAAATATGTCAGAAATATTAATGGTTGAAACCAGAGCCAATAGACAAGAGATTGTCTAAAAAGGGGCAAAAGTCATTCGCAACTTCTACGGGATCTTCAGAAAGAGACGTTGATCCCTCAACTGACATGGATTTCAATTACTGGAATGACACGAGGTAATCTGTCTCAGCAAATATATATCACAAAATAAAGATGGATACTCTGAAACTTGCACGTCATGTCAAACTTGCATCAGACAATTATTCTGATAAAGATGGTTGCACAAGTTCAATTGAATTCATCATAAGAAAGCTATTTTCCAGATGGAGAATTTCCAGGTTTCAAAATGGAGAGTTTCCTTAGACTGTCGCTCGTCATGTTGTTTGGAGTGCTGGGCAGGGGCATCAGATAGAGTTCTTAAGGGGGTGATATATGTTCAGCTATCTTTTTTATAGAATGACCGGTGATCTGATTACTAAATAGGCAATATAGTTGGTGGCCAATATCATATACCAAAATTCTCTCCAACCCTTGTTGAATGTGAATATGACACCCCTTTAAACAAACAATGTAAATTGGAGAATATAATTATAGAAACAAAGCATTTCAGCACTGCCAGCAGAAGTCGATAAAGAATAAACACACACATACTCTTGAAAGATGGTCCTAAAATTGTATGAAATCAATGCTACAACAAAGACTATGACACAAAACAAAATTCCATTAAGAGAGTATTTTAAAAAGATTTTTAATCATTTACATTATTATATTTATTAGAGTGTCTCCCCATACAAATTGTATTGAGATAAAACTGCATATTCCCCGTCATGTGGGTGTATAATGCCTGCTGAAACTGCATATTCCCCCCCTCCCCCCCATGGAATATATACCAAAGGGAGATAATTACAACAGAGATTGCCTGTTCTCTCACTCACGCTGCATCGACGAACACAGAATGTTTTTCTATTCACTCCAACTCACCTGACCACGACGTCATTGGCCTGTATCATTTTTTCCAGTTCCTCGTAGCTGTCAGTGATGTCTAATAGGGTGGAATCAGCGTTGGGACATTTCTTTGATATGTTGTCTAACTCGTCCTGGAACTGGGAGGCTACAATACAGTGAACAGCATAATACAATACAGCAAACAGCTTACTACAATACAGCAAACAGCTTACTACAATGCAACAAACAGCATACTACAATACAGCAAACAGCATAGGCTATTGAAAATCAACTCCTACTCTCAGTAACCCCCAAGGCCATCCTTAAAAATATGTGTGTTGGGTGTAACCCGACCCTGTTTCACAAATGCGGTAGGGCAGTGTGAAATTTTATTTTTTTCCCCCTTTCTACTATATTGTTTTTCTTTGGGTAAGGATGTGGGTGGTTCTTCATTTCTATTGTAACTATCATGAATAAATGAGTTTTGATATAATTCTGGAGTTCAGACTTTATTTTCCAATATGCTATAGCAATGATATCACAAACTCAAGAAAACAGTTCAATTTATCAGCATTCATCTAAGAAGTCTTTCAATGGCACTTCTGTCCATACGCACTGTGCAGTATTAATGGAAATGTAGCACTTCAGAGAAAAGAATTATTATTAAACATTTCTCTGTTTGGCAACAAAGTGCTCTCCCATGTAAAGCAGTTCAATAACAACAGTTTCTCGATTTATTTCTCCATGGAAATACTTTTTGAAGCAATCGAGTCATACCAAGCATGGTCAATATATTATACTATGAGCAGGCGTCATTCTTGACAAAAAAAAATCATCTACTCAATTTTCAAATTCAATAAAACAAAAAAAAATTCAGCATGCCTCCACTTCATCAAATGAAGTATAATAACTCAATTTTTTAAAGTTTTCATCAGAAGAAGTGTAAAAACAAGGAATAAATAAAAGATTCACAGTTGCCAGGCCGCAAAAGCAACATGAATTGCAAGCACCTAAAAGGTGTGCTGACCCCTAAGCCAGATTTTTTTTTCTGGTTACGTAGGATATGGTTTGCGTGATATACATGTATGTACCGTACATATAATAGACTTTGCATAAAATGTTTTAACGCGGCATGCATGAAAGTGTAGCTTGATCAGTGGCAAGGGAAGATCATGCATGCACAAGTATGATAACAGGTTACTAGCATAGAAACACATTGATTGACATATGTCCACCATTATCATTATTATTATTATTATTTTTTTTGCAATGAGTTTGAGGTATGCTTGGAATTTTATCATAATCCATATCTCTGAGCTAGTTCACAATTTCCCACCTTTTCCACATTTTCTTGCCTAAGTGACCTTGACATTTGTCTGAACTTATGACCTCAAAGTAAATAGGATTATTCTCTGCCTATATGCAAGGTGGGCATCAAGTTTTGAATCAATTCTGGACATGGAACAGCAGATTTTCCATTTTTTACAGGTTCTCTGGCTTGACTGAATTTGACCTCTGACCTTTTGACCTAATCATCAATAACTTTCTTCTTTGCCCCATTGGCACTATGTACCCAATGTTTGGTACCAATTCATAAACTGAAGATTTCCCTCGTTTTTGCAGGTTTTCCAGCCCAAGTGACCTCTAAATCAATAACAAGACAGCTATTCCCCAATTATACCTTCAGTTAAAATTTGGAGTGTATTGAATCAATAGTTTTCAAGTTATCGTGTCAATGGGAAAACGTGATGCACAGACACACACACCCACAAACAGCAATTCTATATCCCCTGACCAGGGTTCGGCGGGGGATAATTATGTACATGTCATAGGCTCAGCATCAGCTCATGTCCCATGATGCGATTGATTTCTGTTGTCAATCTGCACGAACACGAATCATTTAATAAAAAATGTTTTCATAAGAATGCTGAATGATTATTTGATGCATGGTTAATGTGGGAAAGTTTATTATATTTGTTAACTTTCCACACTAACCGTGCATCAAATAATCTATGAAAACATTATTTCTATTCTATAGCACTACTTAAATTGATTATCAACAAAGATTAGAATGAAAATAATATTGTAAAATTTTGCTACCAATCTCCCCCATATGGTTGTTGAAACATTTCATTTTATATTGCTGTTATCGTGAGCATTAACAGTATAAAACCTTGTTACTTTTCTGTATGGAAGACCGATTTATTTGGAGAATTGAATTAATTAATTTCTTGCTTTACTGACGTAACAGCTAAGGGAGAGTCAGTACTCCTTCCCTAGGACGGTGATTCCTCCAGACTTTAACCAGACAATCGATTATAGTGACTAGGGAGATCGCATGCCCTTTCTATACTACTCTCCGCGCACTACTCATTGCGCATCCGCAGTCGACCCATTGTACTGTAGGGTGCAAGCCTGGCCCATGGAATCTGAGGTAGTGAAAACCCCAGGTCTCCCACCCCACCCTATCCGCGCCACACCTATGCGACCCGCTGTGCAGTGAGTAAAGCGGTGCCCTTTCTATACTACTCATCGCGCTCTACTCATCGTGCATGCACAGTCGACCCATTCTACTGTAGGGTGCAAGCCTGGCCTATGGAATCTGAGGTAGTGAAAACTCCAGGTCTCTCGCCCCACCCTATCCCACGCCACACCTATGCGACCCACTGTGCAGTGAGTAAAGCGGAGGAGGAGGAGTCGGACACGCCACGGATTATACTAGGTAGATTACATACATACCCACAGTAACCTGTATTTTGTTGTCCCTGCTGAGATACTCCACTGCCGGAGTGCATACATAGCCGGCCCCAAGGATCAGAGCTTTCTTCTGGGAGGCCTGCGCTGACAATCGGGCTTTGTGCTGAGATCTACATAGTCACAAGAAGATTTGACTTATCAAAGACAGCTTTACTGTTATTATTAGTTGAACTACATGACCTGATGAAAAGTGACCATTTTTAGAATTGACTTAGGGAACCTACCATAATACACATAATACACATAATAATAATCTATGTAACACTCCAATCTCTCAATAAAGATCTGATGAGAATTTAAAAATCCAAAGAACATGGTCCCTTTCCCCAGACAGCGGCCCATACATACTGCGCCCTAAAATGCATCCGACCTACCTGGTAGATGGCTAAGAATACAGACATACTGCGCACTGGCACAATGATTATTCTGAGGCCAATCAAAGAAAACTATTTGTTGGAGTGAAACTATGTTGTATTCACAAGTGATATACAGTTACTATTAACAAAAATCTTATCATTTGTTCTTGATCAAATATAAGCAGATCAAATATGCAAGTGTCACCACAAGGAGGTTATCTACAGCAGTTTGTATGCATCTGTGTACCTGCCCTGCATACTTGAAAGCGAAAACGTGCAGAAAGTGTTTTTAGCGACAGTTTACTGAGTCTACTATTTGCTCGTTGACAGTTCATTGTTTAATAACTGTTGAAGTCTGTATTCTGCTGTTACTTCCTCCTTGGCATCACTTGCAGAGAGCAGATTATTTGTGTCTGTTTGGTCCCATGTCTCTGAAGAAAGTGTACTGCTAAACAGTAATTTTACTGGCTTGGCCTGATTTTCTTGATGACTTGGCACAGCTCAGTCGAACAACATTTTTAGCGTACATACAGAAATATAACATTGGAAATGAATGGATATTTCTTCTACTGTTTGTGGACAGTTCATAAAAAAAATAGGAAAATGTAATCTGTAAGCATTCTTCAGAAATACATGAATACAATGATCTCATGAAATATATTAACTTATATAATTAATTACAGCGCAATCTGCACGAAAAAGCTATTTTCGGATAATATTTTAGAAAGAAAATATGTTGAAAATAATATAAAATGGGAGAAAAAATGATCACAATATAAAAGACAGAAATGGGAATCGAACCCACAACGGTGAACATGGTGAAAAATAGTTCATCGCTGACCACAACACTGAGTCTAACCTACTCAGCTAATTAATATCCATAGAATTATATTACTAATTCGTAAACACATTTGTGTCAAAAAAGCGACCATTAAATTAATTTTTAATTTCATGTTTTAGTGATCACGGCAATTAAGTCAGAACCGAATATATTGATGGTTAAACTGTATGGAATGGAATTATAAATTGAATGAATTGAGCTTTACATGTATTCTGATTCTTTGTTGCCTACTACACAAAACTCTATCCAATTTATTGAAAATTTAACTTGCAATTCCATCCTTGCTTGCAACAAAATTACCTGGTTTTCTTTAACTATATGAAGTTGATGATTTGTACTACTGCCTTCCACAACATTTTTCTAGAGGGCATAGCTGTGGGCCGATGACCAGGGAAAGGGGCCATGGCTCATCATTTTTTCAGCTTATATTTTGTAAAAATAGGATGAAATGATAAGGTGATAAGATGGACACACATAATAGGAAGTTTTACCTGTTTTTGTGCCTCATTTCTTTGATGTATTTGAAATTTGGTGTAAGTTCGCCATTGGAGGCTATCACAGCCTGAAATGGGATGAAACAAAATGAGAATGCGAAATAAAATCAGCTATTCCACTTCAATCAAGTTTAAATAAGAAGGAAAACATTTCAGCAATACCAAATTGCTACATTCACAGTCAATCTATATATACACTGTAGACAACATATGGAAATAGGAGAGGGGTAATATGTGAACAGTAGAGGGGTATTCTGTTAACAGTAGAGGGGTATTCTGTTAACAGGACAGGGGTATTATGTCACAGGAGAGGGGTATTGTGTTAACAGGGCAGCGATATTATGTTATCAGGAGAAGGGTATTGTGTTAACAGGAGAGAGGTAATATGTTAACAGGGCAGCGGTATTATGTTATCAGGAGAGGGTATTGTATTAACACGAGAGGGGTATTGTTTTAATACGAGAGGGGTAATATGTGAACAGTAGAGGGTATTCTGTTAACAGGACAGGGGTAATATGTCACAGGAGAGAGGTAATATGTTAACAGGACAGGGGTATTATGTTAACGGGACAGAGGTATTGTGTTAACAGGACAGGGTTAATATGTTAACAGGAGAGGGATATTATGTTAACAGGAGAGGATTGATATGTTAACAGGATAGGGGTATTGTGTTAACAGAAGAGGGGTATTATGTTAACAGGAGAGGGGTAATATGTTAACAGGATAGGGCTATTATGTTAACAGGAGAGGAGTATTATGTTAACAGGATAGGGCTATTATGTTAACAGGAGAGGGGTATTATGTTAACAGGAGAGGGGTATTATGTTAACAGGAGAGGGGTATTATGTTAACAGGAGAGTGATAATATGTTAACAAGAGAGGGGTAATATGTTAAAGAGGTAGTAGCGTCATTTAAAAAATATTCAGCAAATAACATATTTCGATAAAAGTTTTTTAGTAGTTGAGATCAACTATGGTGAACGTTTTTTCTGTGACCTCATTTTTTAATATCACGGGCATTGAAATCACACTTCTGACATTCTCTGAAAAACGTGATAGCACCTGCACTTGGCTCCAGTGCCTGAGATGACATCACAAAACGCGCTCTGGCATTCCGGGCGTGATACTTTGCAACGTCATACTCGATCTTAGAACTTTTATTGCACTGTGACGGCTTCTAACGTGACGTCATGGACACCTGGTCTCGTTATCCGACGTCATCTCAGTCATTTCCCATTTTCATGTTGTTCACTTGACCGAATTGAAGAATCTGACAATATTGGTCCGTATGAGAAATACAAAACTTCACGACTTGAAAACCTTTTGGCAAATGTTGCAAGTGATCATGCTCTTCAATCTACTTGAACAATTAAAATCATGCTACTACCTCTTTAACAGGATAGGGGTATTGTGTTAACAGGATAGGGGTATTATGTTAACAGGAGAGGGGTATTATGTTAACAGGAGAGTGATAATATGTTAACAAGAGAGGGGTAATATGTTAACAGGATAGGGGTATTGTGTTAACAGGAGAGGGGTAATATGTTAACAGGATAGGGGTATTGTGTTAACAGGAGAGGGGTATTATGTTAACAGGAGAGGGGTATTATGTTAACAGGAGAGGGATATTATGTTAACAGGATAGGGGTATTATGTTAACAGGAGAGTGATAATATGTTAACAAGAGAGGGGTAATATGTTAACAGGATAGGGGTATTGTGTTAACAGGAGAGGGGTATTATGTTAACAGGATAGGGGTATTGTGTTAACAGGATAGGGGTATTATGTTAACAGGATAGGGGTATTGTGTTAACAGGATAGGGGTATTGTGTTAACAGGATAGGGGTATTGTGTTAACAGGATAGGGGTATTGTGTTAACAGGATAGAATTACATTGTGCTAACAGGATAGGGGTATTGGCTGTTAACAGGATTAGAGGAGTATTGTGTTATGGGAGAGAGGATAAATATAGTAACAGGAGAGGAGTGTGTGTTGGCACTCAGGATAAGGTATTGTGTTAACAGGAGGGAATTATTGTGTTAACAGGATAGGGGTATTATGTTAACAGGATAGGGGTATTGTGTTAACAGGATAGGGGTATTGTGTTAACAGGATAGGGGTATTGTGTTAACAGGATAGGGGTATTGTGTTAACAGGAGAGGGGTATTATGTTAACAGGAGAGGGGTATTGTGTTAACAGGATAGGGGTATTGTGTTAACAGGAGAGGGGTATTATGTTAACAGGATAGGGGTATTGTGTTAACAGGATAGGGGTATTGTGTTAACAGGATAGGGGTATTATGTTAACAGGATAGGGGTATTATGTTAACAGGATAGGGGTATTATGTTAACAGGAGAGGGGTATTATGTTAACAGGAGAGGGGTATTGCATAACTGCATAGCAGTTAGCTGGGAGAGGGGGTATTATGTTAACAGGATAGGAATTGGTAACAGGATTAGGGGTATTGTGTTAACAGGAGGGGTATTAATATTTAACAGGAGAATTATTGTGTTAACAGGATGGGGGTAATATGTTAACAGGATAGGGGTATTGTGTTAACAGGAGAGGGGTATTATGTTAACAGGAGAGGGGTATTATGTTAACAGGATAGGGGTATTGTGTTAACAGGATAGGGGTATTGTGTTAACAGGATAGGGGTATTATGTTAACAGGATAGGGGTATTGTGTTAACAGGATAGGGGTATTGTGCTAACAGGATAGGGGTATTGTGTTAACAGGATAGGGGTATTGTGTTAACAGGAGAGGGGTATTATGTTAACAGGAGAGGGGTATTGTGTTAACAGGATAGGGGTATTGTGTTAACAGGAGAGGGGTATTATGTTAACAGGATAGGGGTATTGTGTTAACAGGATAGGGGTATTGTGTTAACAGGATAGGGGTATTATGTTAACAGGATAGGGGTATTATGTTAACAGGATAGGGGTATTGTGTTAACAGGAGAGGGGTTATGTTAACAGGAGGGTACATGTATAACGTTAACAGGAGAGGGGTTATGTTAACGGAGAGGGTTATGTTAACAGGAGAGAGGTACATGTATAACGTTAACAGGAGAGGGGTATTATGTTAACAGGATAGGGGTATTGTGTTAACAGGATAGGGGTATTGTGTTAACAGGATAGGGGTATTATGTTAACAGGATAGGGGTATTGTGTTAACAGGAGAGGGGTTATGTTAACAGGAGAGAGGTACATGTATAACGTTAACAGGAGAGGGGTTATGTTAACAGGAGAGGGGTTATGTTAACAGGAGAGAGGTACATGTATAACGTTAACAGGAGAGGGGTTATGTTAACAGGAGAGAGGTACATGTATAACGTTAACAGGAGAGGGGTTATGTTAACAGGAGAGAGGTACATGTATAACGTTAACAGGAGAGGGGTTATGTTAACAGGAGAGAGGTACATGTATAACGTTAACAGGAGAGGGGTTATGTTAACAGGAGAGGGGTTATGTTAACAGGAGAGAGGTACATGTATAACGTTAACAGGAGAGGGGTTATGTTAACAGGAGAGGGGTTATGTTAACAGGAGAGGGGTTATGTTAACAGGAGAGGGGTTATGTTAACAGGAGAGAGGTACATGTATAACGTTAACAGGAGAGGGGTTATGTTAACAGGAGAGGGGTAATATGTTAACAGGAGAGGGGTATTATGTTAACAGGAGAGGGGTATTATGTTAACAGGATAGGGGTATTATGTTAACAGGATAGGGGTATTATATATGTTAACATTAGAGGAGTATTCAATTATTAATAATAACTTGGAAGGGAATGCAAATATATAAGGATAAGTGATGTTTACTCAGAAATAACTTGCCATAATACATGTGTCACTATAATAAAAAAAAATTCAATCCAAACCTAAGAAATTTAGGGGGTTTTCTTGAAGTCTGTATGAAGGAAGTTAAGACTGGAAAAATGTGGGAGACAATAAATTGAGGATTTATGTATGAGTTTTGTATGTTTGAGGTATTTATGAGAAGCGCCTTCCCTTGGAACAAAAACATGACACCAAAACCAATCCAAGTAGATCATCAAATACCCTTATACGGTCTCACCGTCTGTGTAAATATAATTTTGTTTGGAGGGGTCAGATTGTTCGTACAAGAGCACACACTGCATTAAAACAAGCCAGGGAGCAGTGTGAAGAACAGGGTTTAGGATTGAAACAAAGATCAGCTTTACTAATGGAGAAGAAAACATGTGATTAATGAAAGATCTGTCTCCCCATATCTAACGAGAGATCCTGAAGGATCTTGGCGCCCACCATTGTCCGATAATTGTAAGCTAATGACCAGAGGATTTTTTTGTCCATTGTTACTAAGAACAAACGATTGATTTGTAATTTTGTTTACAGAATTTCGAATCTGAGCGAAAAAGATCGAAAAAGGGACACTGGAAAACACCAAGATATCATCTTTCTAAGTTTAAGGAGTTTAAAGATTTCTAGAAACTGTATTTATGTCAGTTGTAATAGTACAAGAGAAAAGAGCGAAGTTAGTCTGAAAGTGAATGTCCGGAGGATCATTCGTCTTCGTTTTGTAGTATTTTTTTTTGGCACGTGTCATCATTGGGTACTGGAAGCGAAGACAACATGTCTTTGACCCTTTGGCATGAGCTATGAAACATGCTTAAGATTTTATAATTAGGAACGAATGCTAATTCTGTTCTGCTTACTGGGCTAGTTCGAGATATCTCTTTTAAGATACCATGCTCGAAAATAGTAACATGCTACAATACTTAATACTGAACGGATCCGCGCAGTAATGTTGAAACCTCGAAAGTGTCTGAATCCTGATTATCTTCCTTGGATCGAAACACGCAGTAGTCTAAAGCTGTCGAGTTGTAACGTTGTGTCACAAGAGTGACGTCCCTTCATGTGGCCGACCCGTTGGCAGACGAAACACTTCACTGGACTAAGAAAACTGATTTAAAATTTGCAGTAGTTCCTGAGAAATCGCGATAACAAGGTTTCATGGGGAAATCCAAGATGGCCGCCTTGTGGCCATATTGGATTTTCAAATCGGACCAGAAAAGTTATCTTGCACAACAAGACCCCAAGGGGAACCTGTGTACAGAATTTGGGAATCGATCCATGCAGTAGTTCCTGAGAAATCGCGATAACAAGGTTTCATGGGGAAATCCAAGATGGCCACCTTGTGGCCATATTGGATTTTCGAATCGGACCAGAAAGGTATCTTGCACAACTAGATCCCAAGGGGAACCTGTGTACCGAATTTGGGAAAGATCCATGCAGTAGTTCCTGGGAAATCGCGATAACAAGGTTTCATGGGGAAATCCAAGATGGCCGCCTTGTGGCCATATTGGATTTTCGAATCGGACCAGAAAAAGTATCTTGCACAACTAGACCACAAGGGGAACCTGTGTACCAACTTTGACAAAGATCCATGCAGTATTTCCTGGGAAACCACAAAAACAAAGTTTCATGGGGAAATCTAATATGGCTGCCTGGCGGCCATATTGGATTTTCGATTCGGACCGAAAAAGGTGTCTTGCACAACTAGACCCTAAGGGGAACCTGTGTACCAAATTTGAGAAAGATCCATGCAATACTTCCTGAGAAATGACAACAAAGTTTCATGGGGAAATCCAAGATGGCTGCCTGGTGGCCATATTGGATTTTCGAATCGGACCAGACAAGGTATCTTGCACAACTAGATCCCAAGGGAAACCTGTGTACCGAATTTGGGAAAGATCCATGCAGTAGTTCCTGAGAAATCGCGATAACAAGGTTTCATGGGGAAATCCAAGATGGCCGCCTTGTGGCCATATTGGATTTTCGAATCGAACCAGAAAAGGTATCTTGCACAACTAGACCACAAGGGGAACCTGTGTACCAACTTTGTCAAAGATCCATGCAGTATTTCCTGGGAAACCACAAAAACAAAGTTTCATGGGGAAATCAAATATGGCTGCCTGGTGGCCATATTGGATTTTCGATTCGGACCGAAAAAGGTGTCTTGCACAACTAGACCCTAAGGGGAACCTGTGTACCAAATTTGAGAAAGATCCATGAAGTACTTCCTGAGAAATGACAATAACACATTTTCATGGGGAAATCCAAGATGGCTGCCTGGTGGCCATATTGGATTTTCGAATCGGACAAGAAAAGCCATCTTGCACAACTAGACCCCAAGGGGACCTGTATACCAAATTTGAGAAAGATCCATGCAGTAGTTCCTGAGAAATCGCGATAACAAGGTTTCATGGGGAAATCCAAGATGGCCGCCTCATGGCCATATTGGATTTTCGAATCGGACCAGAAAAGGTATCTTGCACAACTAGACCCCAAGGGGAACCTGTGTATCAAATTTGAGAAAGATCCATGAAGTAGTTCCTGAGAAATCGCGACAACAAGTTTTCATGGGGAAATCCAAGATGGCTACCTGGTGGCCACATTGGATTTTCGAATCGGACCAGAAAAGGTATCTTGCACAACTAGACCCCAAGGGGAACCTGTGTACCAAATTTGGGAAAGATCCATGCAATAGTTCCTGAGAAATCGCGATAACAAGGTTTCATGGGGAAATCCAAGATGGCCGCCTTGTGGCCATATTGGATTTTCGAATCGGACCAGAAAAGCTATCTGCACAACTAGGCCCCAAGGGGAACCTGTGTACCAAATTTCAGAAAGATCCATGAAGCAGTTCCTGAGAAATCGCAATAACAAGAATTGTTTATGGACGGACGACGGACGGACCACAGACGAAAAGCGATTTGAACAGCCCACCATCTGGTGGTGGCGGGCTAAAAATGTAAGCAAATATTTTTTGCGATTTTTTACCACCGATCTATTCATATCAAAACATCAAAAACTAGAGCCTGTGGACAGATTCAGAAGTGCCGCCATTACAAGGGCTTGCATCCATTTTAACCAATCAGAAATGCCGAAAACATATTGTGCGCATCGTTGCATGACCGTGACATTTCATCAGTTCCCAATGTTGAAACCAGATGTACTGAAACAGTGGGGGCATAATGTCAGTCGGGATTCTACTCCAAACGCATCAGAGAAGAACTTTTGCACGCTGAGGTTGATGCAATAAATTGGAATGAGTTTATTAGTCTATCAACACTATTTCAGTCATATCACAACATTTGGTTCCCATTCCTGTCAAATTGTAATCATTCCAATGTAAGAAAGGCTTGGTTTGTAATAATCTCCATGCAATGTCATTATATTTTGGCCTTTACGGGGAGATAGATCTTTCATTCAGTGTATACATTAGTCACATGTTTTCTTCTCCTTTAATGTTACCCATAAAGGAGTTATTTTTGAGAAAACATAACATATCCTTACAAGATCAATAAGGGTACAAAACTATCTAACCAGATTTCCACAGACTTTTGTTCTGCATGTTTTACTCACATTTTTTACCACTGGAGAAGCATCATACTCTTCAAATGGTTTGATGGCATCAGACATTATCTGAAATATGCAATTAAATTGATGTATAATACAGCTCAGTTCTCTTGTTACCCAATAATGACTGGGAAAACTATATTTTATGTATTATATATTGTACAACAGGAATAGGATGGGAGAATAGCATTGGCAGGAAGATACAAAATGCCATGGTTCAGGGTAAATACAAAGTGCCATGGTTCAGGGTAAATACAAAGTGCCATGGTTCAGGGTAAATACAAACTGCCATGGTTCAGGGTAAATACAAAGTGCCATGGTTCAGGGTAAATACAAAGTGCCATGGTTCAGGGTAACACAAAGTGCAATGGTTCAGGGTAAATACAAAGTGCCATGGTTCAGGGTAACACAAAGTGCCATGGTTCAGGGTAACACAAAGTGCCATGGTTCAGGATAACACAAAGTGCCATGGTTCAGGGTAATACAAAGTGTCATGATTCAGGGTAAATACAAAGTGCCATGGTTCAGGGTAATACAAAGTGCCATGGTTCCGGGTAAATACAAAGTGCCATGGTTCAGGGTAATACAACGTGCCATGGTTCAGGGTAATACAAAGTGCCATGGTTCAGGGTAATACAAAGTGCCATCGTTCAGGGTAACACAAAGTGCCATGGTTCAGGGTAACACAAAGTGCCATGGTTCAGGGTAACACAAAGTGCCATGGTTCAGGGTAATACAAAGTGCTATGGTTCAGGGTAACACAAATTGCCATGGTTCAGGGTAAATACAAAGTGCCATGGTTCAGGGTAACACAAAGTGCCATGGTTCAGGGTAATACAAAGTGTCATCGTTCAGGGTAATACAAAGTGTCATGGTTCAGGGTAATACAAAGTGTCATGGTTCAGGGTAAATACAAAGTGCCATGGTTCAGGGTAAATACAAAGTGCCATGGTTCCGGGTAAATACAAAGTGCCATGGTTCAGGGTAATACAAAGTGCCATGGTTCAGGGTAATACAAAGTGCCATGGTTCAGGGTAACACAAAGTGCCATGGTTCAGGGTAATACAAAGTGTCATCGTTCAGGGTAATACAAAGTGCCATGGTTCAGGGTAATACAAAGTGCCATGGTTCAGGGTAATACAAAGTGCCATGGTTCAGGGTAACACGAAGTGCCATGGTTCAGGGTAACACAAAGTGCCATGGTTCAGGGTAACACAAAGTGCCATGGTTCAGGGTAATACAAAGTGCTATGGTTCAGGGTAACACAAATTGCCATGGTTCAGGGTAAATACAAAGCGCCATGGTTCAGGGTAACACAAAGTGCCATGGTTCAGGGTAACACAAAGTGCCATGGTTCAGGGTAATACAAAGTGCTATGGTTCAGGGTAATACAAAGTGTCATGGTTCAGGGTAATACAAAGTGTCATGGTTCAGGGTAAATACAAAGTGTCATGGTTCAGGGTAATACAAAGTGTCATGGTTCAGGGTAATACAAAGTGTCATGGTTCAGGGTATATACAAAGTGTCATGGTTCAAGGTAATACAAAGTGCCATGGTTCAGGGTAACAGAAAGTGTCATGGTTCAGGGTAAATACAAAGTGTCATGGTTCAGGGTAAATACAAAGTGTCATGGTTCAGAGTAACACAAAGTGTCATGGTTCAGGGTAATACAAACTGTCATGGTTCAGGGTAATACAAAGTGCCATGGTTCAGGGTAATACAAAGTGCCATGGTTCAGAGTAATACAAAGTGTCATGGTTCAGGGTAAACACAAAGTGCCATGGTTCAGGGTAATACAAAGTGTCATGGTTCAGGGTAAATACAAAGTGCCATGGTTCAGGGTAATACAAAGTGCCATGGTTCAGGGTAATACAAAGTGTCATGGTATAGGGTAATACAAAGTGCCATGGTTCAGGGTAAATACAAAGTGCCATGGTTCAGGGTAAATACAAAGTGCCATGGTTCAGGGTAAATACAAAGTGCCATGGTTCAGGGTAAATACAAAGTGCCATGATTCAGGGTAAATACAAAGGGTCATGGTTCAGGGTAATACAAAGTGCCATGGTTCAGGGTAAATACAAAGTGCCATGGTTCAGGGTAATACAAAGTGCCATGGTTCAGGGTAAATACAAAGTGCCATGGCATGGTTCAGGGTAAATACAAAGTGCCATGGTTCAGGGTAACACAAAGTGCCATGGTTCAGGGTAAATACAAAGTGCCATGGTTCAGGGTATCACAAAGTGCCATGGTTCGATAATTATATAAATAGGTTATTCAACAGTAATCACAATATTGTTGGATCATTTATTAAAGCTGGGATTTGCACATCTTCATACACGAGCTGAATTCTCTATTCACACTTTCAATTAGCCTTGATATATCAGCCCATCAGATCTCTTCAAAAGAATCTGTAAAGACATGAAACGCCATTGACCTGGAATCCATGCTTGGTTATCCTGTGCCTCTGGCCACCCAGTACCACCAGGTTAGGAGGAATGACGTAAGTACTGGGAGAATACATCACCGTACACACAGTCATTGTGTATGCTCTGATTGGCTCGTTTCTGGTTTGTAGATGAAATTTACGCTTCCGATTGTGATGCTTTCAGTGTTCTGATCTATCAAAGCTAAATCAAAGTGTGAACAGAGAAGTGGACTAGTTTACATGAAGATGGATTCTGAGGAAAATCTGGTTATATGATACGCTAATGAAAAAAGTATCACATATGCCACGGGAAAAATCAGAAGTGGCATATTCCATTTTATGCTACGTAAATTTCAAGCTATATATATGCCATTCTGATGATGTCACCTACCATATCATAAATGTATGGGTACAGGAGACTGCCAAAGAAGTCAGTTGCCTCCCTTGGTATCTGCGCAGGCATGTTATCAATGGAACAAATGAGGACACCAGTACCAGCAAAACTGATTGTAAAGTAAAATAGAACAAGACAGTTTATTGTAACCACAAAACCAAGTGAAGCAGAATATCAAAAGTAACATATATCAAGTTTTCGAGATCATGTCAGGGTTGCAGCTCTCTACAGTTGAAGGAGAGAATTAGTGTGTCACACGATTAACAGTGTAGTCAGTGTAACAGCTGTAACTTATGAAGGGATAAAAAATTTGCTATACATGTATTCCTCAATATGAAAATGGTGATAATATTAAATCCTAGCATTTCGTCTTCAAGAGACCTGGGATAAATGTAAAATATATCTAGCCATGTGAATGTGAATGAAAACCCGAGGGGTTGCGGTCCCCCGATGTTGGAACAATTGATTTGGCTTGGAACCATAACGTTCAGTATGTGGCATGGAGAGCAATCCCAAGTGAGATCCAGTGACAAGGTACACACAATTACCAAATTTGTCCTGATTCATTCAGCTTTTCAGAACGAAATTTTAACTTGGCCCACAGCTGCAGGTTGCGTCACCTCTAGGTGGATCGGCATGAAACACAATTTCAAGTGAGATCTTGAGGCAAAGCACCCACATACCAAATTTGAAAAGAAATTGTTCAGTTTTTCAAAAGTTATTGTCTGGAAATGAAATTTTAACTTTGCCTCATCGGCGGAAAAAACAATCCTATGTGAGATCTGAGTCGAGGTACCCACATATCAAATTTGAAAAGAATCCGCTCCGTTTATCACAAGTTATTGTTCAGAAAAAAAAATTTATCTCGGCCCCCAGGTGGCGCCACCTATAAGCGGATTGGCATGAAAAACAATCCCGAGCGAGATCTTGATACGAGGTACCAACATAACAAATTCAAAAAGAATCCTTTCAGTTTTTCAAAAGTTATTTTCTGGAAACGAAGAAGGATGAATAGACGGACGGACCCCAATACTATAATCCCCCTATAGTTCTTCGGGTGTCAGGGGACAATAAACCAATCAAAACCTCTCTTCTTGGTAGAGATTTCATGATATTTTGACGGTTCAGAATGCATTGATACTAGGGAACAAAAGCAGTTTAACTGTGCGGAGTAGTTTACCTTTCTGTGTTCATGTTTTGATCAGCGTCATAGAGACAGAAGGGTGAGTCAATGGTAGTACACTCCTTCATGAACTCTATTGATCCCCCGGGGTCTGCTGATATATCACAGATGGCGAGGAGACGGTGAGGGAGCTGAGGACAGCCCATGCTCGACGGAATCCATGGCGTCTCATACTGACTCAGAAGCAGCTTGGCATCCGGGATAGACATGAGACGGGGAGAATTGGGAGCGTAGTAAATACCATTGATGATGCAGGATGCATATGGAGCAATCTGTGAGGTAGAATATAAGAAATAAATAAGAAATAAATTAACTAAGAAACAAATTAACTAAATTAACTATACTGGCTTGTCTATGCCTAAAGTTCGGTCTACATGTAAAGCCGCCACACATGTTCTATAGAAATTAAGATTAAAATTTTGCTCCAAATTACATCAGCAAACATAGGATTGATGTTATCCACTGGAGGTCAGCGGGACTAGAAAATTTCATCGGTTGCAAAATGGGACAACTCACTGAGTACCGTATGCAAAAACCAAGAGTTGTCAGGTGTGCTTACAAAGTTTGCCTACCCTATACAGCCAAAATGGGTTTTTTTTCTTTATTGCCCAACACTTTCCTCATCTTCTGTGTCAATTTCTACCCAGCACATACCTAAATACAGTGATGTTATGTTATGGTGAACAGCTGAATTGGGTTGCCTAGAGGTTACGCAAACCTCATTTAACATATGTTAGGAGACACAAATGGATTACCTAAAACCCTTGCTTTAACAGGTCTCTGAATGTGTGCAACCTATACCCATTACCATGGAGACAGTTATGGTAACCTTAATGGGTTACCATAGAAAATATTACATAAGACCCCACTTAGCCTGTAGCATTATTTCAATTATTTTTATTATTTCATTTTACTTGCACTTTACGTCCATTAAGGACAAAACCATAAATAGAATGACATTAACATTTCAACAGTATGATGCACCATAGACAGAAAACTAATACCTGCAGACAATGTGCTGGATGAATGAAGCCTATCAATTTCAATATATTTTAATTAATGATTTTAATTTAACAGGGTGCGAAATAGCCCTTTGCCCAGTTGCCCGTGGCAACCAAATTTTCTTTTGGGCAACCAAATTCTGCTCGAATAGCCATGCATTTGGATGTGCTGGTTGCCTGTGCTTGCTCATGGGCAACTATAAATTGTTTTCCTATTTCATACCCTGTTTAATTATTCTATCAGCAATGATACAGTGAATCGGTGATGTTATAATGCCATTGCTTATCTCGAATATGGACTATAAGACACATATGCCCTAGCTCTCACATAGAAATAAACTGTTGAAGATAGGACACCCATACCTGTTGACTGAATGTTGAGACATATTTCTCAGGGTGTTGTTCAAACTCATCAACTTTAAAGGCTGCTCCGTCCCGTCTGACATAATGATCTTCACGACTCACCACACACACATACAGTTTGTTTGTAGCTGTTCATAAAAAGAATACAATGGAAATTCCCAAATTTATATAAATAACACGTACTGCTTTCAGTACTAAGACTTTCCAAATTATATGTACTCAACTATTATTTCATTGCCAACATTACACTATACACAGAAAACCTTGAACTGTTCAGTACTGTGCAGTTACCAATCTATCTGTACAGTAAGAAATATCCAAATACTGGATGGTTCTGTACAGTCATGACAGTAAACTGTGCGGTAACTGAGTGGTACTGTGCAGTAACTGAGTGGTATTGTGCAGTAACTGAGTGGTACTGTGCAGTAACTGAGTGGTACTGTTCATTAACTGAGTGGTACTGAGCAGAAATATTCAGGTGAGTACAGTAAAGTCATTAACTGAGCAGTTCAGAACAGTCAAGAACTGACAATTTTCATCCAGAAGCTGATCTGTAGTGTACAGGTTCTGAAAAGTACTAACAGTTCAGTTTTCGACTGACGTCTAACTGTACTGCTCAGTAAAGCCAGGAAATAGTCAGAACTTCTCAGGGGCCTTTCTGGACAGAAAACTTCAGCATTACAGACAAGAATAACAGACAATGATTTTACAGAAAGTGGTAATGAGCATTTTAACGAATGAAAGAATCACGGCTATGTCACCATCAATCCATATTTAGAGTATTCAGCTCCCTTCCAACCGTTATTTAAAAATCAATCTATATTTATAGTAATCATCCCCGATATGGTTATTTTAGAGTTTAGAGTACTCACCTCTAGGGCCTGGTTATGCTTATTTCACTATCAATCCATATTTAGAGTATTCACCTCCCTTCCAACCATTATTTAATAATCAATCTATACTTATAGTAATTATCTCCGCTATGGTTATTTTAGAGTTTAGAGTACTCACCTCTAGGGCCTGGTTCTGCTTATTTCACTATCAATCCATATTTAAAGCACTCACCTCCTTCTCTGGCTATGGCTATTTGACAATCAATCCATACTTGGAGTACTCACGGGTAAATCAAGCAATGTTTAGAGTACTCACCCTGTTATTTAAAAATCAATCCATATTTGGATTAATCTCATCCCTGTCTGGCTATGGCTATAGGAGTATCAATCCATACTTGGAGTACTCACCCTGTTATTTGACAATCAATCTATATTTAGAGTACTTAGCCCGTTATTTGAAAATCAATCCATATTTGGATTATTCCCCTCCCTATCTGGCTACAGCTATAGAAGTATCAATCCATATTTTGAGTAACCATCCTGTTATTTGGCAATATATCAATATCTGGAATACTTACCCTGTTATTCAAAAATCAATCTATGTTTGGATTACTCACCCTGTTATTGGAAAATTAATCCATATTTGGATTACCCACCCTGTTATTTGACAATCAATCCATATCTAGAGTACTAATCCTGTTGTTCGAAAATCAATCCATATTTGGATTACTCAAATTGTTATTGGAAAATTAATCCATACTTAGAGTACTCACCTTGTTATTTGGCAATCAATCTATATCTAGAGTACTCACCGCCCTGTCTTGCCACTTTAGGGAGATGTTCAGGTTCTATATATTCATAAGGTAACTCCTGGAACACCTCTTGAGCACCCTGTTCATCAGAATAGTGAAGGGTGAACATTCTCAACAAATATTTTACAAATATCTTTTCATATTGATGAAAATAAAATTGGCATGAAATAAATACAGTGAGGAATGACCAAACAAGTCAAATTGAAAACAAGACCAAGTTTTTACTTATATACCTCAACAAATGTATGCAGTTAGATCTCACACTATGAGCTGCACTCAATCTTTGGTGATGGTAAACCGCGACTGTATGGTCACAGACATACCATTTCAACTTGGTAGTGAATATCTGCCAGTCCATCGGTGAGTTATAGAACAGTGCAGAAGATTTCATTATAAGAGCCCCTTACACCATTCATATTGATGTTTCTTATTTCTGAAAAATTTCCTTTTATCGCATACACTCTTTGATCATTAGCCCAATATCAGGCGGACAGTCGCCATGTGTTTGCTTAGATTTGAGAGGAGGGGCAAAACATACTTAACAATCTCATCTCACCTGAGAGACATTGCCCGAGCCTGTAAACACAAAGGTGAGAGGGCCGATAGACTTTGGCATCATGCCAAGGGAGATCTCGTATCCAGCATCCCTGATGGCTTGTCTGGCCATTTCACTGTTCCGATAGTTGTGACTGGGACCAATATGCTGTGAAAAGAGTTGAAATAAATTATTACAACTGGCAATATACCATGTAGCATAAATTTACTGCAGCATGGGTTATTGATGTAACATAAATTTATTGCAGCATGAGTGATTAATGATGTAGCATAAATTTACTGCAGCATGGGTTATTTATGTGGCATAAATTTACTGCAGCATGGGTTATTGATGCAGGGATTCCGCCAGAAAAAAAAAATCTGGGTCCGCAACATACAAAGTAGCGAAGCGACTAAGTCTGAGGGAGCGTAGCGGCTGAAGGAGGGGAGAGTCCGAGAGGGTGATTCCCCCCTTCTCAGCCGCAGAAGAATTTTGATAATTGCTGTTTAAACTGATGGCCTGATCGAGACAGCATCTAGAGATGGATTTTATTATAAAGATTAACAGCAGGAACGTCTGTTTAAAGTCTATTCACACTCTTTTCTATGTATGTATTACCGCGATAATTTGAACTTGGGAGCAGAAATCTTCCGGGACGGTCGCTAACCGAGCCGATATGCGAACGTGGTGGAGAGGACATGAAGAGATTTTGATAGTGAGAGATGAAAAACATCATGGCAAACAAAATTATGCCCTCAGATGATCTAATAATATACCCAAATGGTGACAGTTGTTAACTTGACCTTCCAGAGCATCTACTTTCAGTTCCGTGGCCTGCGCTGGAAGAGCACTATATATATACTCAAGGAACCTGGCTGGATGGGGAAGCGGGAAATTTTCCACGTGCTTCAGAGAACCATCACGACATTGTCCTACTTCCATGAATTCCGGCAATTGCCGTCTTTTCATATGTGAATAAAATCTTCGCATTTTCACATGTTTTTTCCTTGATAGTCATGAAGGGAAGACTTGGAGGGATATAAAGTAACATCTTAGCCTTTTAGCTACCACTTTACATCTTAACAAGCAGACCAAAAGGGGGAGTTTCTTTTTATTCAGTGGGGGGAATGGGTCCGTTGACGGACCCAAATAGACCCTAGCGGAAACCCTGTGATGTAGCATAAATTTACTGCAGCATGGGTTATTGATGTAGCATAAATTTACTGCAGCATGGGTTATTGATGTGGCATAAATTTACTGCAGCATGGGTTATTGATGTGGCATAAATTTACTGCAGCATGGGTTATTGATGTAGCATAAATTTACTGCAGCATGGGTTATTGATGTAGCATAAATTTACTGCAGCATGGGTTATTGATGTAGCATAAATTTACTGCAGCATGGGTTATTGATGTAGCATAAATTTACTGCAGCATGGGTTATTGATGTAGCATAAATTTACTGCAGCATGGGTTATTCAATTTTTAAGATTAAACTGTTCATGTACAAAGAATTTAAGTTTGATTATGCTCAGCACACTAAGAAAATTGTATTGTTCATCATCACACATTCATCAGGCTTGAACTTGCTTCCAGGTTTCTTATAGCTCTTTTTCATAACTTCGAAAAATAATAGACACTTCATCGAAAAGGTGAGACGGAAAACCCACCATCAAAAAGCAAGTTTATCAAAATTCTCCATGAGTCGACGAGAATGATAAACAATGAATTAAGGTGGCTGTATGATGAGGTGATTGAGCTGCCATTTTATGATCTATCGTTAGAACATGACGGTACCATAAAGGGGGTGTGGTGACCCAGAGCCAAAAGACGTAGTCCCAGTCCGTGGAGAATGTTGATCATACCGGCGACACCAGCATACTTGCCAAATGCCACGACTCTCTGACCTTTCTCATCACACATCTTCTCGTAGTCTATCAGTCGGATATTCTGTGAATAAAGACAAAAGTCAAACATAATTCATGCAGACTCAAATCCAAGGGCATTGCACACTTGGCACTGGAAATTAACAGTTACACGTCTGTCATGTTTTGATGCTTGGGTAAAAGTTTCTAGTGGAATAAGTTTTGAGCATTTAGTTAATATTTTTGAAAATGAAAATGAAAATATTCCTAATTCTGCAGGATTTTTCTGTCTATGACAGATTACCTGAAAACACATTGTATTGATTGAAAAGTTCCCTGAGCAGAAAAAGTTTCACCAGTTTTTTCCATTCATTCTCCCAATACCCATTGTCACTTGTGTGGCTCACCAAGTACTTGGTCTTGCATGAAGCTGTACAATTGTGACGTGCCAGACAGACTTGCTACTTGGCCTACAATTTACGTGGCTGACACAAAATTGCTACATTTTGACAATTATATTAGGATATGAAACATCCTTTCTCATAACTTCCCATTTGAAGTTTAATATCTGGCACAGTGTACTTTGTAGCAGGGACATTGTAATACTTTTGCGACTGTATTTCCGAAGTGTTTTTTTCTTTCTTGACTTCTACTCACAGCACATAGTAGCTTTGTTTCTGTAATTATACTCTTCAATATACAGTTTGTATATGGAGGTATCGTATATGAATGAATACTTTATTCACCATAAAAAGAATATATTTAAATGAATCTATAGTATGTGTATAATTGCTGAGAGTAAATGCCTACATGTAGCTGACAGGCTTGTATATCCCATAGTTTAATAATAAAGTGTAAATTAGGAAGAGTAGTACATGTATATATTGAACAAACTGCTGAATAAAGGTAAAGAAAGGTAAATAAACAACAATTTATGGTGAAGTAGGAATATATAGTTGATATACATGTAGTAGTTCTTAAAATCTTTATATCAAACCTAGGTGTAAACAGTTCCATAATATATGATGTCATAAATGATGAAATGATGTATACATGAGTAGTGAGACTAACGTCACAGGACCTACGAAGTAAGGTGAGGAAGATGACTTGGAGGTCCAAGCGTAATGTTATAGGTCAGCTAAGTAGATCTAATTTTCATCAAAAGTAGGTCAGCTCAGAACTTGCTGGTAACAGTCCCCTAATGCACGTTCATGCCAAAAATCAAGGTTCCAATGTCAACGGTTCTCCTTATTTTGCCGATGAAAGGATTCGGATGGACTACCTGACTGACTCATTACCGGACAATTTGCAAATGAGAGCCTACTTCGTAGGAATAAATATATAATCGCAAATAATCAACATAGTCAAATAATCTGCAGATCAGTACGTACTGAAGAGATGTTTCGTTACTTCACGTTTATATGAAGATTTTGAAGTAATAGACTTCATGTTGGAAAATAAACATTGCAAATACACACCTTGGTGTATGCCAAGAAGTGCATAATATCCCTGAGTGTACGGACTATAATGCTAGGGACACTGGTCGACGTTTGGTCGATTTGTATTCACTGTAGCACTTTTATGCCTGTTGGAAATATTATACATTTAGCATGCAAACACTGTATACTTAATAATGGTGAACTGTTTTTGATATATCTTGAAATTTATGGTTCCTTTCGATGACTATTGTCAGAGATTGATGACACTCCGTTCATATGGTCAGAGAAGTTGTCACTTGTCTCACTGAACTTGAATATTTTCTTTTAAACTGTTTAATTCAATGAAAGAAGCATTGCATCAATGACTATAAATACATTGCACTGGGCACCTATGTACTTTATGTGGATATTGTACCAGGAGTGGTTTAGGAATTATCCTTACTTAAAGGTCACACTGACTCTGGTAAAGTGACGGATGAAACACCCTGACGACTATCATCCGTACATCATGATATTCATCAACTTCTAATCCATGACAACAAGTGTGATATTTGGGAGCAGATAAATCTTCAACCGCATCGAGCACAATAAGCATATTCGACACATATGTGCCTAATGTGATGGAGAATTATCTGGTATAATGGGTCATTCACAAAATTAAGCTCTACTAAATCTTTTGGAAGAAAATATTCAAATCCATCAATGCTCATCAGGCAGGCAAAAGGTTGGATATCTTCACGGACTGCCAAGTATAGAAACTAATAATTGAAAGACATGTTGATCAATAGCTTGTCATTATTGGGGATACAATCTTTTCACTTCCAAATGTGTAATATTTTCACATTCATAAATAACCCTACACTTTATGCTAAATTTCACCAATGTCGACCAGCATCTCTAGCGTTATGTTACGTACACTTAGGACTATCATATACTTCCTGGCATACACCGTTCACCTTTTGTGGACCTTTTGCAGTATAGATTTATAGTTGTGATGGACACAATGCTCTGTATAGACAAGGTCCTAAAAACATGGTTATTAGGCCACAGCATTTTTTTTGGACAAAAAGTTATGGCACAACCTTAACAAGTCATACAGGATGATATAGAGAAATAAATAAAGGGACGTTTGAAGCATGTCTCTGTGTGTATCAGCATACCTTTCGTAATATAGCATGTCTGTGTGTGTATAAGCATGCCTTTTGTAATATAACATGTCTGTGTGTGTATCAGCATACATTTGCAATATAGCATATCTGTGTGTGTATAATCAGCATACCTTTTGTAATATAGCATGTCTGTGTGTGTATCAGCATACATTTGTAATATAGCACATCTGTGTGTGTATAATCAGCATACCTTTTGTAATATAGCATGTCTGTGTGTGTATCAGTATACCTTTTGTAATATAGCATGTCTGTGTGTGTATCAGCATACCTTTGTAATATAGCATGTCTGTGTATCAGCATACCTTTTGTAATATAGCATGTCTGTGTGTGTATCAGCATACCTTTTGTAATATAACATGTCTGTGTGTGTATCAGCATACCTTTTGTAATATAACATGTCTGTGTGTGTATCAGCATACCTTTTTAATATAGCATGTCTGTGTGTGTATCAGCATACCTTTTGTAATATAGCATGTCTGTGTGTGTATCAGCATACCTTTTGTAATATAGCATGTCTGTGTGTGTATCAGCATACCTTTTGTAATATAACATGTCTGTGTGTGTATCAGCATACATTTGTAATATAGCATATCTGTGTGTGTGTATCAGCATACCTTTTGTAATATAGCATGTCCGTGTGTGTATCAGCATACCTTTTTAATATAGCATGTCTGTGTGTGTGTATCAGCATACCTTTTGTAATATAGCATGTCTGTGTGTGTATCAGCATACATTTGTAATATAGCATATCTGTGTGTATATCAGCATACCTTTTGTAATATAGCATGTCCGTGTGTGTATCAGCATACCTTTGTAATATAGCATATCTGTGTGTGTATCAGCATACCTTTTATAATATAACATGTCTGTGTGTGTATCAGCATACATTTGTAATATAGCATATCTGTGTGTATAATCAGCATACCTTTTGTAAAATAGCATGTCTGTGTGTGTATCAGCATACCTTTTTAATATAGCATGTCTGTGTGTGTATCAGCATACCATTTGTAATATAGCATGTCTGTGTGTGTATAATCAGCATACCTTTTGTAATATAGCAGCATACCTTTTGTAATATAGCATATCTCTGTGTGTATCAGCATACCTTTTGTAATATAGCATGCCTGTGTGTATCAGCATACCTTTTGTAATATAGCATGTCTGTGTGTGTATAATCAGCATACCTTTTGTAATATAGCATGTCTGTATGTGTGTATCAGCATACCTTTTGTAATATAGCATGTCCGTGTGTGTATCAGCATACCTTTTTAATATAGCATATCTGTGTGTGTATCAGCATACCTTTTGTAATATAACATGTCTGTGTGTGTATCAGCAGACATTTGTAATATAGCATATCTGTGTGTATAATCAGCATACCTTTTGTAATATAACATGCCTGTGTGTGTATCAGCATACCTTTTTAATATAACATATCTCTGTGTGTACCAGCATACCTTTTGTAATATAGCATGTCTGTGTGTGTATCAGCATACCTTTTGTAATATAACATGTCTGTGTGTGTATCAGCATACCTTTTGTAATATAGCATCAAGAAGAGGCATGTTAGCCTCCTGAGCCTTGATAGTATGTGAGAAGAAGGCATATGTCCGGTTCGGAAGTAGGAGATCAATGGGCACCTGTTTGACGCCCACAATAAACGTCGCCTCATTAATGTCTTCTTGGATGATGGCCCCATGGTTTATATACTCCTACAACGACATGTTTTCATGGTTACAAGAGATTTACTTACATCATCGGATCATTCCAGCAGCAAAAATATATCTGTGTTTCTTGAAGAAATGAGCATGAAAAATACAGAATGTCAATTTCCAGAGCATACATTACATGTACCAATAAACCATGATTTCTCTAATTGGGCCCACTTAACTGCATACTGCTTCATTGAAAATTCTGCTTTATCGCATTTAATGTGGGATGACAAATTGATAGTTTCAATGTCGATGCGGTCATGAACACGGATGCACTGCGGATATACTTATAATATATCATGCAATTCCAGAGAAGATAAATGAGCTTTTTAACAAAAGATATATGATAAAAATATTCTTATGGAAATTCCCCATTCTCATATGCCAGAACCATACATTTGTTCAAAGCTTTTTCTCCCATTACTTAACTACTTTGCTATGTTAAAGAGAGGGTTGAACTAAAGGTGGGAATTTTGGTAGCTATAACACCTTCACAGACTAAATTTGAGTTCAAAGTTGAGAGGCTCGGAGAATCACCTGCATGGGATAAGCCCTTCTGTTGGATGGCTGGACAATGACCTTGACCCCCTTTTTCACCAGTTTACGAACATGATGAGGTGATAAGGGAGCTCTCCTCTCCCACACATTCACATCTTCCCGTCGTATCGCCATAACCGGTCGCGCGTCACCTGTTGCTTGACGTAGATGGCGTTGGAGACAGCCATATTTACCGAGACCCTGTTGAAACAAAATGCGAGTTCCACTCTTCCACATTCTATACTCCGGGTCAAGCTTGAGATGTCTTCAACAGCACAGAATTCTCTGGGGAAAAAAAATGCTACATTAATTAGGTCAGAGTGTGAAGTTTACCATAATTAGTGATTCCTGGTTGATTTTGGAATAAGGTCCTCGCAGAGTGAAGAATTATTAATAAATAAAACATTTTATTGTATACACCAGATATATGACCATAACTTAGGATACTACGTAATAATGTTAGTAAGGGACGTCTGGACTACCTTGGCTCAAAAAAAAGTTTTACAAACACATAGCCACCTCTCGAAGATTAAAATGGTCTTACATGTATCAACTTTGTCCTGTCATGTTCCTGGATATGTAATAAGAAATAAAATGGAACATGAATCCAATTCTCTATTTAGAGTTACAGTAATCCCAGGAAGTCAATCACAGAAAGTGAAATTTTGCAGGGGGCGATCAAATCAACAGTTAAAACGAGAGCCCAAGGGGCTTTAATATACGCCTGTACATCTGGAATTACACTGGTCCAAATTTCAAGGTTGTTTGATGGCCTTCGTCTAAATAGATAGCTAGCAATCCAGAGAAAGGTCTGCAATTTTGCACTTATGAGAATGTAACATTATATTGAATGATAAACTAAAATGGGTTTAACTCTTGGTAACTAGGTGACTTTGAAACAAGAGCTGAGAGCTCAGTCACATTCCATGCTGAAATCGACAATACACAAGAAAATATTAGTTTTCCTTCAAATAGATTCCTTCCAGGTGAGAAAATTTTTCATGAAGGAAGAAAAATGTGACGAAATTGATGAAGTAAAACTTCGTTCTTGAGTTAATAAACAGAAATAAAATTCATAAAGGACTCCTCTCCCAGTTAAATTGGTAAATGCATGGTTTTCATTTCACAACAGTTTAATGTAGATGTTTCTTACATGTATCAAACAGGGAAGACAACGACACAGGACAAATGGCATATACATGTAGGGGAGACAACTTTGAATATTCCAACCTAACAGGTAGAGTCAACTAAACTGGATTCAGTTTTGGGGACTGTGGCCTTGACCTTTGACCTCAAAATAAATAGGGTTCCTTTTTGCCACGCGAGTAAGGTATACCCAAAGTTTGGTACCAATCCATACCTTGAAATTAGAGATATCGCATGGACAACAAATATTTAATGATTTCCTGATTTTTGGGTCACAGTGACCTTGACGTTTGAACTTGACCTAAATTTTGATAATGGCACATCGTCTCCCCTTAATGTATCCGCTGCGGACACAACAAAAAATCATGATTTCTAACAATTTCATGATTTTGGGGCCACAGTGACCTTGACCTTTGACCTTGGTAAACACTTTGGTGCATGACATATGTCCCCCTAATGTATCTACTGACAAAAAAAAGTAATTTTTAAAGATTTCCTGAGTTTGGGGTCACAGTGCCCTTGACCTTTGACCTTGACCTAAATTTTGGTACATGACACATCGTCTCCCCTTAATATATCAACGGCCACAAAAAAAATCCAGATTTTAACAATTTCATGATTTTGGGGTCACAGTGACCTTGACCTCTGACATTGCCGTACGTTTTGGTTCATGACACGTCGTGTCCCCCTAATGAATCTGACACATAAAAATTCCAGATTTTTAGCCCACAGTGACCTTTGACCTCTGATCTCAACCTCAATTTTGGTACTCGACACATCCTCTCTACCTAGTTTCCACTCAAAAAAAATATCAACTGTGAATAGAAACTGTCACAGATATAGACCGGACACAAACGGTTCAATGATTTCCTGTTTTTTAAGCCAGTGAACTTTGACCTCTGACCTCGACTTCCATTCTGGTGCATGACACATCATCTCCCCCTAGGGTCACTAGCTAAATATTGGATTTATCGCTCAAATCTTCACCCGCTATTGCTATAACCTTATATCCTCCTCCAGGAGATCCATTTGCAGAATAAAAGTTATCTCCCTTTAGGGAGCTCAGCTGGTTTACTCTGCGCATGTGCCCACATGAATACTTCCTCTTTTCTTCCTGCATCTGACGCGTGTTGACCTGTTTGATAGGAGTTCCTGTTTAGATCTAGTTTTAGACGTAGGGTTATTTTCTGAAGCTAACTACTAGAAGATTTAATTTTCACAATGTCTGATCGTACAGTCCCTGAAAATTCTAAACGTTGCCGTTCTTGTCTGCATTCTTGGTCTGTTTTGGATTCCCATACGACCTGCTTCTCATGCAAAGGACATCTTGGTTATCGGCAGGCCACCTGTCTCGAATGTTTGAACTGGGACGATGCTACCTGGCGAAATTATGCCCAGGCTAGACGTGCGTTCCTTTTACGGTCTTCGGAGGATCTCAACTTATCTATTGACGAGAGACATCAATCAGAAATTGCTCTCATCGGTGACTTTAAGTTCAACGAAGATCTACCAGGCTCGCGTTTGGAAGTGTCCCATCTTCTCAGTCCTTGCATGTCACTTTCAGCATCTTTTAGATTTCCCCCTAGTGATACAGTCAAGCAGGTGGAAATCGACAACTACCCAGACAGATCTTTCGTGATAAGAACTTGTCTGACGGCTCGGGGACTAAGTTCAAGTCCGTCTCGGTGTCTGGGACAACAAAGGACTCTGTCTCCAAGTGGCGGCCTGCTTTCACTGATCGACCTTTTGTTATCGGGACCGAACAAAAGACTTCTTCTTCGCGGGTTCCGGCTTCACCCAATCTATTGTCTGATGTCCTTTCACAGTCTAATACTATGAAAAAGAAAAGGCTTCAACAGGTTTCGACTTCGTCTCTGTGATTTAAATCTCGGCTTTCTTCTATGACTGTTTCGTCCAAAACAGCTCCGCAGGCTACGGCTGCACCTCTGCCTTTTAAGTCCATGTCTTCGTCGTTCCCTCATTCAGATTCCACTGCGACACTTCGGGCTCCGACTTTACCTCAATCTACGGCTTCTACCTCAGTTGATTTCTTACAACGCCATTCTTGTATGCCACAACGTCGTTCCCGTACACCTCTACGTCATTCTCGTATGCCAAAACGCCATTCACGTAAACCGCAACGCCATTCTCGTACGCCATTATGTCGTTCCTATACACCACTACGCCATTCCCGTACACCACAACGCCGTTCCCGTACGCTGTTACATCTTTCCCATACACCTTTACGCCATTCCCGTACGCCACAATGCCATACCCGTTCTCGTTCTTCACTACATCGTTCTCTTACACCTCCACACCGAGGTCGTCAAGATCATCGTTCTCGGTCGCCATCTCGATGTCATCCTCTTGATCGTCTGTTGTCTGTTTCTCATAGAGGCCTCGACGAGATTTCACCTGATCGTCGCTCGTCTTCGGCTTCTTCTACCTCTAACCGGGATTCATCGTCTTCGATTGTCAACTCTGTAGACGCATGTTCGTTATCGTTTGAGGATAAGATGACGGCTCTGTTGGCTCTCGTTCCTGAGATGCCCGAGCCTACTACTGCTGTCTCTTCTTCTTCTCGTTCTAGACAAGTGTGAGACAGCGGCTTCTTCTGCCATTTCGTCCGCACCTTCGGCGACAACTTCTACTTCCTGTCCTCCGTCTCCGGCTTGGGCGTCCAATTGTACCGTCTTCGACTGTCAACTTGAGGACGACAACAAGTTTAAGAAACCTACTTTCTCGTTTTACCAACTCCACGATGGTATTCTTTCAGACAAGCCTCCTTTACCGGACCATGATTTGGAACAAGTATTGAAGGCTTCTAAATCGTCTTCCCTTAGCTTTTCCACCAAGGTAGTTGATAATCTTCAGGAGATGTTGCTTGCCATTCAGCGTATTAAGTCATACATCGACTGGTTCCTGTTCGCCACAACTCGACTTGCATTCGATCCTGCCATCCGTCAGTCTGATGGATCAGCTCTTCTGTCTCCTGGTCACCTCACCTACCTATGGGGTTTTCTTGACACACTGAACAAGTCTAACCGTCATGTCATTGAGACGGGCTCCTATTCTTATGTTCCTCTTCTTCAGGCTCAGTGCCTGGTAATCGTGAGGAGAGGACCTCTAGACTCCTTTCTGCAGCGTCTCGGCGTCCAGCTTATGCCTCGTATTCGTTTGATCGGAGGTGGAATCGGAATCAAGCTTACAGGACTACCCAGCGAGACGTTTCCCCCCCCGGTAATTTTCGTGCCTTCGACAAATCTTCACGTTCCCGTGGTCGACGCACCACACGTAGGAGATCTTTTAGAGGGAGAGGTGCTTCCAACAAGTGACTATCTGCATTCCATCTCCCATCCTCATGTCATAGACTTTCATCTGCCCGCCTTCCGTCCTTTCAGTCATCATGTCGGCGGCGGCCAATTGCAGCACTTCTGGGAGAATTGACAGATCATTACAGACGACGTCTGGGTTCTCGAGACATTAAAAAATGGATTCCTCTTCCACTTCCAGTCCCAGCCCAGACTCATCTCCCGACATCGTCCTTCACTTCTGCCAGTTCTCTCAGGACATGTTCAGATGCTTCTTTCATCTGTCGCCACGCTCATCTCCAAGGGTGCGATCAGAGTGTTGCCTCAGGCCGAGAACAGCGTCGGTTTCTACAGCCATGTCTTCCTAGTTCCGAAGAAGGATTCCGACCAAATGCATATGATCATCGACCTCAAACGGCTCAACAAACTTCAGCTGTCACCACCTCCTCATTTGAAGATGACGTCAGTTTCATCAATCCGGGCCCGCATACATCACCGGGATTGGTTGGCCTCCATCGATTTGCAAGACGCATATCTCCATATACCCATTCATCCTCGTCAACCTCGTTTCCTACGCTTTGCCATCGCCGGTCGACGATTCGAGTGGCAAGTCCTCCCGTTCGGAGTCAACATCGCCCCATGGCTTTTCACCCGCATCACTTCTCCAGTCATGACGTTCCTCCATCTACAGGGCATTCACATCGAGGTATACATAGACGACATCCTCATTTGGGCGGCAGACAAGTCTTTTCTCAATGCTCAGTTCCGGATCACTTTGCTCATCCTTCAACATCTCGGGTTCATTCCTCACCCTCAGAAGTCAGAGTTGGTGCCGGCACAACTTCGTCACTACATTGGGGCAGTCTTCGACACGCTCCATCAACTGGTATGACCCCCGGAAGACTGTTGGACCAAACTTCAGACGTTTTTGTCATCACCTTCTCAGCCCCTTCAACTTTGGCAAAGTCTTCTAGGGCTACTCACATCCACGCAGGACCTTACTCATTACGGGCGTCTCCAAGTTCGGCCGCTGCAGTACCATCTTCTTCCATACCTTCAGATGTCATCCCTCAATCCTCTAGTTCCGGTGTTAACGTCTCTACATCCACATCTGATTTGGTGGCAATCCCGTCACAATGTCATGTGGGGAGTTCCTTTCCTATCACCGACTCCAGATTACCATCTCTACACCGATGCTTCCGAGTCAGGTTGGGGAGCCCATCTAAACGACCTAGAGGTGTCCGGCAGATGGTCGATGTCGGATGCCAGACTTCATATCAACCTTCTGGAGATGAAGGCAGTCATTCTAGCAGTTCAGCATTGGAGTTGTCTTCTGGTGAATTCGTCCCTTCTCATCGCAACGGACAACTCTACTGTCATTGCTCACATCAACAAGATCTTACTCAACATTTCATCTGGTTTGGACTCTCTTCAACTGGGCTCTACTACATCACCGCCATCTCACCGCTCGCCATGTTCCGGGTCGGCTCAATGTCTTAGCGGATCGCCTTTCTCGTCCCGACTCCGTACTTCAAACCGAATGACAGCTTCATCAGGAGGTCTTCCAACGCATCATCAGCATCTGGGAGTCCCCCTCGATCGACCTGTTTGCGAAGAGTAGCAATGCACAGCTCTCCCTCTTCGTCAGCCCGATTCTGGACCCTCGAGCCTTCGCCATCGATGCTCTATCGATCAGCTGGGACAACTTCCTTGCATATGCCTACCCTTCCATTGCCCGGCTTCAGGAAGTTCTACAAAAGATTGCTCAGCACGACAGCGTCATCCTGCTCGTTGTCCTGTGGTGGCCTCGTCGACCGTGGTTTCCGGCTCTGGCTCCTCTTCTAAACGCCACACCACGCCGCCTACCAGCTTGGCCCAGCCTGTTGCGTCAACCTCATGGGTTAATCCACCACAACCCCCAGTGGCTCAACTTACACGTCTGCAGACTATCCAGGGTGCACTCACAGACCAAGGGTTTTCAGCAGAAGTTGCAGAGACGATGGTTTCAGCGGGCATCGACATTAGCCTGAATGACAACATCTCTGCTCTCCTACGTGCCTTCGGCGATCACAGTGGTATAAGATGGTCACCTAGTATTCGGCAGTCACATGGTATGTACATGACCCTTCTTTCCGTTTTACTAGCTTACTCCACGAGTACCCACAGCATCTACGACCCGGGTTCCCACGCTGGGTAAAATTGTGTGCCACATCCACGATCATCTCAGCGGTTACTCTGCAGGAACTTAGGAACTAGAACAAGGCCGAGGTCCCTACCTCCATCTGTTGGTAGTGTGGCGTAGCAATAGCAGGTGAAGATTTGAGCAATAAATATTAAACATTTATAAACAATGTTAGTATTTATCAAATCAAATCTGCTATTGCTTTGATTGCCCAGCCCATCCTTCCCTCACTCTACAGCCTTGCACAAACACACCTACAGGCTGCAGTAGAAAAGAGGAAGTATTCATGTGGGCACATGCGCAGAGTAAACCAGCTGAGCTCCCTAAAGGGAGATAACTTTTATTCTGCAAATGGATCTCCTGGAGGAGGATATAAGGCATAGCAATAGCAGGTTTGATTTGATAATAAATACTAAGTTCCTTGTTTATAAATGTTTAATAACTCTAGCTACAAAACTGTCCCAGATATAGCCCGGACACGGGGGACGGACATCCGGACAGAAATCGCCGTCCCATAATACAAATGGTACAAAATCAGGCAGATAATCCAGGTAATTTCAACTTGAAATATTCAAAGGCAGACCAAATTTATTAGAACAGCCCAATTCAATTTTGTCCCCAAAATTGGGAGCGGTTGAATTTTGATATGGGGATTGAATTATATTAGAGGGACTATGCTATTGCCTTTCTACTATAACCTACATGTACATTTGTACCTAATAATGGAGGTTGTTCCCAAACTCTGTGACTGTACCGGGTGATACGAGTCAGTGAGGTTAGTGTAACATATAGAATGCACTCAGTCTCCAGCTCCTCTCTGGATGCAGATTAGATCTGGAAAATAAAACAAATACTTTCAGACAGCACAATGTACAGATTGGGTGACAGGTACATGTATAACTATAAGGTCACATACAATAAAGGATTAGTTTATCATTGACGAACATTCCAGGCAGGCAGACATATTTTCATAAGAGCGATAAATAACTCCAGAAATTGAACTTCAGGTTACTTCTTGGGCTCTTATAGGGCCTATATAGCTGCCATTTTGGGATATAGAAAACATTGGAAAATTATTGAAAACTTCATGAAAACAGATCGGATTTGTGCGAGGTAAAAGGGCAGACCCGTCATTTAAGACAACTTCAATCGGCAACACTTTGCGTGCAATATACTTGGCCCTTTTCACTCCTTGGTTGAATGGTTCCCCACATGTAGTCACCTATTGTATGTGTCTTACATGACGGATTTGCCGGTAAAAGGGGTGTTTACCAGGAAGTTAAAAGAGCCCTGTCAATCATGTGTGTTTCCATTTCGTTTTGACTGTAATTTGTGAGTGTACTGCCTAGGTACATGTAAATACATGTTTCGGGGCTCATTTGTAAAGAATCAGAGCATACAATCGAAAGTGCACCTTTAGGGCTACTCGCTCGCTCTTGGAGGTATCGAAGGCTCCACTCGAAGTCATCTGTCTACATGACCATACATGTGGTTCCTGGATAAATTCTCAAACTATTATTTTATAATAAATTGTTTTTCATGGAACATTATTAGGGATGTTGGTGGTTATATCCACACAAGAACTCATCTACTCGTATAAACCATAGTTTCGTCATTCAAGCAAATAAAGTGTGAAAGTTACTGCTCATCACAACCTGTGCCTTTTAGGTGAACGTTCGATAAAATTCATCTTGGAAGAGGTGAACTGTTTTTTTTATTTTAGCCGATTAGACTACCTGGCATATCTAAATTACATCTAGAGGGATAAACATGCAGCAAATTACAATTAAACGGATATACCGGTATATGATGTTAGAAATCAGTGTACAACAGTGCAGCATCTTTTTTCAACACCTGTTCTGGTACATTAACAATCACACCCATTGGATCGGCATCTTGATGTGATCTATGGTTATTGGGTTGTTTCGTGCGATGAAAAAAAGAAAGGAAAATTAAGATCTGTATGCCACAGAAAACGAAGTTCGAGTAGAACCCTTCATTTTCGCTCTGAGACAACCCTTCTGTACCTCCAAGAGCGGAGAGTATCTCTTAGATGGAAACTATCAATTGTAAGCCATGAGAATCGTTAGTGTTTGCTGTAGAACTTATCTATAGGAATAAGCTTACAGCGAGACCTTCTGTGTTAAGCCCCATGTAATAGTTTTCCTGGACTCAAATGTATGAATAAATGTCTATAATTAATCTTCCCGGGTGTCGCATTGTGTGGAATGTTTTACTCTGTAAAATGAGGATTTATAAATTCTCCGTAATTCTTTTAACGATCTCTTAGATTCAAGTAGGAATGTATCCTAGCAATACCCTGGATGGCAATCTCTCATATAGATTTGGGAGTGAATTCATTAAAGCTGTTGGCGGTGACCCGGTCATCTCTCTCTTATTGAGGGTTTTGATTACGATCCCATGCTACCTTACAGGAGAAAATGTGAGGGACATTTCATTCAGGGAATTAGTGAGTTTTGTTCTTCTGTTTACTGCAACTGAATAAAGTCAAACTTAAGTGTCCAGATTTGGTTAGCGGAACATTTGGAGCAAAAACTAGCATTTGACCTTATAAATTATGTCAAGGTCAGTAAGGGAGCGTGTCAAAAGTTTTGACGTTCAAACTAAAAGAATGCGTCAGAAAATGAACAGGTACTCGTTCTTTTTCTTCCAGCAAACGAACGTTCGACAGTCGGAAAATGAACACTACCCCGTCAGAAAAAATGAACGTCAGGAAAAGAACGTTCTTTTTTGAACGTTCAAATTAGTATGTGTGATAGCGGTCAGAATTCGCTGAAGGGCTCACATTACGGCTATCGTGTCGACTCTTATTAGAACGAAAAAAACAAACAAAAACAGAACACTCGAAAAGGCAGCACCTTTGTGACTTAACTGTATTTATTCTGCACTAGCTTTCGTAGGTATATAACCCACTTCCTCTGAAGAAGTACTTTCGTTCTTTCAAAGCAACTATGGCAAAGATTTGACGTTTATCTACAGCAAATTCAATAAATGTATTTAATATAATAAAAGTGGATCTTTCGTGCATATTCTGGGGAATTATTTACCGGGAATTATAGAACGAGCGACATATAGGAACTAACGCGCGTGTATTATTTTTTTGGAAGAAAACGAGATGAACTATATAATATTAAACTTCGACAGAGAAATATCACCATACTGATTTGGTTTTATTAAAAATCCGATGTGACCAAATATCGTAAAGAATGATACAATAATCGGGTGAACAAGTAACTTATTAGTGCGTCTCCCGGTAATCGTAAAGGAAATACATAGTGACAAAAGTATAATATAGACATATAAATATACGAAAGTCATTCACTTATATAACGATTTATTCTTATGACATTGGGAATTTTTGTCTTCAGTAATATTATCTTCAATAAGAAATGAGTAAATCAGGGAAAGTATACAGGCCTACAAACTACATGTATGATCATTATAAAAAGACATGGCCCGACTGAATCACGCAGAGACGCCATGCAGCTCCCGTCATATCTCAAGGTAGGCCGCCATGTGAGGTCTCCTATTTGTCGATAAAACCATGGAGTTCAAAGTTCTAATTCCATGATAAAAAAAATAAACCTTGAATAAAACAGTTCTGATTGCCAACACATCAAGCCATTTCTTTAAAAAAGATATATGGACCGATTGATTCACGTGGAGACTTCATCACGCATGTGGCGCCCGTCATTATGCAACCTGTGAGGGCCCCTTTATTTGTAAATAAAACAAAAGGACACAGTTCAAACACCAACACATCAAAACATTTCTTTAAAGAAGATGGATATTTTTCATAGACCAATGTATTGAAATATCCTTTGCGGAGCCTAAACCCTTCCTTCTTTCCCGCATACAAAGTATTCTCTATAGGGCCCATTTCCAGCTCACGAACTTCATTTTCAATACATACCGTCGGCTTCTTTATTAAAATTATACCATTTTCCGGCATTACAGATCGCTGGAATACGTTTGTAAGTTGATAAAGAAGAATCATTTAAAGTAACATGTCCATGACGGAACAATCTATCCACGGGACGCAAGCGCCGTCGGAAATGACTATTGATCGCCCGACCGAGAATCTCATTTTTTGGTGGATGAAGAAGAGATTCACGAAATGTAAAAATCCACATCAAACAAGTAAAACACTGGGGAAAATAAACAAGAAAGAAGTCATTAATTTATCTTGTCAAGTATTATATAAGCGAACACTCATATATAGGTGGTGACAAACCGCTGAAGTGGAGATGGGACAAGAAAAAGAAAAACGTTTTACTTTTAGTTTTACCCTTTTTTTATTGAAGAAAATCACCGACATCGGTAATACCACTCCACATGATTACGGAATGCATTGAATATATACACACACGAAGCAAAAGATATGGCAAATTACAATAAAATCTATAACACGGGAATGACGCGCGATGAGAAAGTAGATTTGATACGGCGCGTTTTTTAGTATCGGGATGGCAGCTTTCTGTATGTTGTTCATTTCTGCTAACGTCAAACGCCAGCCGTTTGCGCACGTGAGAAAATGAACATGCGAAAACGAACGTGCGAAAATGAACGTCAGAGTGCATTAAAAAAATGAACGTTCAATAATGAACGTTCAAAAATGAACGTTCGACTGTTCATTTTCTGACGCTGCTGTGTAAAATGAACGGCCTGACGCATGCGGCAATGAACGACCTCCTGTTCAAAAATGAACGCGTTCGCGTCAAAACTTTTGACACGCTCCCTAACTATCCATAGGTTTCTGACCAATCATCAAGTGCAACTTTTGTACGAATTTGGAGAGCCTGACTTGTTCCTTCAAGAGATATTGTGGTCCACAATTACTATGGACAGATGGATGGACAGACAGACAGACAGACACAGCTGATGACAATAACTATTGGCCAAATCGAAATCAATTACTCTGGAGTTTGAGATATACTTGGAATTGATCAAAATCCACATTTCTGAACTAGAGTTCACAATTTCTCACTTTTCCCACATTTTCTGAACTAGGTGACCGTGACCTTTGTCTGACCTTTTGACCTCATTATGGCTATTCAAGTTTTGAACTAATTCTGGACACGGAACAGGAGATTTTCCATTTCTTACAGGTTTGCCTCGAGTGAACATGCCCATTGACCTTTTGACCTAAACATAAATTAACTTTCTTCTCTGCTCCATCTACACTATATACCAAATGTTTGGTACCAATTGATAAACTGGAACTGGAGATTTCCCTCTTTTTTGCAGATTTTCTAGCCTAAATGACCTTAGTATAGATCAGCCAACAGGGGTGCACAATTAGTACCCATTGGAATACCTATGTGCTGTTGATATATTGTGTTGCCAAATTTCACACAGATATATTTAATGAGAAATTCAAGCAAAGAAACATCTCATGAATGATATCTCTTGTACATGTATGTAGTAAAGCTAGAATGCTTTATGGCTTCCGACATTAATATATCTACGATTAGTTTTCTTGAACACAGATACTATTAATGAACTTAGACGGCCAATAAGGTCCTGATGAGCGATTGTAGCATAGAGAGTCGAGAAATCCCATGTGGATACATGTCTCTACGGTATAATGTGACCTTAGCATCAAGTACTTAGAACTGTAAGACATTTGGAGTTTTTCAATATCCACATACATTCAACGCCAGAGTTTTTAGAAATAGTGGCGCAATACCTTTCGCAAAATGCTTTAACCTTCTGAAGGACCCTCGTCAACAGGATTGAAAGAAGCTTGGTGGTGCAGCTTCTAGAACCAGCTATGAATCTAGCTTTGTATGGTGATTTATGCATTTTGGCAGTTCAGTATACTTTTGGTATGTCGTTATGTTTGGTTGGAAGACAAATACCTCTTTCCCTGAGAAACATTTTGTGATTGTTAAATAAATCTTCCACAGCAAATGCAGTTTGGGAGTAAGTTAGACATATTTGATGATGATATGTTTACACTCAATTCTTTAACCAGCACCTGGTAATAGTAATATTTACACATGAATATTACATTATTAGGAGTACGGCAAATTTACTCTGGAGGTTTGCTAGAACTTCTGGCCAATTGAGGTTCCTCAGTACTTGTTTTGCTTGGGGAAGGGTACTTCTGTCAATATGGCGGATTGTTTCAATGACCTTGCTCTTGGTGAGGTCCAGTCAATCAGTGAGTACTGTAGGTTCAACTTTTTCTCGCTTAGACCAATCAATAACGTACTGTTCCAATGCAGACAGGACTATCTTCTGGTCGGCCTTCAAATTTATTCTTCTCTGTTCTCTATATTTAAGTCCCTTCATCAGGAGTAATCTTAGGTCCTTATCACTCACTATATCAAGTTTACCAGTCACAATTTGTTGTGATGTATAGATAAAGTTTGGCGACTCACAATCCCAAATATAACCTTTCGACGTGTATAAGTTCAACTCAAACTCCTTGACAGCATTAGAGTAATTGAAATATTTTGGTGGCTATAGATTTAGTATACTTATATGAAATGCAAGGTGGTTCTGTGAACTTAAAATAGTTTGGTACAGCGTTGCCTTCCTCTGGATCATTCAGGATTCGAGGTAAATTAATAATGTCCAGTCCTTTATCTAAGTTCAAGAAAAGCCGATCTTGGGATGTTTTGATTATGTTCACTGGATGATACAACCGAAAATACGCTATATCTTGACAAACTTTAGTGACATTGGGTGGTATTATATTTCCCGAAGACACAGATTGTTGTATCTCTGGCTATATGATTTAAAGCTCTCAGAGGTAAAGCACACAGAACTGTACATAAGCTATATACCAGTATACTATTGGCTGTGTCAGTTAAGCCCACTAAGTAATTTAAAGTGATATGATCGTGAATCATTATTAAAATCCAACTCCTGGTAATTTCAACAAAATTCAAGATTTCATCACAGATTTCTTGCTCACCGAGTGAACAAAAATATCATGGGTCTCTAGTACAAACTGATTAGTTTAGGTATGACAGACAGACTAACAGACAGACTAACAGACAGATACACAGATGAAGAAGCAGGTCGAGGAAATGTGCCTCTCCAATTTTGGAGGTAAAAAAGGTCGTTTTTCTTGAATAACTCAGAAAATATGAACAAAATAGCATTTTTTTCTAAATGGCACATACATGTACATTGATATATTTTCACATTGGTTTACGTGCTTTGAAGAAATTGTTGCCTATCTACTTCAGGACTGGAGATAGAAAGCGGTCTGTTGTTTTTTCAAATTGTCATTTCAACACTTTCGAACAAGTTAACTATAAATCCTATCAATGGCAAAATGTGTTAACATATGTAACTATCAATTTATGCGCTATTTAGAAAAAAATGCTATTTTGTTCATATTTTCTGAGTTATTCAAGAAAAACGACCTTTTTTACCTCCAAAATTGGAGAGGCACATTTCTCTGACCTGATAAGGAAAGTCACTCGGCCTACTTTATAGGTGGAGGCATGAACAATAAAAAATCGAGATGAGAGAAAAATCAGAGGCTGACGATAATGGTAAACTAATCATTGTTTTATGGAGCCCTAACATGACCTGGCTGATATAAACATGATCACACAGTAGTTTATATTTTCCACCTAACTGTCAGTAATATCCTGACACTTCAGTAAACATTTTCTCTTTCATGGTTTTGGAAAAGTGGAACAATTAATTACAGCATACTGGGAACTTTTTTCATTTAACACATTGAATACAGTAAATTTGCAGGCATTCCCATCCCATATTTTGCATGGGGGTGAGTGAGTGAGTGAGTATGATTTAAGGTCGCTTTCCACTATATTTCAGTCATATCACGACGTTGGGTGCTATTCTTTTTCACACCCAGGAACCACATGGGTGGGATCCTATTCCTTTTCACACCCGGAAACCCCACGGGTGCCTCAGTCACCTCTTATGACAAGCTGTCTGAGGAGCTGAGGCCTATTCTTACCATGACCTGGGATTTTTCTACAGTAGTTAATTTTTCTCTGTGCTTCATTTTCTTCAAAATTTTACAACCCCATAGGTGGGGTCCGATTCCTTTTCACACTAAGAAACCTTACCGGGTGCCCCTGTTAGTCATCTCTTATGACAAGCTGTCTGAGGAGCTAAGTAAGGCCCCTAATTATTTCCATGACCTGGGATGCGCACAGTGACACTCTGCTATCCCATGACCTGGACTGTGCATAACCACACCCCAGATTAATCTCCAGAAGCCCCGTGGGGTGACAGGTAAGTAGAATTTCTATCTGTCTCCCCTCAACAGAACATGCTAATGATATGAAATATTGCTGCTTTTGCGTTTGTAATTTATTAATGTTGCATAAATAAGAAAGAAAAAAAATCTTCCAGTACATGGAGGCCTAATTAGTTTAATTTGTATCTAATTAATAATGCTTTAATTAATCTGCATTCAGTTTTAAAGTTTTTTAGCAAAAATGAATTAACTGATAAATTGTATTTTGGCTACCAGTTTTGGTAATTTATTTTTCTACCCATCTCATACAAAAAAAAATAAATAAAAAATACATATGTCAGACTGAACAGGTGTTAATTTTGAGCCCTGCCCCAGAGTGGATATGGATTGGAGAGATGTGTTTTTAGCAGGGATTCATATCCACAAAGATTGCCATCAACAGAGAACTTTGAGACTGATGTTGGCGATAAAAAGTTTTTTCAACATTTTTTTTCTGTGTGATAGATTTTCAGAAGGTGAGTGAGTGAATATGATTTATCGTTCATCGCTTTCAACTAGAGTTTTTTAGAAACTGACCTGACTGAGTGGAGTCTAATTCCAGAGTATTCCAAGCAATGAATAAGCTGAAAATTCCAGAATAAGCTCAGACTGAATAACACATTTTGCAATCTGTGTCTTTTTTGCCACGAGGGTCCATTTTTCATGGATGAGTGAGTAGGATTTAATGTAGATTTCAAAAAGAAAAAAAACACACGTTTAGTCATATAATGGCAGTGACGACTTGTAACAGAGCACTCTTATAATGTCACCATGTTATACTAGTGCTGTTTTACTGAAGCATCATGCCATAGGGGATGTGGCAATTCACCCAGTCACATTAGTTTCATTTTTTTAAGACCATAATTATTGTCATTGTCATGGATGAGAGAGAGTGAGATTTTTTAGTATAAATACCAGAAGTAATGGGTCCGCAGGTACATACATGCCCTGCCCTATGAGATGGGCAAATACTTCATGGACATCATGAAGTTGACCTTTGACTCCAAAAAATTTGACCTCTTTGCTGTCACTTGGTCAAATTACTATAAACTGTCATTATCTAAGGACTGCACAGAGTAGCAGGGACCATCCTAATCCACACTTGTATAGTGCATCTGGCTATGGGATTTTCATTTCTTCCCATGCTCCAGTGTGGACCACCATCTCTAACCACAGATATCTGACATATTCTCCCCATGCTCCAGTGTGGACCAACATCTCTAACCAGAGATATCGGACATATTCTCCCCATGCTCCAGTGTGGACCACCATCTCTAACCAGAGATATCTGACATATTCTCTCCATGCTCCAGTGTGGACCAACATCTTTAACCAGAGATATCTGACATATTCTCCCCATGCTCCGGTGTGGACCAACATTTCTAACCAGAGATATCTGACATATTCTCCCCATGCTCCAGTGTGGACCAACATCTCTAACCAGAGATATCTGACATATTCTCCTCATACTCCAATGTGGACCAACATCTCTAACCAGAGATATCTGACATATTCTCCCCATGCTCCAATCTGGACCAACATCTCTAACCAGAGATATCTGACATATTCTCCCTATGCGCCACTGTGGACCAACATGATCTCTAACCAGAGATATCTGACATATTCTCCCCATGCCCCAGTGTGGACCAACATCTCTAACCAGAGATATGACATATTCTCCCCATACTCCAATGTGGACCAACATCTCTAACCAGAGATATCTGACATATTCTCCCTATGCGCCACTGTGGACCAACATGATCTCTAACCAGAGTGTGGACCAACATCTCTAACCAGAGATATCTGACATATTCTCCTCATACTCCAATGTGGACCAACATCTCTAACCAGAGATATCTGACATATTCTCCCCATGCTCCAATCTGGACCAACATCTCTAACCAGAGATATCTGACATATTCTCCCTATGCGCCACTGTGGACCAACATGATCTCTAACCAGAGATATCTGACATATTCTCCCCATGCCCCAGTGTGGACCAACATCTCTAACCAGAGATATCTGACATATTCTCCCCATGCTCCAATCTGGACCAACATCTCTAACCAGAGATATCTGACATATTCTCCCTATGCGCCACTGTGGACCAACATGATCTCTAACCAGAGATATCTGACATATTCTCCCCATGCCCCAGTGTGGACCAACATCTCTAACCAGAGATATCTGACATATTCTCCCCATGCTCCAGTGTGGACCAACATCTCTTTAGAACCAGAGATATCAGACATATCCTCCCTATGCTCCAATGTGGACCAACATCTCCAACCAAAAATATCTGACATATTCTCCCCATGCTCCAGTGTGGACCAGCATCTCTTTAGAACCAGAAATATCGGACATATCCTCCATATGCTCCAATGAGGACCAACATCTCTAACCAGAGATATCTGACATATTCTCCCTATGCTCCAATGTGGACCAACATCTCTAACCAGAGATATCTGACATATTCTCCTCATACTCCAATGTGGACCAACATCTCTAACCAGAGATATCTGACATATTCTCCCCATGCTCCAATGTGGACCAACATCTCTAACCAGAGATATCTAACATATTCTCCCCATGCTCCAATATGGACCAACATCTCTAACCAGAGGTATCGGACATATTCTCCCCATGCTCCAATGTGGACCAACTTCTCTAACCAGAGATATCTGACATATTCTCCCCATGCTCCAATGTGGACCAACATTTCTAACCAGAGATATCTGACATATTCTCCCCATGCTCCAATGTAGACCAACATCTCTAACCAGAGATATCTGACATATTCTATACCGGTACTTAAATTTGCCAAATTTAATCACTGAATTTAAGCAACGTTGAGCTTGGACAATATTTGCATGGCAGTCTTCATAAATTAATATCCAATCAATGCTCCTCAATCATATATGTCGCTATGTAGGATCTTACTGATTTCAATTGAATTTGGTTTTTTGAGCATCCAGCTCATGAATATTTAATAGTCGTCACATCACGGCCACATTTTAACTACTTTGCTTGCAGTCGGGAGGGGAGATAGGGTCATGGTCTCTGCTTTGACCCAAGGTTTACGCCAAGGACCAGTCCATAATTTTACCCCGCATTATGGTGCCAACCTGGCGGGAGGGTGGCAACATCAGAAGATTCCCCGACCCCACGTGTGATTCGGCTGAGCCAACAAGGAAGCGCCTACCATTATGTTCCCTTTAAAGCACTATGAAGAGCTGTCGAAAATGGTTGACACATATCCAAATGAGGGAGCAGATAGGATTTAATTTTAATTAGATTGATTTGAATGGGTGACTGGGTGCATTACTGGCTTGGCTGATCAGTGTTCAGGATGATAGGAACTGTGAACACTCTCCTGTTCTGGCACATGTAGGCACCGTTGTGATAAAAATGTTGAAAACGACTTTCAAATTGATAGCCCAGAGGTATGACTGACACCGGGTCACACATTACTGCACATTCCAAGTGAGACTGATATCAGGAGATCCTGCTAAATATGAATCCCAGATCAAATTAATTTTATTTACAGAAATATGTCAGAATGGTATCTATAAACCAGTATAGCAGGATCATATAGTTCACATATTAAGTTGGCTCCCTCGTTACAAGTATGAGTGTTCTGCACAGCTTTTTGTGCATCACAATTATCTCCCTTGTAATCTTACTCTTGTGAGTGAATTGGTGGAATGAGATACTTTTACAGGCAGCGTTTACGTTTCAGTGACTCGTTTTGTAAGCAATTGATAAATTTTCCTGTGACGTCAGGACGTCGAATGGCAAAATCATTGCTAGCGTGATATTTGTCAACATCATGACGTTTGTATGACGTTTATTCATGACGTTTGCATGATCATGATTGTTTGTACTTCATGAAAAATGGCAGGAAAAAGTGTGGTTACAGTTGGCTTCAGAGCTCTATTCATACCCCTTTTTGGATGGTGAACTACATAAAATTGACTTATTCAAAAACTACATGCTCCAAGGAATATCTAAAATGACATGACTTTTGAAAATTCTGAAAACTACATTTATATATCAAGTATTGGGTGTTTCACATTGTACCAACTTGCCACAGGTACACATTATTCAAGCTGAAAATTAGAAAAAAAAGTAGTAAGCTATGTCACAATTTTTATATCAGTTTATTATGTAGGATGAACTTCCGGAGCTATAAACTTACAAGAGATACTGGTATTTACATTACTTTGTACCGAAACCAGGGAGCCTCCTGTACAAGTAATAGATTTATTTTTTAGTTGAATTTCAACATCTCAACCAAATGTGAGGCATTTTTAATAAAAGACATTTCTTATTTATTCTCTTATGATAGTGTGGGGTAAATGATAGTAAATGAGCAACTTAGCACTCTTTGAACTCTTCACCATTCTTGTGTCAGAACATATATCAAGACAATACACATTTAGAGGCATGCAGGGTTCTAGACTTGGCCACCCTCCAATAACCAATGTTATGCTATATGCCAAAGTAGGTATACATGTATAGCAGCCATATGACCAATATTATACGTAGAGAGGGTATTCACCTCACTTGTTCATTGGCCTTGTACTTGGACAGCAATGTAGGCCTACACCTTAATATCAGTCCATACAATTAATGCATTATTAACAGTTTTCTTTTATTTATAAATGCTTTCTCAACACAATAAGACAATAATTTGAGTATATTGAATTTCGATATAGATTTCCTTTGCGAAAAAAAACGTGTCCAATAAATGTCAGGAAACTTGATCATGAACAGCTCGGACCCCACCAGCATTTCGGATGGCGTGAAGCTGATCATGTTGATTCTGCAAAAATTCTGTATTAAAAATCCCATTAATAATCACAAATTATGGTTCAAGGAGTAGTCCTTGATTTTCAGTTATATGTGTGATAACCAGAACCCAATGAACCAGTTAACATAGATCTGGGTGTTTCTTTGCTAAGGTGCTACCATTTAATGGTAAATGCAAGCTCTATTTCCATCAGATTTTTGTGTTATAAATTTTGAGGAGAGAACAATAAATATGGTTCCACAACTTGCTTTGACAACTGTTCAGATACATTCTATAATACGGAAGGCAGTTGTGAAAGTTAATTACTAAAAAAGATTAAAATCTAATCATAATGGGCTGTTTTCTTGCATTTTGAGTGTGACATGCTTTTACCATACTACCTTTTGATTGTGTTATTTGCCATCAAACATTCAGTTGAATAAATGTTGGTGGTGATTACACAAAATTGATACCAAAACTATGTTTCTATGTACAATTTAATGTTCATATCAACTTATTTATCGAAAAAATATGATTTCTTTAATATTTCTGGTCGGACTAACATTGTCTGTCCTCTCTGGCCATGGCATCTTTATGCTGGAAAAATGTTGAACCAGATGGACAAATTACTACCAATTTCATCAAAATGTTGACGATGCTTGTACTTGTAACTGAAGTGAGTCAAATTTGATCTACCTTAGTTGGGTTGAAGAAAAAATACATTTTAATAATCAAGTTAATATTGTCTGTCCTATGTTCATCCGACCACAAAGTGCTCTAATTCTCCAAATATTGCATGGCTCAATAATGACAAGTGTTCAATGCCATCTGACTTTGTCCATGGACATCACTTATGGGTGATACTTTGTTAATGTTAACCTGAGAACTCACAGACTTAAAAATAAATGTGTCTGTCCTTGTGTTGGACGAACCAAATTTGTGTTACAGGCGACACCTAACGCTCAGATAAAACAGTGTTCAAGCTGTTGAGAGACAAATTGACTTATCATCTGGCATTCATGAACATGAATTTTGTCATTTGCAAATCATTTAAAAACATTACCAATCTTTTTGTCAATAAGAATACAGAATATCGCCAATTTATGTTGGTTGGACTAACAGAAGACAGACATGTTGGACTAACATAAGACAGACAGGTTGGACTAACATAAGACAGACATGTTGGACTAACATAAGACAACTTTTGTTGAACCAGGGGAATAGATGGATTTCCTTTATCATTCTCAGTGGCAAATCTCAGTTAACAACTTTATATGAATTATTATCTAGCTGAAAATATTCTGAGGCATTCATATAGGATGCAATTCCCATTATAACGCTGTCCGTCTTCTGTTTGTCCAACACTGTCTGTCCTCTGTTTGTCCGACACTGTCTGTCTCTCGTTTGTCCAACACTATTTGGCAGTTTAAACGTTTGTGAGTAACAATTACAGACTTGAACACAGTTTTCGTAAGTATTTACTTATTTTTCCACATCTAGCTAACTTTTAGAATCAATTCATGCTGGAATAGAGGGAATTAGACATTTTATGGCCACTTTCCTGTCTCCGTTTGTCCGACACATTATTTTATGTTGGACATATTATGATCTAAAGGAGCATTCATAGTTAAATGATATATTTATTTCTAAGACTTGGGATACTTTTGGGCTAGGAAAGCAATGACCAATAAATATGTTTAGGAATCATGGAGAAAATGCATAAAACTTCATTTTTGTCTGTCCTCGTTCGTCCAACACCAAGTTCAACATGCATGATAAAACTAGATTATTTCTTTTGAATCAGGTGAGGCATTATCTTTAAACAAATTTATTGATGAACCTCAACAATCAGTTAATCTATAGAAAAGAAATATTTTGTGAAAAAAGTAGGTTGATATTTTGTCATGGATGTCACACAAACGGTAACACCTAATCAAAGAAACACCCAACTATACATTTTAGAAAGCCAAAATTTCAATAAATCTGACTATATGGACTGTTGGTATACATGTTTTGTAATAAGGATAAAATGAAATCGGGTGAGCAACAGAAATAATCGTCGGAAAATGCGTGATTTAACACTAAATGTGTTTGATGTGTTCCAAAAGAAACGCTCGAAAAATAGTACAATCTGCTTCCAAATTCCTGAATATTTCCCGTAACACGAGTATAAATTATCAGAGTATCTAATATTGATGACTTAACTGTTACGCTGCTGACTTCTTCTTTATGGTGCACTGCAAAAGTTCCCATTTTTACGATGTATTACACGATTACACCCGGGTTTTATGAGCGAAAATATCATTCATAGACGTGTGCCAAGATTTGCCTCACGTAGCAGCTGGTCCATAATGGTTCGGTCAACGTTTATTTGATTTCATTTTATGCCGAAATATATAAAATTGTCAGCGTAAATAAAATTTATTGGAAGAGACTGCAGTATTTTTGGTATAATTGCGGTTGGAAATGGCGAATTATGAAGAATTACAGCGGAAAATCTTGGTTTTTCAGCTGCCTTTCTCCCGGGTCTTTCCCAACTTTTCGTCCGCCATTTGTAGCGTGTGACGTCTCATTGGAAAGGGAATTCCTTATAGTTTCTGATTAGAGCCTTGAATTCGTCCGATGGCCAATCAAACAGACGATAACATCGAAAATAGGCAAGAGGTCTTTTCCCGTTTCTCTTGGTAACGCTACCAGACGATCGAGATATCGGTTCCTTGATTGGATAAGCGTGTCAGCGTAAAGTCTCGTGACCTAACATCAAAGCGATCATTGGCCAGAGACTTCCAACCGGGTCAAGCTGATCTAGAGAAGACGCCATTTTTTCTGTAATCGCCAAGAATTACGTGACGTTCAGGTCGACAGAAATGTAAAAATAAACTTCGTTGCGATGAGTTCATGGTAATCCGCACTATGGAAATATAAAATGAGCTTCTGTACTTCAACTATACCAAAGAATCATATATTTTGTAAGGGTTTTTTGTAAGTATTTTATATTTTCTGAGCGGCTTCTTGACAATGTTTTATGGAAAATCGCGGTATTTTTAATTATTTTTTATTTTTATTTCTTCCTCCCGACTTCGTTATTCCGAGACTGAATATGAAGTTTACATCCAGGAAATCAAGACAGACTTAGCTAACAATATATGTATGGTTTGTATTAGGTTTCATGCATGGTAAATTTGAAAATATCGATTTTAGACAATGGTACGCGAAGACCGACAAGTTCAGGGCCACTCTCCCGGGCCCGCCGCAGTCTACACTGCGGCCACTCTACCGGGCCCGCCGCAGCATAACAGTTAAAGTGTAACTGTGGTTCTTTTGCAAGTTTACGTCATATCCAAGATAATCTTCCAAATTATAGAATTTATACATTTTTTCTTGTTTTACGACTTTAATTTTAATTATTTCAGTGTTATTAATGTTATTATAGTGCACAGCGCCACAAGTATGTCGGAACTTGTGACGTTATTATCGAAAGATAAACCACGTTACAATGCGACATTGTTACAAAACTGTTCCATTCGCTGCATTGCCACAACGTCCCGCAGACGATGCAGGATGCTCGAAGTAGGACGTCGTTAACGTGATCTCTGACGTCAAAAGAGGCAGAGCAAATTTTGCTTCAACTGTAGAAATCTGCCTTTGAATCCTCCGAGATAGAATACGAGTGAACTGTTGGGGGGAAAACTTCACTAGGTTTTGTTATTCACATCGTTATCTTGAATATGGCATAAAGTTAGACAAGTGCCACGGTTACACTTTAACTCCTCAAATCTGTGCATATGAGTTCATTTTTAACAGTTTCCTGGGACCTGATGATCTCCCTTTTAAAATGTTTATCCACTATTCTTTCTCGGCCTGCCCAGGCTGCCTTCGTCGACGTGCAAACAAACCCTGTTCCTCCAATAATGCCGGGCCTCTGAAAAGGTCGCTCAGTCTTGGCACTTCACCTTATGAATATTTATTACCAGCCTTCATTCTCCTTTGTGGAAGTATATATATATATAAAACTTTATTTATCGAGGGTACCTCTGTCAGTTACAAAACTGTTCATCCCGGAGGCCCTCCAAGTATATGGGATTATAACCGTTGTAGCTCGTTCTCTAAATGCCCAGGGGTTATTTTAGACACTTTTCCTTTATATAACTCAATTTCAAAAAGATGAAAAACTCAATTTTTCGCGCAAAATAAACAACAAAACTCAATTTTTTCGGGTTTTTCATCGCATGCAGTCTGGAAACTCAATTTTTTTATCTTTTTAGTAGGACACTTACAATAAATAAATTCGCGACAATTTTTCATCGTGAATGAACATGTCAGTAATGTTATGAAGCTCATCAAGCAAAGTTGCGTGTCATACATAGCTGCATACAAGTTTGTTTGCTATCCAACTGTGATTGGCCGATTATATTTTGGCTAAAGATGTTAAGTAGAAATACTTCCCTCAGAGATAGCTTCATTTAATTAAAAAATGAGCGCGAATAAAACAAGAGAGTTTTAAAATCCAAGTTATCTCGGGAAGTTCTATTTGGTCGATTATTTTGGGGGTGGGGGAGAGTACTTTAGCTCTGGATTGCGATAGGCCAAAAGTGAAAATATTTTCCCTGCAAATAGCTTACTTTAGTTTAAAAAATCTATACTTATAGTCAAGAAATAAAAATTGTCCCTTGTCCATTTCCATGAGTTAACCAATCCTTGACAAAGTTGGTGGTTGAGTATTGTAAGTGTCTGGGTATTTGTAAGTGACAGGAAAGAAATGAAGAAATAAATGGCAATAAAAATGTTAATAAGAGACGTAAAAATTAAAACAATGGTGGTTGTGAAGTTTTGTGGATTTCACGAAAAAAATCCAATGCTGCTTGGTAAACGCGGATAAATGGCCAAAAATTGCAAATTAAACTCAATATGCACCCTATTTTGTAGTATGTGGTGTGGGACTTGTTTACAAAACATACTAGGGTTTCAGAAATTTCCATCGGGCAGAAACAAAATTATTCATAAAAACGTATATTTTGTATAGCATATGCCCCCGGATGTAGATCCCCAGTTGCGCAGGAGAGAGTGTGGATCTTTTGTTTTTACACCAATCTGCATTGCTCACTTTGTGTATTTATTCCCAAATGGTACATCAGCTGTATTTTGGGGAATGTCTGTTTTGTTCGTTTCTTGTTTCTGGGGAAACGTCTTTCAACGTCACACGCATCCAAGTGAAATGCTGACTGAGAGAGAAAATGCTTGCCCGTTGTCTTGGTTCCGAACTTAACCGAAAAAACCCGGAGATTGACGGACAGCGTGTCTCGGAGACCAGACTCATAAGCCACAGCAGTATGACAGCAGTGGTTCCCGAGTGGACTAAAGAGAGGGGAGGTAACTTTGAAATATCAAAATGGCGGACTAGTTCGATCGTCGCTTTGAAATGAGAAACGTTCGGGACAATGTCTTTATCGGACTTATACGACTGAAATGAGAACAGTTCAAGACCAGACGTCCTTATCGGAGCTATACGATTGAATAATAAAGGTACACAAGTTATCTGTCTGCACATCAGTTACAAATCCTGTGTGCTTATCTCGACTCGAGTGGCGTGGCTGGTCACACGTTTCTTTTTCTTTCTCGCGGGGGTTTTGGGGGAGGGGGACGGGATAACAGACGAGGAAACTCAGTTTAGATTTCTCAGAAACTCAATTTATTTCGTAGAAACTCAATTTTTCGCGCGCCTTCGGCGCGTAAATTCTCAAAATTTTAGAAAACTCAATTTTCGGCAATAAAACTCAATTTACAAAATTTTGCAAAAATGAAACATTTAAAAACAATGTTGGTGTTTGTTATCAAATCAAACCTGCTATCACTTTAGTGCCAATATTCCTCCATTTGGAGATCTCCTGCAAAGAAATTATCTCCCCTGATCGTCTCGTCGATCGCCCGCTAGGTGGCGTGCTCTCCGCGCATGCCCTTCCTCTTTTTCCCATGCTGTGCAAGACCTGTTTTGTGTCAAGGCCGTGCAAAGAGGGGAGGATGGGTTGGGCAAATCAACGTTGATAGCAGGTTTGATTTGATAACAAACACCAACATTGTTTTTAAATGTTTCATGTTTGTGTCTCAAATCTCAACCTGCTATCACTTTAGTGCCAGACTCCCAACAGAGGAGGTTGGGTAGCCGGTCTTGTGACTTGCTTTTGGGTTGAGCGGAGCACGTCTTGTTCTGATTTTTAAAATCTAGTATGCTTAGTAATATCCAGATAATTCCCGTGTCGTATAGAGGCGTAGGGAGTTCAAGGAATTACAAGTAATACGGCGAGAGGTGGACTCTGTTCCTACCCTTTGCTCGTATACTTGGCTAGATAATCAGATGCCATCGTGATGTCTTGAAGTCCCTTCGTCTCCGACATGGTCTGTCTTCTATGCTTGCGGAATTGTCGGGATCTTGCTTGCTTGAGCGGCGCCCCCCCTTTTTTTGATAGGAGTAGTGGACTATGCACTGGGCTGTAGCAGTAGGTCCAGCATAGTCATCCTATCTATCTGTACAGACATGTCTGTAGATAGAAGCCAGCAGGAGTTGAATTGATCGTCCAAGCGCAGGTGTCAACAATATCGTTCAACGATAAGTTTTCCCCAAAGTGGCCCGGACGTCACACTGGCTCTAGTCTTGTGAGACGATGTCTCCCTAAAGGAGGAGGAGCGTCGATGGCGAGTTGGTTAACCCAGTCGGCAGTCTTCTTCAACCCAAACGGTGATCATGAACTAGTGATGTCAGCCGATGGGTCTGTTTATAAGTGATGAGAGAAGAAGACAGCTGGAGCTCCTTGTCGGTTCTGTAAAGGAGTGCCACAGGGCTCTGACTGGATATAAAAACCTATTCTCCTCCAGCAGGCCGACGAAATCTGTCAGTGCTGGAATCTGGTACAGTCTTTGGACGCCTGGTCCCTGACGTGTGGAATCGTTCTTGATGACGAAATCCGGGATCGGATGAAAAGATCTGGTTGACCAGTCTGTCATCCATGTCAGGGAACTGAGTTCCACTGCGTAAAGCTCTGATTGTGGAGTGAAGGCTGTCAGGGAGCTGTCTTGTAGGACAGGGCCTAGACTACAGTTGACTGTACTGGCTCGAATGGTGGGCGCAAGAATGCCCTAGTACCACATCCAGGTCCCCTTGGGTGATAGTTGACGTGTTCGGCGAGACTGTAAGGCGAAGACCATGGAAAGCCGAAATACTGGAATCTTGTCGATTCCGGAGGTCAACTTGACAACCCTGGATGATGCTGAGTGATACCCCTGTGTACTGCTTGGCTGAGATTCCCTGTCCTGATACAGATGCAGGAGGGAAAACAGCTGTTGCTGGAACAGAAACAGTGTTGGCCACAGGTCCTCTACTATAATACATTCTCCGGGCTTGATGCGACTGTACAGTAAATAGTAGCTTGGTGCTGTCATTGTCTGTACAATTGGTCCTGGAGAAAAAACCCTGGTCTGCAAAGGAATTCTGGATCGTTAGCAGACCTGGGGGTTCGGCCGTTGCGGGTCCCGGTGCCTCCGTAGAAAAAGTGATCTTCCGGTTGTAGTACCCTGTAGGACTTGGAGGAAGCTGTCAGCGGTAACCCTGAAGTGATGTGAAACACATGGTGTTGTGACATGGTACTGCTGATACTGTGCTCCTAGGACCAGTGCTGATGTTTCTAGAAACAATGACTGGGATCTTGCTCCCCCCCAAACTTGACGCAGCTGACGACCGTACTGAAACGTTCGTAATCAATGTTGATGTGTTGTGCAACCGCAACCTCCAAGGGGGGACTGCCCTCTTAGCGCAGATATCCCTAAGGAAGATGATGCGTTGCTTGTCTGTCATGGTATCCATGTGCCGACTATCTGTTGCTGGACTAATGGACCCCTCCAAGCTGTGAAGTCCGCATCGGTGAATGTGAACTTCTCTGTGCTCGGTTGAAACTGGATCCGGCATCGCCACACTGGAAGGGGGTGAAGATGTTCCGGGACGAGCATCCTTAGATTGCTTGTTCTTGCCCTCAGGTACAGTTGTAGTTGAGAAACTGTAATGAGGAGTACCTGGAGCTAGCCAAAACTGTGCTAGGTCCCGGGTGAGTAGTACACTGTACTTCCATCCAACGGACCTCTGGGTCATGGCGTTGATGGTCTGGTTCCAGGTGCAGGTTCCATATGCCGGAAAACTGCTTGACGCTTGAATGTAGCCATTCTACATAATCCGTGGGGTCCCTGGAAACATCCCTAGACCGTCGTGATCATCGAGGAGAAACTCGAAAAACGCCCTCTGGAACGCCGAAAGTAACGACAACCGGGAGTCGGAGTCCAACTCCTGTCGAATATACTCAGTAGGTGTCCGGCTCCGTCGCCTGGTCCGGTCTCTACTGTCATCTTGCTGGATGCTGGAGTCCCAAGTCTGTTCCGGAGTCCGAATTTGCATTCCAGATTAGAGATGACTTGATCCCCGTGTCCTATTTCAGTGTCCGGGTCCGTGTTGACTTGGACTTGGAAGGAACCTCAGTCTGAAACTAGGCTTGCCCACTGTAGACTGGATGTCTCGCTCCCAAAGAAACGGGTTAAGTCGAGCCCGACTAACCGTTTTCTCCGAGATTAGATTCCCTTGATCACGATCTCGGGTGTAGATGGAGTCCGAGATTATCCGATGAAGAGTAGGATCCGGCTCTAGAAGACTGAGGATGATCGTCAGATGAAGTGTCAGGACTTGGAGTAGACCTCACGTAAGGACTGACTTCTTCGACGAAAACTTGACACAGAGTGACGTTGATCTTCTATATCATCAGGGTCGACCGTCTACAATCAGGTGAGTAAAGACTCGAAGCTTGGGAAGGATGAAAGGATGACTAGTGGTTTGAAGGTGAGGCTGAGAACCATCAATTCCGACTAACGAGGTTGCCCCTGCCCCGGTCGGAAGATTCCCTCTTCACCTTGGAACTGTCCTTTCTTGTAAGGGCGAACACTACTCTGAGCATCTAGCTTGGGTTGCCCGAGTTCTGACAGGAAAACCGTCCGTGGCGACCTCCTCTTCTCTCTTGCAGGAAACAAGCCTATGTTTATGTATACTTTTGTCTTTTTGAATTTGGTGCTAATACTGTTATATGGAAATGGAATAGGTCTTTGGATTATGGACGCGGATATTCTCTAATGGACGACGGCTGGATTATGAATGACGGACTAGACGCTTGTAATTGTCTTTACCGGAAAGGCGTTGTGTCAGTGCCCCGATCATCCGTGATGTCTTGTCATCATTGACGATGGCCATGGCAGTCGGAAATAGCTCTGTCGAGTGGGTAACTTGACGCCAGTAGTTGTTGAGGTAGCTCTGTGTTGACGGAGTCCAAACCCTGACGTCAATCGGTATATGAAGTAACACTATGTTGGGTTACCATCATGTTCTGTACCACACAGACTTGTCTTGCTTGAAGTCCAACTGTCGGTGCCTTGGTACATCCCAGAAGTGTGTCTAAAACCCGGTCCAACTTCGGAGACTTGAAAGGTAAATGATCTCCATACAGGACGAAGGTCTTGTAAGGTCGGTCCGGCGAAGGAACCACTGCCACGGTAGGGAGCTGTGTTGCCGGAAGATGACTGTATTTCTTGATCAAGCTTGCCTTAGCAGGTACTCAAGAAGTAGAAGCCTGGTCTTTGGATCCAGATCCGGAAAGGCGATCCACGGGTCCCTGTTCATCTCTGGGCTTCCGTTTATCCCGATGCTCCGGACTATGGTGATGGTCGATAGATGTCCGTTCCTCGCCGTCCGTGCGCCGTGCGTGTTGACGGGAACCCGGGGAACGGCTTCTATCTCGTCGGGTGTAAGGTCGCTCCGGAGTACGGTCTCTATGGTAATAACTCCGGTAGTTTGGACTAGGTGAAGGGCTCCGACGTCTAGGACGGTCTCTCTCCCGATGACGGCGTTCAGGATAGAAATCTCGGCATTGTAACGGTGTACGACTCCGTCTACGAAATCTGCTTGCCGTTGTATCGGGTTGCGGTTCCGTTGTACGGGTCCGAGTTGTATCAGAGGCCGGCTCACGGCGCTCTGGATGAGTCCGTTCCTCATAGGTCCGTGCCTTCTTAGATGTGGACTCCCGGTAATCTGGATAAGTCCGTTCTCCACGAGTCCGTGACCTCTCAGATGTAGACTCTCGGCGTACTGGATAGGTCCGTGTCGTCTCCCGCTCCTGGGTACGGCTCTGAACTGTAGCTCCGTCCCGAGGTGCTCTGGTGTTGAAGTCCCGGCGCTCTGAATAGGGCCGTGACTTCTAGGAATCCCGGTGCTCCAAGTAGGACCGTGGCTTGTCAGACTCTCGGTGTTCCGCATACGGCCGTGACTTCTCGGAGCTGTGGTCTCGGCGAGCTGTATAAGGCCGTACTGTGCTGGTGCCGGGGTCCCGCTCTGGCGATGGAGTCCGTGGTCTTGGCTTCCGGACTGCCTTCTTCGCCGTGCCAGTCTGTGCCTCCGGGGTACGGCTCTTGGACGGGTCCCTGTCAGAAGACTTTTCTTCCTTGGGTCGTGGAGACTTGGATGAACGGGAGCTGTTATCCGAGGACTCTCCCTGACTTCTCCCATGAAGCCAAACTTGACTTGACTTTAATCTTCAGAGAAAGTTTCGGCCTTCGGGAATGCGGCTTGAATCCACCGCTGTACCACCGAAAATCTGGCGTAGACGAATAAAGCTGAAATCCCGGTATCGTTGTGATGAATGGCTGTGTTCCCGGGATCTTCATGCTGTAGTACGGTTCCGAGCTGTCTCCCGAACCGTGGTGTAGCATTCTGTCTAAGCCCGTCCTAAGTAATCCGTACTGTGTAAGTCCGTGACTTCTATGTGCGGTTCCACGGTGCTCTGGATAAGTCCGTTCCCAATAGGTCCGTGATTTGCTTGCGCCGGGGTACGACTTCGAACTCTGGATCTGTCCATGTTATGGCCCAGAATGTTCACCAGTAGCCGGGTCCGTGCACCGGTATCGGAGTATCGTGCATCGGTATCAGAGTACCCTCGATCTGTATAGTCTTGAATTCTCACGGTACCCCGGTAGTCCCTGTAGGCTCTTGGCTTGACGGGGTCTCGGAGTTCTGCATTGGGCCGTGATTTCTCAGAGCCATGGTCCCGTATGATGATCTAAAGTCTGTGACCTCTTAGATGTGGACTCCCGGTGAGATGTAGACTCTCGGCGTACTGGATAAGTCCGTTCTTCATAGGTCCGTGTCATTCCCTGTCTGGGGTACGGCTCCGGACTGTAGTCCCGCCTCTGGAAGGAACCTCTCTCTCCGATGGTCGGGTCCGAGGTGCTCTGGAGTCGGAGTCCCGGCGCTCTGGTGTCGAGGTCCCGTTCCGGCGATCGAATCCATCTCTTAGACTTCCCTTGGTAGTCCCGGTCTGTGCTCCGGACTGTAGACTTGTCCACCGTTCCAGCCTGTAGCTCCAGGGTACGGCTCTTTGCCGGGTCCCGGCTCTTCACCAGGTCCCGGCTAGAAGACTTGTCTTTCTTGAGTTGCGGAGACTTGGATGAACGGGAACTGTTATCCGAGGTCTGCCCAGATCCGTGGTTGTAACGGCTCCGGTATAGAGTCCGTGACAGCATCTTCTCCGATGAACTTGAACTAGCCTGTGTCTTGAGTCTGTAACTTGTTCATCGTCTTGAAATGTAGCTCCAGGGTACTGCTCTTCGCCGGTTCCCGGCTAGTAGACGTGTCCCTCTCAAAGACCTGTCTTTCTTGCCGTCTTGCTGGCGAACTTGAACTGGACCGTGGAGCCGTGTATCTTGTATCCGTGAAGGGTCTGTTCTGTTTCACGGGACTGTAGTGAAGATTCCACTGGCGCTGGTAGGAAAACTTCGTTTACAGCCAAGTCGTTGAAGAGGGCCTGAGTAGCTTGCTTCTCAGCTGGACACCTTGCCAGGTCAGTGGCCGCTCTCCGGAGTTGACTGCGTCGACCATAGGATAGCTATGCCAGGTCACGTCGTCCCAGTCTGCACATTCACGGCATGTCACTTGACTGTAACACACCTGTGCCCTGCACTTGAAACAAAGAAATGCAAGTCTTTAACTGGTTAAAACTGACGACATGATTCGTTTCTTTATTATTCTTTATAGTTGGGTGACTACGTTAGTTCGTAATGAACTGACGGGAGAAAAAAATAACCCTAGGGTGCGTCTATAACAACCTAAAAGTTACTGTTTACAGGAGCTCTTTCAAAACACGTCTTGCTACCAAGACTGCAAAGGAAAAAGAGGAAGGGCATGCGCGGAGAGCACGCCACCTAGCGGACGATCGACGAGACGATCAGGGGAGATAATTTCTTTGCAGGAGATCTCCAAATGGAGGAATATTGGCACTAAAGTGATAGCAGGTTGAGATTTGAGACACAAACACTCAATTTGTAATTGTTTTTCATCGTGGTTACCACGATGAAAAAAGTGTCTAGAAAAACCCCTGAATGCCATCTCATAATGTCACTGCCAAATCCCGAATCTACGGAGAATTAGCTACACAATGATATATGACAAATTCAATATAGAAATGGCAGCGGGTAAACCAGGAGTAAATGCTGGGAAGCGGTGCTAATGTATGACAATTTCTTCGCCTTTTCATGATTTCCAACCGACGAAAAGTAGAGACAACACATTATCTCACAAGATTACTTATTTTTGGAAGAAATGTTGCTGATTTTGGAATAAAAAGTGAACAAATAACGTAGAATGGGGCTGTGGGAGACCAATGGTAAATATTTCTTCACAAGACATGGGGCATAAATGCGATATTTTACATCACGGAAAAAGTATGAAAATTGAAACGAGTCCATGGGTTAAAGACCCATGCCATTTCAAATCTATGATGGGTCAGAGAGAGAAAATGTCCTGCATGCATGTCTATCATACAGGGAAGAGTTAATTAATATGATTTGAAATAGGTGAAAAATAGAACCTCCAATAGAGTTAACATTGTGTACACTACCTCATATATTATTACAAATCAATCTTTCACCAACTGTGTACATGAACTAAATATAATTCTCTGCTATTTCCATTTTCAATGATCATGTAACTAACTGGCTTCATATCTCTGGATTAATGCCCGGCCACATACATCTATGTTCACTCGAGATCCTTCACCTCAGATCTTCACTATGCATTCATGTTTATGAATCGGAAGAATGGCTGCAGATGTTCCAGTTTGTTACCAAAGATGATCCATCTATGTTTACCTGAGATCTTGAATACGTGTAGAACTTTAGAAACTGAAGAATGAGTACAGATTGTCCAGTTTGTTACCAAAGATGATCCATCTATGTTTACCTGAGATCTTGAATACGTGTAGAACTTTAGAAACTGAAGAATGAGTACAGATTGTCCAGTTTGTTACCAAAGATGATCCATCTATGTTTACCTGAGATCTTGAATACATGTAGAACTTTAGGAACTGAAGAATGAGTGCAGATGTTCCAGTTTGTTACCAAAGATGATCCATCTATGTTCACCTGAGATCTTGAATACGTGTAGAACTTTAGAAACTGAAGAATGAGTACAGATTGTCCAGTTTGTTACCAAAGATGATCCATCTATGTTTACCTGAGATCTTGAATACATGTAGAACTTTAGGAACTGAAGAATGAGTGCAGATGTTCCAGTTTGTTACCAAAGATGATCCATCTATGTTCACCTGAGATCTTGAATACGTGTAGAACTTTAGGAACTGAAGAATGAGTACAGATTGTCCAGTATGTTACCAAAGATGATCCATTTATGGTGATCCGAGATTTTGAATACGTGTAGAACTTTAGAAACTGAAGAATGAGTGCAGATGTTCCAGTATGTTACCAAAGATGATCCATCTATGTTCACCTGTGATCTTGAATACGTGTAGAACTTTAGAAACTGAAGAATGAGTACAGATTGTCCAGTATGTTACCAAAGATGATCCATCTATGGTGATCCGAGATCTTGAATACGTGTAGAACTTTAGAAACGGAAGAGTGAGTGCAGATGGTCCCGTATGTTACCAAAGATGATCCATCTATGTTTACCTGAGATCTTGAATATGTGTAAAACTTTAGAAACTGAAGAGTGAGTGCAGATGGTCCAGTATGTTACCAAAGATGATCCATCTATGTTTAACTGAGATCTTGAATATGTGTAGATCTTTATGGATTTGAAGAATGAGTGCAGGTTGTCCAGTTTGTTACCAAAGATGATCCAAATGTTCACCGGCACAATCAATATTTTTGTATTGTAATGGACTCGATCACCAATTTTGTGATTGGCCATCGAAAAGATAAGTGAAATGTTATGATGTAGTGATGAAATTTCCCAATCCAAGATGGCAAGCACAGCTGCACTGAGTGGACAAATATGTATGACATAGGAATGGTATGTATCCAAACAGTTATGTGATAGTATGCTCATTGTCTATGGCGGTATGCCATTCAAAGGCTATAATTTTGTTAGAAAAATGGATGTTTTATTGTAACATTCGGGCATACAGCAAAAGAGGAAGAGAGTATATACAATGTGCAATATTGCAGTTTATGTAGGTCTATACATGTGCCACTATGATCAGGAGATAAATTATCATTTAGGAAAGAGTTCCTACAATCTCACTTGTCAGGAACTGTTAACAGGAAGAAGTGTGTCAATGGAATTACACAATACAAGTACAAATCTTAACAGAAGAACTAATTTTATGAAAACAATTTCTTATCTAAATTCCATTGATCTTTCTCTGAGGATTCTACACAATTAACCAAGCAAAATACATAGTCTAGATAGGTCAAAATCTAGTATACATCATTCCAACATACTACAATATTCAGGTACTGGTATTCTGGTGCAGACACAGATACACAATATAACCGGTAAAGAGCTCCTATCACCCTAACACGATCTTAGTCAGCAATAAGGTGTTTAAGGGCTGACAGATGGGTAACCAAGTCAGCCATTCAGGGACACAAAGGGGAACAAAAACTCTCCCGAGTCTCCTCTTAGACAGGCACAAAGATATCGCTGTGGGCCAATAGAAACTTGAATTACCAGATCAAATCTGTCTCAATAGCTTGTCGTGGACGTCAGTAGGAAAGGCAGCGGGTTTGAATTCCACTCTGTTAAATGTACATTATGAGTTATGGAGAATTAGCGTGAAGAGTTTGTTAACAAGTGTCCCATCTTGTCCAGTTCACACATAAACGAGTACTGATAATACCTGTAGCGTACAGAAATATTCAGTATGCTAGATATATTTATTGTAGGTCTCTCACCTGTAGAAAATCACGTTTGAACGATCAATAACTACCGTTATCTGTTCAGTTCAGACGATACCTAATCATTGTTCGGTTCAGTATTTAGTGAAATTGATACAATGTAGATGTATTTAAACACTATACATACATGTATATAATATTAACATTCATTCAGTCAAATTCATCGTCTACAATAATGATTAAGTGTGAAACCTATCATGTGGGTGAATAAATTTTAATGGAATTACATTTTTAAGGTACATGAAATATACATATATGTCAAGGTCATGTCAAGGTCATGTCAATTTGCACTTAATCATGAGATCCACATAAAGCATCAATGCATCATGGATCAGAGTCTAGATCAATTTGTTAATAAAATGTCACATCTAAATGTTCCTTTCACTTTGTGGCAGAGCCATAAGTCTAATCGCTTTTAAACTTATAATATTGCTTATTTGTAACATTGGAAAATACTAAATATTTTTTTTGTAATATGGTTAAAATAGCAACAGATTACTAAGGGCTTTATTTTGGAAATAACTTAGATTATGAACTCTAAATTACTGAATATGCAGTTACAAAGGTGTATGTAATTCATATTTATTAAAAGAATAACTTCAACTACTTAAGTTCCAGAAATGAAATGCTTGGTTACCAGTTGCTATGGTAACCATATTTCTACTATTGATAATCAAGTTACAAAAGTGGTATCCAAAAACCTGTAAATGCAATGTTAATGTAATGCAAAGAATCAGAATTACATATAAAGAAAATTATCTGTCTATATAAATATCTTCTTGTTCACCAAATTTGCAAAGATGCATGACATCATCAATGCTCATTTGCATACCAAATTTGCACCAGTCTCAAAAAGCTTTAAAGTGGAATATCTCAGCAAGCAGTTGGAATATTTTGATGATATAAATGTTATAATTTTCAGAAATGAAGAGAACGTCTGTTCAGATGTGGACACCTCCATTCCAGAGAGAATCAAAACCATGACCATTCAAGATAACAATTCAGCTGTGTTGCAAATAAGAGTATGTGATTGTTGAATTAATAGCACTATTTGGCTGCAATATAAGTTAGCTATTTCCCTTAAAGATTTTTGTATTGTTGACTTCGTAGTGAAGGTATAAAAATATATCAGAGACAATCATCTTACACTAAAGGGTTCTGGTCAGCTGCCAGATGCATGTGTGGTATATCTTTCGAAAAGCTAGCTAAATTTAATCCTTCAAGAGAAATTTACACTAACAGAGATCACCATTTCCATATACATGTAAAAAGACCTTGAAAATATAGTCGATCATATTCAAGTTCAATAACTTTTTAGATCCAATGACATAAAGTACATTGTATGCATTCAGAGAATCTGCTTCAATAGATATTGCAATATTGCTTATGCACAGATCAACAGATGATACATACCGATGACAACTGAATACCCTCAGCCAGATTGGCGGAGGAGATAAAATTTGTGATGTTTTATCACTCTAGCATACTTGTATATCAGGACTGCACAAATTGGAAATTCTGCTTAACCCAAATACGGGTTACGCTAAAAAATTTTGGGTAACTCTTCTTTGATTTGCATAACCCCTCACTACTGTATACAGATTAATATCCGTAATTCAAGTGAACTGACAATGGGTTACGCATAATGAAAATTGCGTAACCTCTGCGCGAACCAAACCTATTGTTAGCGCAATTTGTGCAGCCCTGTATATTATGTCATATTTGATGATGTATTCTAATTTGGATGAGATTAATGATGGAAAGATCAATATTATACGAGTAAAAGCAGAAGAAAATTTTGAAAATCTGCAGACTTTGATAAAATTAAAAATCGAAGACGAACTTTATAAAGATGTCTCTCCAAATGGAGATGGAGTGTTACTAGAGTAACTCAATCATCAGATTATTTCTCCCATTTTTATTGGCGTCACTGGATTATTTGCTTGTTTACCCTATATAGGTATACATATAGGTAAAGGTAGTGCTTGCAGTGAATCCTTACAAAGATACCAAACTGTATGTACAGTAAGTCTATACAGCTCATTTGTGCTCCACCCTACACTGTGAAGTGAAATGTCATGGAAGAGGAGTTCACTGTCATTGAATAGAAGGTAACCACTCACACAAAGGCACTGTAAAGCAAACAAGTCCGATCTCGAGAAAAAGCAACCTAATAGTTTATCCAATAGCCAAACAGAAGAGAAAATTTGCTCTAGTCCGCCCTCAGTTACTTCCTAAAATACAACGATGACCCCCTGATTCTGACGGCCTTCTCAAAACAACCCATAGAAACTGACGAGCTTATTTACTAGGGGCCTCTGCCCAGAGTAAATAGAATTCAAATGGAATCCATTGAGGTTATTGAAAAGGCTGGAATAGATCCCCATGACTAGCAGATGAAAACTAATCGTGAAATATCTTACAAGGTGGGTGACCGACCAGAGATAGCCTCAGGGTGTCTGATAGGTGAGGCCAGATAGAGATGGGATTAATTACAGGTGTGTGTATGCAGGGCAAAAAGTAGGCACCAAAAGCAATGCGAACATTCTTATGTGTATCGTGCTCCAACAAACACTCCTTTTTATTCTGTCTACCGATTCAGGTGACTTGCAAATTTAACAACAAATCCATCCTCCCCAATGAATAAATTATTACATAAACAAAGACAGCCAATAAAAATGCATGAAATCTGAATACACAATGTTAAAGATGTTGTCAGCCTCAAATCTAGGCTGAATCGATGTCTCCCAAACTCCGCTATAGTGACATATGTTACGACAGGTACAAAATAAAACACATTTGACCATAAACAACTAAACTTGTTTCCACCATTAACGAGAAAATAGCAAGAATTTGTCTTTGAAAATAAACGGCATTATTATGACAAGAAATATGGATGGACGGACTGATGGACAGATTTCCTTGGCTATCGCTATATCCCCTGGTCATATGCCGGGGGGATGATAATAATGTGAACTTAAATGTATTTTCTTTATTTCTGCGAGTGAGAGGAAGAAAGTGTGATTGATTCCAAGCTTTACATAATTGTCTTCTTATGAAATAGTATATTTGTCATGTTAAAGGCAATGATGATATGCAACATGTACAGCCTTGTGCTGTTTGCCCTGAGGGGAGACAACCCATACTCCTCAAACCTTAAGTTCAAAGGCGGCAGAAGCATGTGCGGCATGTGCCAGCTGGAGAAAAACCTGTTCAGCAAATATATAGACACATACATATACAACACCACCTACACTCTAACAAGCTATAATTAAGCCTAGAGATGAAAAAATAACATCAAGTAACTTAGCTGGCTTAAAATAATTCAGGCCAAGGTCAATAAGACAAGGAAATTCACCAAAAAAAGAAAGGGTTTATTGGGAAATTATTTATGACTAACGCTTCCTATGATCTCAATTACTTCCTATAACTGCATATATTTGGACATGATAATAAAATGTAGGTTATATTTCTGGTTAATGATATGTACATAGTATCCAAATTTCATTCTCTATTTCTCATTATCATATCTCACCATATCCAGTGAACCAGAGCTACACATGTAACATGTTTTTGTTGCAATTTATTTTCCCTCCATAGCAAAGTAAGTTTGAATTTCTTTAAGTACACAAATCATGGCAATCGGAAACTTCATAAATCAACAGGTTATTCAGGTTGTTGTGGTGCAATATTTATGCAAAACTGATCAATATTTGGGGAAAAAACTTGTTGAAAAACATCTTAACTTTGTCCATATTTGGCAAACAAGATTTTACTTTTGAGAAAAGTGGCTTCAAATGAGGTTTTAATAGAATGAGATCAAATGGGCCGTCATAATCATTTGTGTGGCATAATTTTCAAGATACATTGTACCAGATCTTGAAGAAAACAAATTTGACTATCAAATTGCCAGATCCCATGTTCTCGTAGTTAATGAAAAATAACTTATTATTAAATACAGTTGCATTGAAAATAATGTCTAATATGACATCTTGGTTGTTCAAAAATGCTATTTGAGAAGAATTTTTCAAGATTTTTTTTTTTTTGTAAAAAGTAAGAAAATTAACAAAGATCACAAACATGTTTAGACTTCAATGTATTAAACATAATTAGTTTTGTTTATCAGCAGACATACATGTACATACACACTACATAAGACCTGAAAAGCATGGTGAATTTTGGCATTCGAAGCTTTGTCAGAACTATTCGAATAGTTGAGAAAATTCCTTTGCAAGCCTGGAACATACTACAGAGTGTATACCTTATACTTACACTGCCATGTGGGTACAATTCATCTTGTTGGATGAATTTCCTCAGAAATCATGAACAGGTGTTCCAACAAAAAACCCTGTAGTTAATCTGACACATCAGTAAAGTACCAGTATCCGTTTTAATACTTCCCTTTCCATTATTATTGAAAGTATTCATGAAGCTGCCTATCTAATCTATTAGGTCTCGGTGTGAAAGCAATTGACCTTTGACAACACAGCATTGACTGGAATGACCTCTAATGATCTTTAGGAAGTCAAGCTTCTTCATAACTCCCCATAACATCATAATCTTTTAATTTTCTGAGAAACAACAATCTGACAGTTCCAAAGTTTAGAGGGGAGTTATTCTCACTTCCTATCAGTCTGCTAAACTAACAGTTAGACGGTAAAATTAGATTAGATTGAATGAATTCATTCCTCTGGTCATTGATAACACTCTCTACCAACTGAAAAAAGCTACATGTACTTATTATCTGCCCTTGTTTGATGCTAGTTTGTGATGTCACATCAGACCATGTGGCCTAGTGTTATACTCTGTAGGTCACAAACCTCCATTGACGTGAGTGGGTCCAAGATTATTATCAGGACTTGACTTTCGGCGAACATTGATTGGCCATTATACCTGATTGGGCCAGAAATGATCTGTGACGTATTTTAAAATGTTTCTATAATATTTGACTCTAAAATATATCAAAACCACCTTTTCAAATTTTAATCGAAAAAAAAATCTGGGCCAGTTTGATTGGCACCTCCGAAATTTGCCGTAATGGTGTCGGGCTGTATGATCCTATTTCTGGCGGTCTCAGCTCGAAAAAATGGTGGGGAATGTATGCTGAATTTTCACTATGTTTGAGCGGAAAGGCCAGGCTACCTGGTGTGATGGGTGATTTGTGGCGTCGAATATTAGGGAATATAGTTTTCTCAGGATGTGCTAGGCCAATTTACTACATATTAAGTAAGGCGAATATTTAGTGGTTTGTGACCTGTAACCTTAGTCTTCAGGTGGTTGGTCCATGTGAGGCCATTGTCACTTGGTTGGTTGTTTAGCATGACCAGTCCTCATCTATATTTTGAGGGCAAATAATTCAAACAGAGGAGGGATTTACATTTCCATGAGTGAAACTTCGTCTTTAGAATTAAGTACGCGAGCTAAAAATAGCCCACGTTAAAATATTTGGGATAGGGTATTCGAAAGTCAGGTGAGTAGTTGCAATATAACACAATATAAAATATGACAGTTTACGTGAGCTAAAAATCACTCTCGTGACATGAATTTACGCGAGTGTTTGCGTGCATGTGAGCTATCACTCACGCTAAACATGAAGCCCTGTCTGTGAATTGTGCTTATGGCATAAACATAACAATTTTCAATCATTTAATGATTTTCGGCCACAGTGACCTTGACCGTTTGACCTCAAAGTGAATAGGGTTTCTCTTTGCTGCAAGGGTAAGGTATACCAGAAGTTTTGTACATATCGCAAAGACAACAGATTTATATGTATCATTATATGCTCTCATATACATTTGACAGCAGAAATCCAAGCAGCAATCTTTGAGACACAAATGAGTCTACATGTAGCTTTGATCCTTCAAAATATTGTTAAAATTGGATTTGACCAAGGAAAACATTTAGGACAAGGGTGTAGTCAATCTGTATACAGAACATCTAGCCCATCATCATTAATATGAATTTTGAAAGACTAGCTATAATCCTTTAAAAACATCTCATAACTAGAATATGACCATGATAAAATGGTATTAAAAGGTCAGACAACTTGAGTATAGGTTTGTAGTTGATCTCATAGAGTATGAATTTAGAGAGCCTAGATGAATTTAGAAAGCCTAGATTTAATGCTATCACCAATACTAGCTTGATAGCATAGGTCAAGGATAGTCATCTTCAATAGACTCCTGACCAATCACCAGTTACATTTGTTGTATGAATTTGGAAAGCCGGACAATAAGCCTTCAAGAGATATTGTGTTAACGAACAAGATGGACAGACAGACATTAACAATAAAGGGCAATATCTCTAAGGAAAATCATTACATCCCGGATGTTTGTCCATATGGATGGATACACGGATAGTGTCAAAAAGTAAGACAGACAGATCATTCAGACAATAGCCTTTGACCAAAATTGTTAAAGGGGTGAAAATTAATAAGATGCTTCTTCCCCATCATAAGCCACATCTCTGACCTGCACTAATTGCACAAACATAACATTTCTCAATGATTTACTGATTTTTGGCCACAGTGACCTTGATGTTTGACTTTCTGACCTCAAAATGAATTGGGTTCAAGGGTGTTCACAATGTTCTTATAATGCGTTTGGAAGAGGTGTGTTTAGCAGAATGAGAACATTTCTTGATTATGGGTTACAAGGCCTTGTAAGAAGCATACCTAGCATTTACACCACCAAGTGAGACATTCGAGGCAGACTGACTGTGTATGAAGGAGTGAGTGAATAGAATTTAACGTCGCTTTCAACAATATTTCAGCTATATCGCGACGAACCAACTAAGCACCACCCAGTCAAGTTGCATTCCTGCTACTTCAAAGAAGAAATTTTTGAAGCAGCATGGAACCAGACACCCTTCATCCACCCTATAAAACACTGAGGACAGCGCACAAGACACAGAACGCTTTCATGATGCAATAAAGACAAGTGATATAACAGTGCTAGACATCACATTATCAAGTTCCTGTTGCTTCTCAGCAAAATGCATTGAAGCAACAGGAACCCGTGCCCACCCAACCACCCGTGTGTATGAAGGAACACTGAATGGGTGTGATGTGGCCATTAACATTATTAAATTTTAAACGACTGCCACCACCACATTCTCCGGGGTGAAATCACTTTTTTCACATTGCCATTCCTAGGTATATACATAGATTAATTATAGACCATATGAATTGGTGCATTATTCAATTTCCAATGCAGGTAAACTCTCCACTAAAGATCAGGGAAACTTAAGATTCTTTTCCACCAGGACTTAATCTGGTACAAGTGTAGTTTTATCACAGTAAACAATTAGTTTTTAATGGATTATGTTATTATAATTTCACTAATTAATACTTTGAAGCCTACATGTAGCTTGACTAATTACACCAATCATGTAGATTCTGGGGTCTATAGATGCAGACTTGTCTATCAATCGATGTGACACTGCCAGTCATTTGTAGCCGCCTGTTCAGCCAACTCAATTATTTAATCAGACGGAGGAAAACCACAGTGAGACAAATCAGGTCGATGATCAGCTGTATATCCATACATGTATAACTATATATTAACTGGTGTGACCACAACATTCATGATAATACCTTCTGTATGACTGGGGTCTACTGTGAGAACATCACTGATCAATACATCACCTGGGGGAATACAACCTGCCCTCCATCCACCTGTACAAAGGTTCTAAGGTCTCCGGATAAATCCTCTAATAATGATGATCACAGGAAGTGAAATTTACCACCAGAAAATCAGGGGATGATCAAATTTATTAGAACAGGAAGTTGACAAAATGGTTCAAAATCATGCAGATAATGCATTATGTCTTCATTATATTAGTGATTTCAGAAGGTGATCAAATTTATTAGAACAACTAATTGAATTTTGTTCACAAACTTGGGAGTGATTGAATTTTAATAGGGTGATTGAATTATTAGAGGATTTACCAATAACTCACAACCTCCTCACACGTTACAACCTCCTCACACGTTACAACCTCCTCACACGTTACAACCTCCTCACACGTTACAACCTCCTCACACGTTACAACCTCCTCACACGTTACAACCTCCTCAGACATTACAACCTTCTCAGAACCTCTTCACACGTTACAACATCCTCACACATTACAACCTCCTCACAACCTCCTCACATGTTACAACCTCCTCACAACCTCCTCACACGTTACAACTTCCTCACACATTACAACCTTCTCACACATTACAAACTCCTCACACGTTACATATACTTCCAGCTACATGTATGAGAAATTCAATTCCATCAATCTATTTCTCACAATTTTTGCCTCCATATTATTCATGGGTTCGAATTGACAACATCCACAAGTCATTAATCAGGGCTCAAAATTAAATTGTTCAAATGGTTGTCCAATTTTGCCATTTTGGTTACCCCAAAAATACATTTTTATTATCATATTAGCCTCCAATTTACATTTGGCTTTCAAAACTAGACCCTAGAAAAGTTGTCTTTCTGATAAAATCAAGTTATTAGGCAGGCACCTCATCTTACATGTACGTATTTCCATCAACATTTTGGCCATAGTACTAATTCCGACATATATATTTTATATTTGTAGCCATTTTGTATTTAAAGTCAGTTTTTTTAATAGAACATATGAAATTTAGAACAATTGCCGGGTCTTGTTTTATTTGAAGGATTATTGTAAATCAGTAGTAAATCAAACAACATTGTTGGTTTCATGCAAAATGTATTGAAACCATAGAGCCTACTCTATTGTCCAAATTTCAAGGTTGTTTAATAGCCTTGATTTCAATTGGTACAATAGCTAGCAATCCAGAGAAAGGTCTACAATTTTGTGCTTCTGAGAATGTAGCATATATCACATCTTATATTGAATGATAAACTAAAATGGGCTTAACTCTTGGTAACTAGTTGACCTTGAAGCAAGAGCCGAGAGCTCACATAACCCACACTGAAATCAACAATAGTCAAACACAAGAAAATAGTAGTTTTCCTACAAATGGATTCCTTTCAGCCGAGAAAATTTTTCATGAAGGAAGAAGAAAGTGATGAAGTAAACCTTTGTTCTTGAGTTAATAAACAGGTATGAAGGACCCCTCTCCCCATTGAATTAGTAAATGTATGTTTTTTATTTCACAACAGTTTAACTAAATATAGCAGTTTCAAACATGGGAGACAACTCCACAGGACAAATGCTATATACATGTAGGGGAGAGAACTCTCAATATTCCAACCTAACATATACAGTCAGCTAAACTTGATTCAGTTTTGGGGGACTGTGACCTTGACCTTTGACAAATTGATCTCAAAATGTATGGCTCCTCTTTGCCATGCGAGTAAGGTATACTCAAAGTTTGGTACCAATCTACAAGTACCTTGAAACTAGAGATATCACATGAACAACAAGTGTTAATGGATGAATGTACAGAACGCAACATCGCATTACACGACCTCGTCTTCGACAGGCATATGAAAATATGACTTTTAATGATTTCTTGACTTTGGGGTCACAATGACCTTAACCTTTGACCCACATTTAGTATGTAACACATCATGCCCTCTAATGTATCTACTGGCAGAAAAAAAGTTATTTTTGATGATTTCCTGATTTTGGAGTCACAGCGACCTTGACCGTTGACCTGACCTAAATTTTGGTACACCACACATCGTCTTCCCTCAATGTATCAATGGACTAAAAAAAACCCAGATTTTTATGATTTTCATGATTTTGGGGGCCAGTGACCTTGATGTTCGGCCTTGACCTACATTTTGGTACATCACACATCAGGTCCCCCTAATGTATCTACTGACACAAAAAAATGTTATTTTTAATAATTTCCTGATTTTGGGGTCACAGTGACCTCTGACCTTCGACCTTGGCCTATATTTTGGCATGTGACACTTCATTTCCTCCTATTGAATCCACTTACAAAAAAATATGACTTTCAATGATTTCTTGACTTTGGGGTCACAGTGACCTTGACCTTTGACCCACATTTTGGTATGTAATACATCATGTCACTCTAATGTATCTACTGGCAGAAAAAAAGTTATTTTTGATGATTTCTTGATTCTGGGTTCACAGTGACCTTGACTATTGACCTTGACCTAAATTTTGGTACATGACAAACCGTCTCCCCGTAATTTCTCAATGGACACAAAAAATCATGATTTTTAACAATTTCACGATTTCAGGGTCACAGTGCCCTTGACCTTTGACCTTGACCTACATTTTGGTAGGTGATACATCATGTCCCCCGAATGTATCTACTGACACAACAAATGTTATTTTTAATAATTACCTGATTTTGGGGTCACAGTGACCTTTGACCTTCGACCTTAGCCTATATTTTGGCATGTGACACTTCATTTCCCCCTATTGAATCCACTGACAAAAAAATAGAAATTATTAATGATTTCCTGATTTTTAAGTCACACTGACCTTTGACCTCAACCTACATTTGGTATGCAACACGTCGTTCCCCCGTAGGGCATCCACTCACCAAAAATTAGAACTGTAGATAGAAAACTGTCAATGATCAATGATTTCCTGATTTTAGGCACCAGTGACCTTTGACCTCTCACCTCGACCTCAACTTTTTGTGCGCGACACATCGTCTCCACCTAGCGTATCCACTCACAAGAAATTGCAACTGTGGGTAGAAAATGTTCACAGATATAGACCGGACACGAACGCTTCAGTGATTTCCTGTTTTTTAGGCCAGTGATCTTTGACCTCCGACCTCGACCTTCATTTTGGTAAGCGACACATCGTCTCCCCGTAGGGAAAACAGTATCCACTCACCAAAAATTAGAACTGTAGATAGGAAACTGTCCCAGATATAAACCGGACACGAGAACCGGACAGACGGACAGAAACCACCATCACATAATACGTCCGCCTTTTGGCGGGCGTATAAAAATGAATAATGATCAATGATTTCCTGATTTTAGGCACCAGTGACCTTTGACCTCTCACCTCGACCTCAACTTTTTGTACGCGACACATCGTCTCCACCTAGCGTATCCACTCACAAGAAATTGCAACTGTGGGTAGAAAATGTTCACAGATATATATCGGACACGAACGCTTCAGTGATTTCCTGTTTTTTAGGCCAGTGATCTTTGACCTCTGACCTCGACCTTCATTTTGGTAAGCGACACATCGTCTCCCCATAGGGAAAACAGTATCCACTCAAAAAAATTAGAACTGTAGATAGGAAACTGTCCCAGATATAAACCGGACACGAGAACCGGACAGACGGACAGAAACCGCCATCACATAATACGTCCGCCTTTTGGTATTTTGGCAGGCGTATAAAAATGAATAATTTGGTCTGTGTGAAAGAGAGAGAAAAAAAAGATGAAAATAAATCCTCCCGCTCATCATATTTTTAAAATTTTTTTTCAAGAAAGCGCCTGTGAAGCTAGAGATTAAGTTTATTCAGCCTAAATGTTTATCTTGAAACAAAAATGAGAGAACTATATTCACCTAATGGTTTTGGCTTGATATAAGGGGAGATAATGAGATATGTACAGTGAGGACACATACAACATAGGCCTTATGTAACTATTCTTTCAAGACGATGACCAAAACAATTCATGTGGTTGGGAAAACAATCTCTTCAACATCCTATCAATAATTAAATAGCTGCCAATCAGTGGTATAATTAATCAAGAATGGATTTCATGTATTTCTTGCGAACTATCATTTCTGTCATTTTTGTCATTTTCACCCTATCAGGCCTGTGGAGGTGGGGAACTTTCTATCCTATCTACGGAACAACAAAAACTTGAAAGAGGACACTCCAGGACTTTATGGTTTAGCATATTGTGGTCATTTTGAGCCTATTTTCAGGACCCCCCAGGCAGAAGATAATGGGTAAATTCAAAATGGCAACCAGAAAATTGATGTTTTCGCAATTTTTCTTCAAAATTCATGCTTTTCTGCGAGGAAAGGTGGGCAAAAGCTATTTTATTTCACATCAGATTATTATTTACCAATTTATCATGCAGTTTTTTATGAAGAAAATATAAAAAAATCGTCCCAAAAATGCCTTTTTCAAATATGTCACTGTCATGTCATCATGGCAACCATCTTGGGTTTTTTTTACATTTTCTAGTAGAGCTTGACCCAAGGGTATAGTGTGGTAAGTTTCAGCCCCCTATCTCAAGTGATAAGAAAAATATTTAGGGAGGGCTGCAGCCTTTCATTTTTGAAAACAGCAGGAGTGCTGTAAATCATTCTCAGGGCTTGAAATATTGAAAATCACCAACAGGACATTTGTCCTGCTAGGCAAAAAAGTTACAGGACATACTGACTTTCTGTAGGACATTTTTTTTCATCTGCATTTTATCAATTGTCATTCAGATTATATTATGTAAATAAATTCCAAAATTAAACCATTAAATAATTCTGAGTTTGTTTTGACTTCATTTATTCCAAGTTTACCACATTATTCTCACATTAATAATCATTGGGGAAACAAATCCAACCTCGTATGCCGGTGTAAGTTAACAAAGTCGTGTATGGAACATCCAATCTACTTGACTCAGTCGCTGTTTTCAACCCAGGCATTTGACACGTTAAAAAACAATCTTCCTGATGACCACTTTTACTTGTTGTCAGGAGACCATACTTGGAAGAAAAATTGATCAATTCATGTTTGACCACACGAGTAAGTTTCAGATTATAACCATCTTTATTTTTTTTATAAATCAGACGCGACGTCTCGGATATATTATCTGGGAGAGACAATTGTTTAGTTGTACAGAACATCGTCCGCGAGTCCTCCTTGTACTCTAACCAGGACTGATGAACGCGCCATTCAGCTTTAAAGTTGCGCGTAACATCAGCTGACGTAGACGGAGTATCTTTTGATACTTTCTGATGAACTGTTTCACTCTGATTTTCATCTTCTGGCGGCCTTTTTCTCCCGAAGAAGTGAATCCAAATTTATACAAACCCGCCATCTTTAGACAGCGCGACAGCTGAAGGCTGTGCAAAATGACGTGACCCGCTGCGGTCCAATGAAAAATGTTTTAATCTTATCACGCTAAATAGGTCACCGGGAAAGTCCAGTCGTAAACAACAACGACAGTAGATTTTTGCAACGGGAAAGCCATTTTTCGATCGCAGTGAAACATCGTGGAAGGTGCTAAAAATTATTTTCTTCTAATCGCTTTGTTTCTCAGTCTGCCTGACGCTGAAACTGTCGGGCAATTGTGCCGAAAAATATTGTCGGACAAGTCAATTTTCTGTGGGACATGTCCGGCAAATAGATAGACATTTCGAGCACTGACTCTCCAAATATGGTACTAGGAGTGTAAATCATACTCCTGAAGGCTTTTATTATGCAGAGAAACTGTTTCAAGGAGTGCTGTTTCCACTCGCCTGGATCAATTTTAGAAGTGTGATTAGGAGTGTGGTGTGATCCCACTCCTCAAAAACGAATGACTGGGGCTGCAATGGCTCTCTCTCCCCAAGCCTCGACAGGCCCCAAATCGCCCGGGTCAGACAGTGTTAAGGTACTTGACCCTGGGCAAAAGCATTACAGCCGTTGGTTGTCATAAGCAAATTTCACTTGCTCGGGGATAGTAATTGAGGGTTAACTTCGAACCCTGCATTTATTTATATGTAATTGCATACCCATCTGAACAAAATCCAGGCTCAATCAATAATCAATAGATCACAACAAATAATCTTTTAAAGTATTTTTGATGGTGTTTACAGTATTCTATTAGAATATTGTTCTTACATGTAGGCTACTTATGTGTCTTCAACTTGTACATTATGTAATTGCAACAGAATACCATGTGTGATGGATGTCCCATAAATCGTGAGGTGACTGGCACCCAATCTTGAAAGCAAACACAGAAGGCATTAAGTACATGTAAATTCCACCTACCTGGTTGTGTTGTGTCACAGGGCAGAGAGAGGGTGGGTCAGATTTCACATTCAGATTCTATGACCAGGGCTAGACTGGACAGTTCATCTACCTCAGGATCAAAGTCATCCCTCAGGCAGGCTGGCTGGTTCCCTGTCTACTGTTCCTGCTCACTTGACATGTGGGTTGGTGTCAATCTGTCAATAACAAGAATTAAAAGATTATCTCTCCGATTTCTATTTGAGTAAATCAAGCTGATCTACAGCGCCAGTTAACTCTCAATTATCACAGTAGCTAACAGACTGGATCAGGCCATGTGTAGAATTTACATGTACCAGGGGAGATAGAGAGAAAGACAAATAGAGAGAGAGAGAGATGAGCCTACCTCGGGCTGCTGTATGGACTGTCCGAAAAGGAAGGCCTTAATCATTGAAGCACAAACACATACAATGGTGGGGAGAGGGAGAAGCCAGGCTGTAAATGCTCATAAAAAGGCTGACTGATCAGATTGAGGTGTTGTGAGCTAGTTGAGTTATGGGCTGACAAAGTGTGTATATGTTAAGTGACATGTATCTGGGACTGACAAAGGCGGGCTGGAGGTGTGTAAATAAGACGGCAGATTTACCCCAGCTAAAGCTTCAACCCTCTGCAGCAACATTGACAATACAATCACCATACTGCCCTCTCATTGGCTGGCACATTAATTACATTTGCCGCCTATACAAATCTTTTCAATTGGCTGGCTGCAAGAGTGAAGACCTCTCCCCAGTCCTGCTCAATACTGGTAACAATAACTGTCCTTTCTGACAAATCATTCTAACTCTTCCCTATCTTCCCCGTCTGATTAGTAGGACAATAAAACCTGAAATCGATTCTAGATTCTATCTGTATTTACCAAGTCTGTGACACCCCCACCCCACTCACACCTCACCACCAACATCTATATCTGCTCCCTCCCTAACTACCCATCATTAACTAATTGCCAGTCACCCACACAATTACAAACAACTCCGCTAATTCATTTAACAGCTGAAAATTAATCCCCTTGTTAGGAAATGCCAGAGTTCACATATAACATGGTCAATATGGCTTACACAAGTAAATCAACAAAGCAGTGGGTAATTCTGTCCCATTTATCTGTTTTCCCTCATTTCTACTGCTTCCATGTACTACAGGGTCAACTACCCGAGAAAATGGGAGAATAACGCTGCAGGGTTCTAAAAATAAGAATTAGATTTTTTTCTATTGACAGAGTTATTTCTTTAAGGTCAGAGATAATTTCTCTCATATAATGAATCCTCAAGATTTCCCAGGACTTTGACTGGATACAATGCAATCAACAAGATCATGATGACAGTCTTGGTGCAATAATACACTACCATCAAGTGCAACACAAAAGGCAGCCTTACAAGTGAGGGGAGGTAACTCTGTATGATGAAGTGCTTCCTGATAATTCACAACAAAAACATGTTAAATAGGGACTAAGTGAGCATACTGGAAAAACTAACGATGGTCAAACATCGAATGAAAAAATTAGAAGGTATTCATTCTCTAATCTTGAATTATCAGAGAAAACAAATGTTAGCAATGTTGAGTGGAAGTCGGCTGAAACATTTATAGCTATAATTGTTATGTTTCCACCTCTCTGGAGCCTCAGGCTAATGATAATCAATAGCTTGGCTTGCTTACTCTATCCCATTACAGTTGATGTGGCTACTGTAGTGCAGTGTGTGGTGTGAGCCTTTACAGCAAATGCCATAAGTGGAGCTATCTAGACCCCAAAGCCAGGCAGATGATTATAATAATCAATTTAGAGGAGAAATTGAGGTGTGTTCATGCTGCTCTAGGCATGGATGTCATCAGTCATGCACTCCTCTCCAACAAACAGATCATCACTAAATATTATCAATACATTTAGGGTAATAAACATGGATGTTCAATGTATTAGCGAATCTGAGATTCTTTATCAGATGACAGTATTTATACCAAATATACAGGATTTTCCGCCTTGCCATCGTGGGATAGGTTATTGAGAGACAGGAGTGTAGTAATACTTTCAATATTGTCAGAATTTACTACATGTCCACCTCAAATTTATACTCAAATGGGTTTATTTTCTGGTTTGTTTTTTTCATGATTAACATACAGTACAAGGGGTCGCTGGTTCGAATCCCGCATGGGACTCGACCAAATTTTCAGCACTAGAATTTGTGCTATTCTAAGATAGTGTTATCCCAAAATAACGAAAATACTGTTATACAGTACAAAGATTGAAACGAACTAGAGTCAATTGGGCAGTGTCCACAGGGGCACATGTGCCCTGCCATGCATGTACACCACATGTACAACACAGCAGACCCTTGCACAGTCCCTATATTCGCAACACGAAATGCGAAGGTGCCACCTGGGGAATCAAGGATCTTACTAATACTGTATGTTTAATTGGCTGAGTATTCAAATTCCAGCATAAGTTGGTCTCCCATGATGCAACACTCGATTTTAGTTTTGAATATGTGCGAACACGACACATATCAATCCTATTGCGCAACTACGTCAATCGTCACATCATGTGTTATAAGCAATGAGACGATGGTCAATGCATTCTAGCTAGTCTAATGTATGAATGCCGACTTCTAGTTCATTTGCTTCTCGTGATGGTCCATGGATAAGGATACCAGCAGGAGTTTTCCGCAAATTCTAATATTTCTAGGCTCTGCTGAGTGCTTTGCATAACATCATACACTGTAGGTATTGCAAAGATTGCTGTGACCTCAAGGTATTGACATTGAATCAATAGGTTTCTTTCGAATCACATTATCAAATCTGGTGAATCATAACTCTAGCTACAGGTTGGGGTGCTATGACCTTGACTTTTGAACTATTGACCTCAGATCTATAAGCTTCTTGGGAATCACATTGACAGAGTTTCAAGAACAACTCAAGCTACATTCATGTGTACCCCAGAAAAGGCTAGATTTAGTTTTTTTGGAGTGAGAAAGAGTCTCAAATTTATTAATCGCATTATTTTAGAGTGCTGAAACATCAACCTCAAATTAAAGTTACTTCTTAGGAATCACAAGGACAACACATTAAACTGTAAAGTGAATCATACTCTAGATATATAATCAAGACATAAGACAAGCTACATTGGGGGGACCTCAAAAATAAAATGGTTTTCTTTTTAATCACATGGAGAAAACACATACATATGAGAAGTTTCAAGATGTTGAGTGAAATCTAATTGAAGATATCATCCAAACAAGGTTATTAACATTAAGCAATGATGCACGGAAGAATGCAAGGACAAAAATTCCTTTATTTCTAGGAACTTTTAGAAAACAGAAATGGCTGCGTGAATGACGATTGCATTGGATATATCTTAACTCTATGACCCCTAATGACGACATATGATGCCCTGGTTCAAAACATAGAGGTTTGCTCTGGCATAAGCCCCCCCCCCCCCCTAATTAACTATACATCTATGGAAAGATGGAACCTTGCAGAATTTTATTACCTCAACAATTTGTGTGTTTGCAAGAGAACAAAATTATTAATGCCAGGGACAATGACAGTGACAATTTGTTGTAATGACTTTTCCAACATGACGTCATCAGATACAAATTCTGAGGGAACTGCCACCTATCACACTTAAAATGGTTGCAAAGATATACCTGTCACAGTTTAAAGTGAACAGTCCCCTGATTTATGCAAATGAAATTTGGTGATATCACCTTAGGGTACTAATATAAGCCAATGAAATTCTTTCCAAAATACTTTTATCTTCAGAGTGATTAACTGAACAGGATTTAACATTGCTTTCAACATTATTTCAGTTATATCGCGATGAACCAACTGAGCACCACCCAGGCAAGTTGCGTTCCTTGGTGCAATAAAGACAAGTGATTTTACGGTGCTAGACATCACATTATCAAGTTCCTTTTGCTTCTCAGCAAAATGCATTGAAGCAACAGGAAGCCATGCCCACCGGACACCCACCAACCATGCAAGCTACATGTATAGAATTTATTCGAAACTAAGACAAGCTTTGAAAAGTAATATCTTGATGAATGAATGACAAAATAAAATGGCAATCACATCTCATTCATGCAATAGTATTGATTTTCTCTACCAGCTCTACCAGAAAATGTAAAGAAAAAATTCCAACATGGCCATACTGATGACATCCTACTAACATATTCCAAAGAGGGTTTTTTCGGCTGATTTCTCAGACTGCATGATTTATTTTTTTTCAATTTCATTGATGCCAATTTCTTCACAGGAACTGCATAATACATTGTAAGTTAGGAAATAATTACCTGATGTAAAATAAGTTTTGGAGAACTTCTCTCCAAAAAACAGCAGAAATTTTGATGAAATAGGCTCAAATGATCCCAATAAGATGTTCGAAGCTATAAAGTCACAAAGTTTCAGCACCCAAGTTTCAATCTTTCCAGAGCCCCCACCTTCCAAATCAGGTATGTTTAAGGTTAGAATGTAAACATAATATGGGTTTGTGATAGTAAATGTGTGTGTGTTTACAAATCGACTACATATTTGGCTTAATGTCACACTCAAGTTTGTTTCACTCATATGGTGACAGTCAGTTTAGTTGGTAGAGGAAGCCGGAGTACCCGGAGAAAACCACCACCCGTCGGCAAGTAACAGACAAACTTTTACACATGGACCAGCTGGGCTCGAACCCATGCCGGTTCAGCAGTGTGAGGCTAGCGGTCACCAGCGAAGTGCCTTAGACCACTCGGCCACCAAGGGCCTTGACTACAGTGGCAATAACGTAGAGCTTTACAATTGGACAAAGGATGTAAAACATAATGACACCAACACTTTGGACAGATAATCAGGAGTATATGGAAGGCCAAATGTCCAAATAATCAGAAACTCACAGTTACTGAATCGAAAACCTAAGTTTTCAAACAGAAAACTTAAGTTATCAAAGAGAAAACCATGGTTTTCGAATCGAAATTTGAGTTTACGGTCGAAAACCTAGGTTATCTACCACAAAACCCCGAGTTTCTCTTTTCCTAACCTCGAATTTCTATTTCTCAACACCGAAAATCACAGTTGTCACTAGAAAATTTAAGTTATCAAACCGAAAACCTAGGTTTTCGAATTGATAACTTAAGTTTACGGTCGAAAACCTACATGTAGGTTATCCAGCAGACAACCCCGAGTTTCTCTTTCAATTTCGAGTTTCTCTTTTATTTTTGGGCATTCGTGTAGAAAACTTAAGTTATCAATCGATAACTTAGGTTTTCGAATTTGCGATTGTCGTAAAGTGAAACTCGACTAACTAACTTCGAGTTTCGACATCCGGGTACTATGGGTTTCGCGCCCTTTCCCGCATGCTGACTGATTAAAACGTCATACAGAACCACAAAATCAACATGTATTCAACAAAAGGATAACCGAGATTATTTATTCAATGTAGGCTATCCTGTATGTCCGAGCCTAGTTTATACAAGCATTATCAAAGACTGGGTGTTGATACTCAGAACTAGTCCTTTACTCAGTTTAATAGCTATATATATATATGCTGCAGACTGAATTGGGGGAAATAATCTAGTTGAAATTCAGTTTGATTCCGTTTATTAATTTCGCCACGTGGTTCTCTCTGCATTTCTGATTAGTCAACAATCGGAAAAGGCGCCAAACCCAAAGTAAGCTGACTGACCGACATAAGACAGGTCAATGTAATTCACACCAGCAAAGCACATTCAGTGATATGTAGATATCTACTTTGGCAAATACTTCGATCACACAAGCTGTCTCTGGGTCAACAGCAATTACTACAGACATACGGTGAATGTTATATCTGTGTAAGCAGTTTGATTCCGTATAATTAATTTCGCCACGTGGTTCTCTCTGCATTTCTGATTAGTCAACAATCGAAAAAGGCGCCAAACCCAAAGTACCCGGATATCGAAACTCTAAGTTAGAAAGTCGAGTTTCACTTTACGACAACCATCAATTCGAAAATCTAGGTTATCGATTAGAAAGTGTCCAATAAAAGAGAAATTCGGGGTTGTCTGCTAGATAACTTAGGTTTTCGATCGTAAACTTAAGTTATCAATTCGAAAACCTAGGTTTTCGGTTCGATAACTTAAGTTTTCTAATCACAACTGTGATTTTCGGTGTTGAAAAATAGAAACTCGAAGTTAAGGAAAGAGGAACTCGGGGTTGTGTGGTAGATAACCTAGGTTTTCGACCGTAAACCTAAGTTTTCGATTCAAAAACCATGGTTTTCTGTTTGATAACTTAAGTTTTCTGTTTGAAAATTTAGGTTTTCGATTCAATAACTGTGAGTTTCTGATTATTTGGACATTTGGCCTTCCATAGGAGTACATCAAAGCAGAGATCTATTTCTGTAAGGCCATTGTCACTTGATTGGTTGTTTAGCATGACCAGATCTCATCTATATTTTGAGGACAAATAATTACAATAGATGAGGGATTTACATTTTCATGAGTAAAACTTACTCATTTTCTTCGTATTGGTTTGCAATTTAATAATTAATAATGCATAATTATAGCATCTAGCATGTGTATTAAAAAAATCAAGGCCTAAAGAGGAAGGGACAATTTTAGTATAGCAGACCTGTGTGGGTAAGATTTGTTAAGAAGGTTACATGCATAGGAATATTCATGTCCTAAGGAATCAAAATCTATTACATGTATTTCTGTACAGATTTCTAAAATTTTATGGGAAGCTGCCTGTTGTACCTCAAAACATTGTATGCTGAATTACGGTAAGTTCCCTAAGTATTCGCGACCCTAAGTAAATTCGAAAACGGGCATTTTTCGCCAAGTCACGTGACACTGTTCCCTAAGTAATCGAAAACGGCCCATTCGCGAGAAACCGCGGTCCTAAATATTCGAAAATCTCCCATTTATCGTGGTCGCAAGATTGATAATATTGTGGGCTTATGTAGTTGTGCGATGAAAAAAACTTCCAGATCAATGAGTTTCCTTAGAATTAGCATTTGATAAACCTTGCAAACTTTTTGAGCACTTTGAACATAACCAATTGTAACAACTCCGTTGATTTTCATTATGTCTCAAACGAAATGTATCCAATGTTTGAACCGCGATTTTTCATGGTCATTAAATTGAGAATATTGCCGGTTTACGGGGACGTGCGATATTAAACATTGCCGATTAAAGAGAGCATACGGTCGATATTATACTGAAATATCAAAATGAAGAACTGGAAGTTGCGTTTCATTCGGTCTTACAAAATATATTGCTGAAGTTTGACCAGACATTTGAACTACGGATCCTTAGTCGCGGGGTAGAGATCATTGTCGGTTACATGGTCGCACGATGTAAACCTGATCTGTTAACAAATCTTTTGGTATACGCATATTTCTTTTTATTAAAAACAGAAAGTTTATTCTAACATCAACTGTTCTACATCTGTGAACGTCCTGTACAATGACTACTCAACAACGCTGCCGTTGTTGTTGTTCATTCATAGTGATTTTTGCGGTCCCAACTGATCAATATATCCAAATATACTGCCATCTTTCGATTTACGATCAACCCCATTTTTGTGAAATATACGATAGGATCTTCCAACTGAACTATTATCCCCGAGTCCTGAGAGGTACACAATCTAAATGAAATACAACCGCACACGGTCGGGATAGAGTTGCATTACTTTTGGCGACTGTATGCCATGTGCGCCTCACCCAAAAACCAGAAACGCACCTGTTTGGTTCCGACTTTCGGATTTTTCTTCCGTTTGACACGAATGTTGAGATTCCCAGCTATGATACTGAAAACATATTTTTGTACTGTTCAGACAAAAATAATTTAGAAACGTATCATTTCCAACGAACGCGGCGATTCAGAATATTTTACGGCCGTAGAATTCGCGGTGATGCATATACCGAAAAAAGTTTGCGCTCTTGTATTCAACTTTTCAGGAGCAAGCAAACTGTGATAAATAATTATTCCACCGAACATAAACCGAATAGAAATTTGTTGTCATCTTTCTTTTCCAGATGGTGATTTATATCGGGTGTAAACTCCCTATTTTGGAGATGCCAAAACAGTGTAAAAGACAACCAGACGCATAACGTATTACAGACTGCATAACGGTGGAAAGACATTCAAATCCGCAATAATGATATGCAACCCGTCATGTTTACGCTCATTATTGATATTCCAGATGAATTCAAGTCAGTAATTTTTCTTTTTTCAGATGGCGATTGATATTGAGCATAATAACTCTGATTTGGAGACAGAATCCCAGAGGCGTAACTTACCACACACAGCATAATGGAGGAAAGCCATTCAAATGTCCCGCCTGTCCGTACATCCCCGTCAGTGAATAACGAAATTTGAGATTGGTGTACAGAATTAGCCTATATCAACACATCTCCACACAATGCTTATATTAGAATAAACTTCATGAAACGTATGTCTATAAGTATTACCCACTGTAGTTACTGTGTAGTATTCAACTGAGAGCCAATGAAAAACGAATAGAGCAGATCGGATGACCACAAGCAACTTATGAATACTTTGTATTTATGTTCAATGACGGAAAGCCATTCAATTGCTCCATCTGCTTTCATTCCCAATTGTGTAAATGACATAACCATATATTTAATGTGAAGGTAAAAACAGAAGTTTGCTGGTGTGGAGCAGTAATATAAGAAAAATAACGAAAAAACCTTCTCAACTTTCTACATCATTATATTCCGACTGCAGTTTCGAACGTAATGTTCTTTTCAAGGAATGCTGTTTTCAAATGACAGACTGGTATATATACAAATACGGGCACAACGGGCGCTAGACGACGTGCCTGGCTTAAACAAGCAGTGACTTGATAACATGCTGACATTAATAGAAACAGTTGGTCACAATAGACATGAAAAGAGAGATTAAAAGGGATAATTCAAACGAGTACAATACATGCAGTAAACAAAAATCAAACATAATTGGTCTGCGAAGCAGAGGTGGGTATTTTCAGGATATGACATGCTTCAACCATGTCAACAGTTTGATAAATACGTACATGTATTGCATGAAATCTAATTTCACAAAGTTGTTAAACAAACAAAATAACAAATATATTCAAGGTCTATGTGATCCGTTTAATTCGGAACCATACCTTTCTATAAATATCGTTTCTTTAACATCCAATAAGGCTTGATTCTCATTTAGTACTTTGTAAAAAGGGAAAACTTTAAAAGAAGGGGTCAAATGTATGGCACACTGTCTGATGTGTCGGCTGACAGGGAGATGACAATGGTTTTCATTATTAATCTGTTGCCTGTGAACAGTTAATCTAGATCTTAAATCTGTGGTTTGACCGATATACTGTTTTCCACAGCCCTGACAAATCAGTGCGTATACAACATATTTGCTGTCACATGACATGTTGAATTTAACCTCAAACACAGAATTTGTGTCATTGAATTTAATGCTAGGTCCTTCTAGTATATGGATACATGCGCGATCGGCATTTATATAGTTACAGCGACCGTGCATTAAATTCAATGACACAAATTCTGTGTTTGAGGTTAAATTCAACATGTCATGTGACAGCAAATATGTTGTATACGCACTGATTTGTCAGGGCTGTGGAAAACAGTATATCGGTCAAACCACAGATTTAAGATCTAGATTAACTGTTCACAGGCAACAGATTAATAATATAATAAATTTACATGTAATTTTTACATTTTTAAACTGAAACTTACCTTACTGACATATGCGTTCGTGTGCAAACACGGATTAACAAGTGAAGAAATTAAAACAATAGCACAGTTCATTTCCCGCCTAATCACCCACGCCAGCACTCAATCACAATAGATCTCCACTTCTTACACTTAATGTAAAGATCCCAAGCGGGGAGGTCGGGTGGGACCATTACTCTGTCAGTAAGGTAAGTTTCAGTTTAAAAATGTAAAAATTACATGTAAATTTATTATATTTTTTACACAGTGAAACTGACCTTACTGACATATGCGAGAATCCCAAAGCAGGACGGAGGGAAGTCAAAGTGACAGCGACTAATGGCGTGAGGATTAGACGGAAGTCAGCAAGAGACTTCATGCTGGCCATAAAACTTAAATAAGAATAGGCTTCCATAAAGACTCAATAGTGACAGGGTCATATAACGGTATCGTAGACACTGTCCCTATAGTAAGCCCAGACCTCCCAGGCTCATCGGCGCTGACATAATGGAAGTTATATACACGTGCCCCCCCCCCCTTTTTTTGAAAGAAAGTTTTTTATGAGGAAACGTGTTCTTACCATTAAAAATCGATAAAAAACACACAGGCCTCTAGTGTCTGTGTGCTGACCCGACCCCGGTGATCTGCTGCGCTGTCACCAGTGGTCCCAAGGAATATAGGTCGTCCTTGATAAGTGTCATGTCTCTCAAGTAGTATGATGCGAAGGTTGTGTGAGATCTCCAATAACAAGCCCTCATAATATCAGTTACCGACCTGTTGGTCCACAATGGCCAGGACGACCCAAGCGCCCTGATCTCATGTGCAGAGACATCACACAACACAGCCTGCATCGATGACACTCCATCGTAGGCTAACCTAATAGTTTTGGAGAGCCAAGAAGAGATAGTGTTTTTAGATATCTCTTGTTGGCTCCGGGGACAAAATGGTATAAATAATCGCCTTCGCCCAGCACGTAGTACTTTAGTGCGATTAATATACACAGTAAGGGCACGAACCGGACACATAAGATTGTCCGATTCTAACCCTGAGGAAAGGAAATCAGCTAAAGCTGGAACTCTAAAATCTCTAGAAGAAGTGTCGTACAGAGATTGGTTCTTGGCTACAAATTCAGGAATGGTAGTAAGTACCACATAAGACCATCGAGAATCATGCCTAATTTCCCTAGCATCCAAAGCGTGTAGTTCTGACACGCGAGCCGCTGAAGCCAAGGCTAACAAAAAAACTGTTTTGTAGGATAGGAATTTCAGAACGGCTGTAGTTATGGGTTCAAATGGACGTTCTGATGAACTCCGTAGAACTAATGCTAAATCCCATTTACATGTAGGAAGTTTTGGTACAAAGACAAGCCTGTCAATCCTAAACGATCTAACCAGAGCTGTTAGATTAGGATCAGATGCAGGATTAACGCCAGTAGACAGGTTAATAATCCTAGATAATGCTGATCTGTAACCGTCCACCGTAGATGGAGCAAGACCCTTGTCTCGAAACAGGTGTAACAAGAAATCTGCTATCTGCTGAACAGAGGCAGAACGGGCATCAATGTTACTTCCAGAACACCACTCATGGAAGACCCTCCACTTCCCTTGATAACAAGCTGATGTGGAGGATCGAGTGGAAGCGACCATTCTTCTCGAAGCTTCCCTAGAAAACCCAACCTCAGTGAGCTGATCCTTGAGCACTTGCAAGCGTGCAGATGGAATGCCTGAGGTTTGTGGTGGAAAATTGCTGACTTCGGTTGACGAAGTAGTTTTTCCCAAAGAGGTAGTCGTCTTGGGACGTCTACCAGTAATTCCAGAAGGTCGGGAAACCACGGACGAGCTGGCCACCAAGGGACAATTAGATAAACGACGCACGGATGCGCGCGTATCTTTTGTAGAACTAGAGGCAGGATTGAAGGGGGCGGGAAAGCATATGCTATTAGACCCGTCCAATCCTGCGATAGAGCATCGACTCCCACTGCTAGAGGATCCAGTACAGGAGACATATACAGAGGGAGTTGATGATTCAGATGAGTAGCGAACAGATCTATCAGCGGTTGTTCCCAAATCTGAGTGATTTGGCGCAGAATGTCTGTGTGAAGCTGCCACTCCGTCGGTATAATCTGATGTTTTCTCGACAGTGCGTCGGCTAGTACATTCAGATGTCCTGGTATGTGTCTGGCACGAAGTATGATATCGTTCTGCCAGTACAGATGGTAGAGTATCTCGGTCTGCTTCAGAAGCTTCGTGGACCGAGTTCCCCCCATCTTGTTGATGTAAGCTAAGACAGTTGTGTTGTCTGTAGCTACCAGAACCGACTGGCCTTTGAGGTCCTGTATCAATAAGAGTATTGCTCGATTGACGGCCATGAACTCTAATACATTGATATGGAGTAACCTCTCCTGCGGAGTCCAATAGCCTGATATCGACTTGGATCCGAGGTGGGCCCCCCATCCTTGCATCGAGGCATCCGTGAACAGCTGATGAGTAGCTTGAAACGGAAGTAGTGTTACACCAGGCATCACATTGAGAGGATCCATCCACCATGATAGGTGATGTTTGACTTCCTCTGTGACAGGAATCATGGGATTCCTGTGCCTGTGTGGCCAATGCTGATTTAAATAGATCATTAGTGGCCGTAACTGTAATCGGCCTCGTGGTGTGACATCCTGTGTGGATGTCAGTAGACCGATTATTGATGCAAACTGGATGGCAGTGCGGCAAGAATGTCTGATGAACAGTGTGTCGCGACATATCTTGCACCAACGAACTTCCGGTGGCCGAGCAATGACCAATTTGGTGTCGTACGCCACGCCTAGGAAATTCCGTTGTTGTGACGGTGTTATCTCCGATTTTTCCTCGTGTGGGAGATAACCCAGTAGTTCGAGGATGTGGCATACAAATGTTGTATCGCATCGGAGTTGTATTCTGCACATATTCCTGATAATGGAATCGTCTAGGTAAAAATGATATTTGATACTTCGACTGTGCAGATACGCCGCCACTGGCTGAAATACTCTGGTGAAGACCCAAGGGGAACTGGCTAGACCGAAAGGTAGGACCTGGAATTGGAAACGGCGAGCACCGACCATAAATCTCAGGTACTTCCGGTAACTTGGATGAATCGGGATATGCAGGTAAGCATCCCGAAGATCCAAGGAAATTAACCATTCCCCTTGAACCAGAGCGGTCCTTATGGACCGGAAGGACTCCATCCGAAAGTAGTCCTTGTTCAGCCTGCGCAGATTTATTATCATGCGCATTTCCGGTGTATCCTTCTTTGGCACAAGGAAAACCGGAGAATAGAACCCGGGGGACCGGTCGTTGACTGGAAGTTCTATTACTGCATGCTTCTGGATAAGTTTGTCCACAGATGCCTGTGTTACCAGAAGGTGTGCCTTCCGTATGGGTATACGGGAGGGCTTGGGAGCAGCAGTAAGGGGTGGATCTATAGTAAATTCTAGGGGGTAACCGTATCGAATAGTACGGATTACCCACGGATCCATCCCCAGTTTTTGCCAATTCCGCCAAAATCCTTGAAGTCGTCCCCCGACCGGGAGACTGGATTTTGACGGGACCGGAAGTTGAGGCAATTCGTGGTCCCGCCAAGTCATGAGATTGACATGGCCCGAATCGTCACCGGCCCTGCTGCTTTTTGCCACGACCTTTCCCTTTACCTTATAGTTGGGATTGGTCTGGCCTTGCTGTTGTGGCATGCGACCCGCCACTTGAGACTTCCCTTTTGGACCGGAAGCGGAAGTAGTCGGTCTAGGTTGCTTGGCTGGTGGACCGGAAGTATCCGTAGACATACGTTTTCCTGTCCCCATACCACCCGCTCTAGACGGAGGATTAGGCTTAGCCTTCTCAATCGTATCCCTTAGAGACGGTATAATGCCATTAAACAACAGCGAAGATGCTGGCGATTGCTCCTTCAAAGTACGAAAGACTATATCAGGAGCATGGTTGACGACTGAAGACAAGTAAGCTTGTCGTCTCAAATGAACAACCATCGCAGCATTGAACGCGGCTAAAGCCATTGCATCAGCATTAGCTTTAGCAGCCACGTTCTGAAGATCCGCCAGTAATTGTAGCTCAGGACTACTACTGGCTGCTAACTGCGAACGCGACAACCTGCTCAACACAGTGGATATGGCCGTTAGAAACCAGTCCATGTGAGAGGCTATGGCTACCCCCTGCCGCGCAGCTTCTTCAATAGTAGAAGACTGCTTATCAGTTAGCGGGATCAAGACCTTGGAAGGGACCTTGTTGCCTTTACATATGTCGGCAAGATCAGGTTCCGGTTCCGCGGCCTTAAAGTCATATGCCGAATCATGAATTCCGTATGCTCTAGACGTGGGCTTCTCTACCGGAAGTGGTGCCGAAGCGGAAGCCGGTCTAAAGAGCGCACGTTTTCCCGTTCTTGTAATACGTTCCTGCATTGTTTTAGGCTGGGCTAAAACCGTATCAAGAACGGAACATAAACCATGAATGGCATCTGACGCAGGAAGTGACGACGTCTGCATGGTAGTTGTCGACGGAGCCTCTGCCATAGTATGTAGGCGAGAGGACGTCGGCGGTGGGGGTCGTGACATATTAGGGTACAACTCGTATAGAGCTTCTAGTACCTCTGAATATGAACGTCTTTCCGGATCATGATCACTGTCATTATCCTCAATGGATTGACGTTGCGCGACCCCCTGACGTCTCATCGATGGGTCAGTAGACAAATCAATCGGATTAGACGATACTACCGGAAGCTGTGTCGGAACCGGGGATGGAACCTGAACAGTACCGGAAGCGGAAGTCAAAAGTCACCGGAACTGATCTAGTTCAGCTGCCTGTTGTTCCATTCTTTGTAGAATAACAGCAGACAGAGAACCATCAATAACCGGAACTCCCGTATTGATTTGTGGACTGTTAGAGACCCGCCTATAAGGGGATGCAATAGGCCTAGCCCACTGCATTTCCGGACGAACCGGAAGTCTCAACCCACCGGGGTTTGTCACAACAGACCTCCTTATAGTGGGACCGGAAGGACGAAAAGTCCTAACCGGAAACCCGGAGTTAACCATACCGGAACCCGCAGGCGACCGGAATTGGCTGACAGGAAGTTGATAATGAGCCCTATATGGGTTTATGACACCCGACCCAGAACCATTCTGTCATAACCTGTTGTGACTGGAACAATGCCGTATTGTTTCTATTAACACTCTGAGGTATTAAGTGTGAAACTGGCATTGTTCCTGCAGAACAATGACCTCGATCCCCTGCGTTTGTCAACCCAAAGGTGTTCAATTGCAAGGGATTTAATCCTACCCGGCCTTGTGTGATAACTCCCGTAACTGGGGTATTACGCAAGGTCGTGGAGTTTTCTCCTGGTAGGACCATGGATATATTGTCTCTATATCCACCAGAGGTATTGTCTGCTGTGCTGAAATTAACTATACCTGGTATTACGCCAGAGTTATTTGCAGCACCACTTACCATGCCTAAGGCTGCCCCTGGAGCAACAGGGAGTGTCGAAATTGGTTTACGACCAACAAACGACACCTGGGAATTTTTTGATATCGGGGAATTCCCAGCGGGAGTCCCCCCAATGATATCATTCCCAACAGCACATACGGGCGTACTTACGACGTCACCAGTGTTTATGCCCGGAGTCAAAGTGGTCCTCATCTCGGATTGCGTCTCGGCTTCCATGGGGGACACACTTTCGGGAAGATCTAGTTCTACTGTGACCTCGGCTGACTCTCCCGTACCTTCATCTAGGACGGACCCCAATACTTTTACCTGTTTCTTCCTTTTACCTGTGGACAAATCAGAAACAAAAGTACTTGGCGCAATACCTTTATCTAATAAAGAACGTAAAGGGCCCATCCAAGGACTGCCAATCGACGCAGGCTTCTTCGCCGTCCCATTTTCAATAAAATGGGAGGGCGGAGTCATGATATTAGTCTCCGACATTAAACCAGGGGGAAGGGAGCCCGCCCGAGACCCGGTCATTAAATCTTGAAATAAATCATCGGGCCATTGTTGGCACTCCTGACATCTATGGGTACAATCACAAGCAATATTGCCTCGACACGCAAGACAAACGGAATGTAAGTCGTTGATTTAGACTTCCCACAGACGGAACAGAACATAGAGGCCATTATTTTATCGGCAGATATACACAAGAATACTTCCCAACTTGATCTTTTGTTGCTTTGTAGACTTGTAGATGATGTTATCACTCGTTGTAAACGTAAAATCCTTCCGTAATACGCTGGAGCTTTACACACGATCTTTACAGTAGCTTAGCTAAGTAAAGAAGTGAAGATCTATTGTGATTGAGTGCTGGCGTGGGTGATTAGGCGGGAAATGAACTGTGCTATTGTTTTAATTTCTTCACTTGTTAATCCGTGTTTGCACACGAACGCATATGTCAGTAAGGTCAGTTTCACTGTGTAAAAAATGAAAACCATTGTCATCTCCCTGTCAGCCGACACATCAGACAGTGTGCCATACATTTGACCCCTTCTTTTAAAGTTTTCCCTTTTTACAAAGTACTAAATGAGAATCAAGCCTTATTGGATGTTAAAGAAACGATATTTATAGAAAGGTATGGTTCCGAATTAAACGGATCACATAGACCTTGAATATATTTGTTATTTTGTTTGTTTAACAACTTTGTGAAATTAGATTTCATGCAATACATGTACGTATTTATCAAACTGTTGACATGGTTGAAGCATGTCATATCCTGAAAATACCCACCTCTGCTTCGCAGACCAATTATGTTTGATTTTTGTTTACTGCATGTATTGTACTCGTTTGAATTATCCCTTTTAATCTCTCTTTTCATGTCTATTGTGACCAACTGTTTCTATTAATGTCAGCATGTTATCAAGTCACTGCTTGTTTAAGCCAGGCACGTCGTCTAGCGACCGTTGTGCCCTGTATTTGTATATATACCAGTCTGTCATTTGAAAACAGCATTCCTTGAAAAGAACATTACGTTCGAAACTGCAGTCGGAATATAATGATGTAGAAAGTTGAGAAGGTTTTTTCGTTATTTTTCTTTAATGTGAAGTATATTGATGAAATAATACAGATATGAACTCTTATGCTAATCTACAGAAATCATGTATCCTGTTTGTATTTGACATGTACGATGTATGAGGTAAGTAATGTATGATGCCAAATGATGCACCAGAACGGACTGGGGCCGTCAGAGGAACAGGAATTCTCACAAACTAACCCAGACTGTACCAGGTGCATGGTTTAGGACCAAAGGAGTGTTTGTGGTAAACAGGGTACACTGACAGGGTTTTTAATGAAACCTGAAAAATTCGAGAAATTTTCAATCTCTTCAAAATTGCGACGTCTCTGTTGGTCGTCGGATTACCTGCTGTGGCCTGTTTCTTTGTCGTCATCAGTTTTCTCTTCAGACTGAAAATATAGTAATATATCTGTTTACTTAGTTAAGAAATTCATTTATATACAAGAACTGTACGAAAAAAAATTCTTTACAGGTGATCCCAACTCGCGGTCACAAGTTTTAATCTTTGGTTGGTGTATCCGTCTAGTCACCGGCCTTTGATCGTGGTCGTCAACACGGGCTGATGATTGGAAGTCTGAAAATAAAAAAAAACAATAGTACAGATTTATTCTCTTCAATCACCCCTGGATTATTAAAATAGAAACGAGGATATTATTCAGAGAATTATCATGGAAGGAAAGGAAATATTCCAGAATACATTTACATCTGAAACAGATCGAACCAATTTTCTGATTAATTAAAACGCAGATCGTGGATTGATGCTATCATGTTAGGCCTATAATATATACTTGAATAAAACTGGGTAAATATGTGAGTGTATGGCCTATAAATGACAGAATAGCTGCAGTCGAGCCATATTTCAAGCCAGATTAATAATCGGAGAGAGGTAAAAGAGAATTATTTTTCAGCTTTGAAACATTTTTTTTTGTGAGAGACATTATCTCACTGTTACGAAGGTATGATATATTGAGGTTGTGTTAGCTGAATATGTTATGAAGCGGGAACCGTGTACAAGCGCAAGTTTGGCCCACGTGCTATGCTATCCAAGTATTGATCACGTGATGTTATTGCAACTCCGTATGGCGGGAAAATGTACAACCAACACGTGGCATGTTGAAACTTTCATTCTACAGACCCCACCCAATTCTATGAAAGTATTTTCATACATTTGTTAATCAAGGATCGAAGGGATACAGTGAATTGTTAGAAAGGGCAAGCAATTCATGTCTTTCGTTTAGCCGCTATGCATGGCGGGATGAGCTCGTTCCAGCTGGGAAGATTGTATATCGTCTCAGACGAGTTGGCCCTGATATGGGTGTTACCCGAGTTGGCCCTGATATGGGCCTCCAAATAGTGTCGGGCGCTTGATTAATTTGGTGTTCGTTTTATTGACATACACAGTTTGAAAAGCCCTTCCACAATATTTCCCTATGAAGAGCAATCAAGAAATTATTAGGTTTGATTCTCAATCTGAAAATGATGTAATCTGTGTTTCTTCATTAGATCGATTATATATTTTCCCGTAAACATCATTGGCGTCACCGCGATAGTTGAGCCTAGTCTTCTCGCCCGGTGACAAAAATTCTACAAGGTTTCAAGCATGTTCTGAAGAGAAAATAAAGAATCAGAATGTCAAAGTGACAGAATATGCTCCCGTATGTACTAATACAATGATATACGCGAATTTGTGATTTTAAATTGGCTGGATGTCCGATGAAAGCATGAGTGAGAACCGACGGGGAAACCTGATTTTTCTATAGATGATTTATACTTTGCAGTGGATTTAAATCATTTCTAGCTCCACGATTTAAATAATGAATATAAGGGGAAATATGCTACATGTAGATCTCCTTCTACCTCAATCAGTACTTTATTTATCCTTTGATAAATTGCGAAATATTGCCTGACAAATTAATCTAAATGCACGACAAACATTTTCCGGGTTTTGCTTCCGGGGTTCCCCTCGACCACACGTGTTCGTACAACTGAACTTCGACGAAGTATTTTAGGCTTCATTCTACACACAAAAGTATAGTGAATGTCTCGTGGTTGTCGATTTTATATCATTTCGAGTGCTGTCTGGGGTAAATATCACAAAATTAAAGAAACATCACAGTCGACGTATTGTGACCTTTCAATGTCGAACGGTATGAGCATTTAACATGGGGACTCTTAATTTACGAAAACGTCCGTTTTTCTGAACTGACCTGCACAAACTATTCGGAAGTGGTCAGTTTTTCACGACTGCGATATTCACTTCCGGTCACGAATACTTAGGGAACTTACCATAGGCAATTGTCACTTGATTGGTTGTTTAGAATGACCTTGATTTTTTAAATACACATGCTAGATGCTATAATTATTTATTATTAATTATTAAATTGCAAATCAATTGTATATGAATATGAAGAAAATGAGTAAGTTTTACTCATGAAAATGTAAATCCCTCCTCTATTGTAATTATTTGTCCTCAAAATATAGATGAGGGCTGGTCAGGCTAAACAACCAATCAAGTGACAATGGCTTTACTGATGGAAGAGCCAGACTATCTGGTGTGGTAGCAAATATTAGGGAGTATATTTTTCTGAAGATAGGCTCAGCTGATTTACTACATATCAAGTAACGCTGATTTAGTGGTTTGTGACCAGAATGTGAAAGGTGAAGGAGCATGTCTTCAAGATCATGTATTCAGATGCCATGTCATTTACGATCTCTAAACATTTCCTCAACTCTGATGGTATCGTCTAATGTGATATCGGGTGTCACTTGAACATCGGATGACTATGAAACATTACTTCTGCTTTCATATCATTCCCCAGATATACATGTATGCACAAAGACAACATAAGGCCTGTGTTGTAATAGTTTCTCAGGAAATGTGTTGATGGTTATCATGATTAGACAATAGGTAACCTATGGTGAGCTGTAACATGTGCTTCAGGGATAAATACTTGTTAACACAAAATATTAAGGTTTTCTAGAAATGGAATTGGGAAAACTCAAGGAGATTGGGGGTTTACCGTCCATCATTACAGCACAGGCCCAGGCATCAATGCTGGAGGCCAACTGGACTGATATTTACCAGAGATCACATCAATGAACCATGTCAACATGATGTCACAAAATATCTCAAGGAAAGGAAAATATGACAATATCCCTACATTGTAGGTCAAAATTGACTGAGGGATAAAAAAACAGCAGGAACTAGAAATTTACAGAATCTGCAGAGTTAAACCATTATTTAAAATATATATCAGACTCACGGCTCCAACTAAGCGGTGTTTACATGCACACTTGCAAGCAGATTTTCTGCTGTGCACATAGAATTCAGAAAATAGAAATATATTTGACGGAGAAGAGTACACAATTCAGCCAAATATACTGCACATAAATAATTTTATCCGTTGAAATTAAAACTCCAATTTCACGGCTCATCTAGATGAGGGCGTATAATACAAGCTTGTGAGAAAGTGAATGGTCACAAGTCTCCCTTAAATTTGATCATTGCAGCACGTTTGAAAATTGACAACCTTAATAAATTAAAATCCTGTATGCTTCTCTATCGTATGGTCGCTACAGGATCTTATACTCGCCGATCTCCCTCCATGTTTTGTTTACATCCGAGTCTTCGAACTCTTGACCAATCATAGCCCATCTTCTGTACTCTCTGAAGCCATGACTCGGAGCCGACTGTAGGCTCTATAGGGGTACTTCGTATACCTAAATCATGAATATTCCAGCGGTAAAACAAGAAATAACAAGAAATATCAACATTTCTTTCCGATTCGGTCTTTCGAGATTTACTTTTACTGATTCAATCAATTTTCTGATGACGTTCCATGATGAAACAGAAATATTGCAGAGAAAATACCCGATATACATAAATAATTCAGTCGCTCGACGAAATTACTCCAACTGACATGTTCAGAGCCTCTTCGTCCTGCGAAAAACAGCTCGGGCAGCAGCCACGAGGACCCTTCACGGACCAAATTTTGCGAATATTTGGCGAAATTATCCCCTGATCCGACTGAAAAAGGTAACAGTAGGTACAAAGGTATATCAGACTTTAAAATTTCTCTTATAACGAGTCGACTTTTCTGTCAGAAATTTCTCTGATACGTTGTGAAGTTAAGAGGGGTTGATCGCTCGCTCAGACCACGGGTTTCTCATTTCCAGCTGACGGATGTTTCGTCGTTGCTTCTTTAGGACTTCCCCTGTAATAATGCCGTCATTTATAGATAGTATAATTCCCGTTTTAATTCAGAAGTCTGGTATGTCTAATTTTTATGAAACAGCGCAGAGCCGGTGTCACCTTTTCTTGGTGAGGCCGAGCGTTGAGTTCGGGAGTGGAAATGCCGCTACCTAAAAACAGATGTAATTGGTCCGTTTTCAGCACTGCATAATAATGACATGACATCACAGAACAATGGAGGGAGATCGGCGAGTATAAGATCCTGTAGCGACCATACGATAGAGAAGCATATACATGTAGGATTTTAATTTATTAAGATTGGAAAATTGAAGGCTAGCGATAAAATGCACCTCTCAATTCTGTGAGGAGAGCGATTTGCACTCATGAATTTTTACATAAAATCTTAGTTATGTTCACCATAAAACTATATTCACGAATTTAACAACTGTTAAGTCGTTGATAATACTGAATAGTCTCAAACATTGTCACAATTTACATCGGCTCCTGACAAAAATGATGGTCTCTCATTATCTTATGTGCCCAGTATAATTAAAGTGATTGAATTTAGAGACCTCACTCTAGCTTATAGGTCTTGATCTATCAATATCATTAGCTGTGCCTCGTTTTGGAAAATAGCTGGAGTGCTGTGAATCACACTCCTAAAATTTGAAAAATGATTTTAAGGAGTGTACTATCACACTCCTCCAGATAGCGTTACATTTGGCAAGTGCTGTTTTTCAAATTCCTCAGCTAATTTTGAGGAGTGTGATGGTGTGAGTGAGAGTGTGCTAACACTTCTCAAAAATGAATGACTGCAATAGTTTGCATGTACAGACTACACGGTAATATGTGACAGCTACTAGTAATCACAGCTACTAGTAATCACATGGTATCAATCCAAGTATACCATTGCCATTACTGCCATTTTTACCAATACTGCATATGTGCAATTTTAGTTTTGCTTGTAGCAATATGAAGAAGCTCATTGTGTGACAGTCTATCCAAGTGAATACAATAGTATACATGTAGCTATAATAATGAAGAGCCAGAGAGTGTACTGTTGTATAGTATTTCATGTCTATATCAATCAGATCGTGAGGACTATCAGATCTATACAGATGATGCCAGGTGTTACCACCATTCATAACAACCTCCGACATACTTCACACTACAGCTTGCTGTGTCAGCAAAAATGATCCTGAATGGGAAATATACACCTGTGATGCACCATCAAATTGATTAATTGCACATGCATGTATACCAGGTCCGGCATACGAGTTTGGGTTTTGAAGGAATCTCATTATTTTCATTCCAAGGACTTGGGAAGTGAACTACCGGTGACACTATCATGTTTAAAATACAGAACATTTTACTAAGGGCAATATGGCAATGGACAAAATGGCAACAGACAAAATGGCAACTGGACAAAAAGGCAAATGGAAAAATGGCAAAACAGACAAAATGGCAAAACGGACACATTGGTTTATATTCGGCGCGTCTATAATCTAAATATATCAAGGTTTTCAATGTTGTCATCTTTTTGCACCAGAAACTCAATATTTCCATGGTTTTCATGATTTCAGCTCAGAAACTCAATTATGCAAACATTTTCATAGGGATAACTAAAAAAAAAATTTCAAAACTGCCAATTAAAAAGGACACATCCATTGTACACTTTGATTCATTCAGAAAATGCCGTCTGTAGATTTTGTATGTACATGAATATCTACTTATTATTCCTACGAAGTAGGCTACAGATCGCAAATTGTCCGGTAATGAGTCAGTCAGTCAGTCAGTCAGTCAGTCCATCCGAGTCCTTTCGTCGGCAAAATAAGGAGAACCGTTGACATTAGAACCTTGATTTTTGGCATGAACGTGCATTAGGGCATTGTTACCAGCAAGTTCTGAGCTGTTGATTTATAATTATTTTTTTAATTATTTATTGATGGCTCAGCGAGTGCACTGTCATGCCCATCGGGAACCCTTCGCTGTATGTTTCACTGTGTATATAACACAGTACAAAATCTGGTGGGATATGCCATCCGTAATTGCTTTTATGAAATAGGAAATGCTAATTTTCCATCATTTGTTATTGCATTTATCTACACTGCTATTAGGAACTTGCCAGCCTCAATACACACAATTCAGTATATTGTTATAGATATATGTAAACCGTGGCCTTTAACGTGTATCCTATTTCACATCCAAACATTTCATCACAGACCACATTAGGCTTCAAATTCAGGTCAAATTGCCCACTGGTGATGAAATATCCTACATCAACCAATTAAGTCAGCCTGGTGCAATAACCCAGCAGAAGAAAGAAAGATGTGGTATCATCCTTCAGATTAGTCTGTGTGAGCAACAATGATAAAAGTTTACTGAGGGTGAAATAAAGCCATGACGGCATGTTTAAAGGGTCTTAATTGATTTTCTTTGGGTAGAATTTAACTAGATAAAGTAACTTTGATCATGATGAGAAAATATGAGCACATACTTTGAGTTTTTTTTGTACCTCTTGGATATTGACTATATATCACACTGGGATATAATTTAAACAAAATATTACATGTGTAAACAAAACATGTCTAAATTTTTCTTGTCATTTCAAATCTTGATCCATTTTGATTCCTTGATTAGGGGATACAGAATCACTGCCACGGAGTGTGTTGGTGTGTCACAGCAATGCAATTCCGATTCACACAACGAAGCTGAGATGGTTTAATGTTTATCAATGAAGAAAATCACCGATCAACCGCCATAGAATATAATGTGAAGCAAGAAAACCGGAATAGTACATTCATCAGATTGCCGATACCCAAAATGTGTTGTCTCATATATCTAGATAACAACGTAATGTAGAGACGCTATTTATTCATCTTTGTACCGGTTATGCTCAGGAGAATGACATAGAATCATTATTACCTTGTGCAGAGAAGGTGTTGGTCTTGAGTTGAATTACCGTAAACTACATAAATGCCACCTTTCTACTATAGTATTATATATAAAAATTTGCTGTACGGTATTGTTGGGAAAATAATGCGATTCAAAAAGTTGTTTTGATCCTGGACAAGGGCACTGAAAACCATTAAAGAGATGTAAATGTATTTTCACACGTAAAGCTTGAAATCTACTGAACTTTTTATTATTCAATCTGTTTCCTTTAGTTAAAAAATTGTAAAATTAAATCGGCGATCGTTATTTATTTTTGGAATGAAGGCGCATTAGGAGACTGTTACCAACAAGTTCTGAGCTGACCTACTTTTGATGAAAATTTCTGGTGATTTTTTATGAAAATCACTGGCGATTCTGACTTGGGCGGTGCCCATCTTAATATAGGCAGGATTTCAACTGGGGGTGGGGATTTCCAAGAGTTCAGTTCGCGTTCGAGTCCTAATGCCTACTCTACTTCGTAGGTCCTGTGACGTTAGTCACACTGCTCATGTTAGTATGTGACCATGCAATATAGAGTGAATGCTCTAATATTCAAACATTAGATTTTTTGTTAAGTTGTGACAATGAAGACATGAATCGCATGAAATAGGTCCGGCTCTATTTCATGAGACTTGTAGTTATGACTCAATTGTATACCACAAGTTGTCACTACAAAATCGCACCGTGAGAATGGGCCTTATTCATGATATGGAAATCTCGCAAATGCCTTACCACCCAGTGCTGTAACTTAAATTTCGGGGTTGTTGCCAAGAGAATATGCCATTGCCTGATAACAGTCTGGTTGAAAATATTTCCAAGGCAGCTATTCTTTTGATGAATAAAAATTGTATTTCATTATATTTTGCTATTATTCGCCAGTCCAGATGATCGCAGTCAACAACTCAATGATTATCAGTAAATTTCTTGTTACATCATTCACATTACATCATCATCCACTCAGTGAAATGTGTGTTTTGTAAACATTGTCTCCTGCAAGAGCACATGAACAGCTGAATGATGGAATTTCCCTGGCCACTGATAGTAAGTTTAATCGTGGTGAAAGCAGATATCATATTATAATTTACATGTAACATCAAGACTAGGCATTTTTTATTTCCGGATTATCGGAGGTACTGCAGGATTTTTCCAAATGGCAAAAACTGTTTCCACTGGGCCAGTTTGCAAGATTGAGGAGGTTGGAGAAAAAAAATTATGCATGTCAAGTTTTCAATCAAAACATACTGGTATAAGCATATTTCGAAATTTGCACTTCATTGTAATTCAGACTGGATGAACAGACACAGACTGCATACAAATATTATTGTTCCCAATATCAAAGGGATACATCTTTTTTCGTACCAGTTCACAGCCAGTGTTCACCCCCAATTATTTAGGCATACTAATGATGTTTTATTTTCAGTATTTGAATATATGTGTACATGAAATGTACAAAAGTTGTCTATTTTGGATCTCTGATTAATAAAAAAGTCTGTTTAACTGGGTCTAGTTAAAAACTAGAGCCTATAGGCTTTGGCATGTAATCTATGACTGGGCAACTTATCGTTTCAATAAAACATTGTTTATAAGTAGATTCGATTATTAATCAATTATTTTTAGGATGAGACTTTCTTGGTGAAGCACAGAAACTAGTGCTGGATGGGTCGGCCCCGTGGGGGTTCGAACCTGTGCTCTCAGAATTTGGCACCAAATTGCCAGCAGTAAATGCAAGCGCCCTAAACCACTCGGCCACCTCAGCTCTTGTTTTTGCAGCTGCGTTTAGACCTATATTGCACGGCAATAGCGTGAAGAACAGATGTATTTAGTCTCGGTCCCCATTAGAATTTACTTATATCAATATTTTCAATGTTTTCCCACGGGTTAGAACAGCAGCATGTTAGTCCTTGGTTCTTCAACCTGAGCCAGTGAGCACGTCATGGGGCTTTGTATACATTCCACTCGAAAGTATGTCACTCAGTCACGGGATTGTGGAGCTGTGTATCAATGAAGGGTGGTCAGTGAAGATTTTGTGACAAAAGGCATTTTTGTCGCCACTGATTGATCCGAACTGAAATTTTTCGTATGGCATAGCTAATTTCTAAACTACCCCTGTTATGTCAGCAGGGGTCCAATATACAGACATAACAGCCATAAGTTTTAAGGCTAATGAAATTTAATACACGACTCCACAGTCTCGCCATATTAGGTAAACTGGGTCGTATCCAGAGCGAGGCTCTGGGTCAGTGGAACGTAAACACTGGCGAGAAAGCGCGTGGCCCTGGGTAATAGGCATAAATACACGACTCCACAGTCTCGTCATATTACGTAAACTGGGTCATATCCAGAGCGCGGCTCTGGGTCAGTGGAACGTAAACACTGGCGAGAAAGCACGTGGCCCAGGCTAATCAAACATGCCGAAAGGTGCAAAATAATGGCTCAAGTAAAGGAAAAGGCAAGGGTAAACGCAAACTTCTCGAGGACCCCGAAGACGGTCATAACCTGGATGACATGTCCCATGAAAAATTTACTTTATGGTCGCCGCTGGCACTCAAAAATTTCCTCGAAATTCGAGGGAAGTCTGCAGACGGCTCGTTTGAGGAGTTGGTGGCAAGGCAAGTATAAATATAACTAGATGTAGCTGTTATCCTAAGGGATAACTGAGATAACCCCCGTACTGCAAGACACAAGTCTCCCGTTCTGAGTAATATTTCAATACATTATAAATAAAATAGGAATAGAAAGGGTCATAACTCTGTAACAAATGTGTGAATCGCAAGGTAAATGTATTAAAATAGAAGCAAAATTTTATAAGTATTAGTCCAGACAAAATTGTATCTACAGGATGGACAAGCCGATCCTGTACCCCTCCCCCAGCTTTATTGCAGGGGGAGAGAGGGTATAATGATGAAATATTATAATGTAAAATACTGCTTGCTGATCAGGTTATCAGTGTACTCATTACATGAATATTTGAAGAAATTTGGTAATTTTGACCAAATATTTCAGGTCATAAATAAGAGATGCACATCTTCAAACCATATTAAACATGTGTACAAAGTTTTAGAAACATCCAGTAATAACTGTGTTATTACTGGAGAGGGTATAATGGAATATTATAATTGAAAATACTGCTTGCTGATCAGGTTATCAGTGTACTCATTACATGAATATTTGAAGAAATTTGGTAATTTTGACCAAATATTTCAGGTCATAAATAAAAAGATGCACATCTTCAAACCATATTAAACATGTGTATAAAGTTTCAGAAACATCCAGTAATAACTGAGTGACTAGTTAATTACACAAGAACATGCTCTATATATATTGGAATATATGCAGAAAATCGACAAAGTCCAAGTCTGGATAAAGAAGGCCTGGTAATTTTGACCAAATATTTCAGTTCATAAATAAGAGATGCACATCTTCAAACCATATTACACATGTGTACAAAGTTTCAGAAACATCCAGTAATAACTGTGTGACTAGTTAATTACACAAGAACATGCTCTATATATTGGAATATATGCAGAAAATCGACAAAGTCCAAGTCTGGGTAATTTTGACAAAAATTAATATTTCATGTCTCAAATAGGAGATGCAAATCTTCAAACATGTCTACAAAGTTTCAGAACCTTCTGATAAAAATAGTAGAAGTAGTTGATAACACTAGAAACTTGTCTCTACATGGGAATAGATCCTGAAAATGGTAAAGTCCTATAAAGTTCAAAACCTCATAAATATGTTAAAAATTATAATTTCGCCTTGTAAATAGGACATGCACAACTTCAAACCATAGGTAACACGTAACGTTTCATTAAAATAGAAGCAAAATCTTAGTAGTCCGGACAAAATTGTGTGATCCTGAAAATGGCAAAGTCCTATAAAGTTCAAAACGTCATAACAGGCCTCGAAAATTGGTTCATTGACGTAACCGAAAAATCGGTTACGGTAATTTTGTCTTACGTAACCTATTGTTCGGTTACGATGTTAATTTTTACGTAACCAATTGGTTTCGCAAAACGGTTACGTAACTATAACAGTGTGCCGTCAACCAGTACCGTACAACTCGACTCGGGAGTGATATAAGACTGTCCACAGCACGTGGTCAGCGACTGAACAGACAAATGGGTTAACATACGGGAATGGGATTGTACACGTAAATCGTTTCCACCATTCATGATTGACTATGGTGACTCAGGTTGTATAATTCATTCACCATTTCCTTCTGATTCCGTTAAAATCCTGATCGAAAAATCTGAGAAGTTGAACACGCCGCCTGCAAATTTAGAGATGGCGGAAGTGACAACGAGTGTTAACCGCAAGCTCCGCGCTCCGAGATAATTCTTCCGCGATGAGCTCCGCATGCCACCTCTGCTGCTAGCTCTGTGCAGAGCTTCCCACGGAGCAACAACCTCGGAGCGAGGAGGCTTGCGGGTAACCCTTACATTCCTACACGTTCAAGTTTGATAATGCTGTTTACTGGCCGCTATTGGTTTATTACGCCCGCCCTGAACCGAGGATAGACGAAACAGTCTGCGCAAGCTGACAGACACATGCCTGCCACGTGGTAGTCTACAAATTCGATACAGACAGGGTCGAGTTTGCGACTTAGTTTCGCTTTTAAAACATGCCAAAAGACACACGTCATATGGTCAAAGTTTACACAGTGGACAGACAGAGAAGATGTTGGGACTTTTGTTACCAGAACATATGTCCAAGAAGCGAATTCACGTAACCGATTTTTCGTTCTGGCCATTTCAGATTTGCGTAACCGACACGCGAACGATCGTTTCGTTCGCGCCAAATTTCGAGGCCTGCATAAATATGTCAAAAATAAAAATTGCGCCTTGTAAATAGGACATGCACATCTTCAAACCATAGGTAACACATATGTAAAGTTTCATTAAAATAAAAGCAAAATCTTAGTAGTCGGGAAAAAATTGTGTCTACAGACAGACGGTCGGACGGACGGACAGACAGACGAACAAGCCGATTCCAGTATACCCCCCCCCCCCCTAACTTCGTTGTGGGGGATATAATAAATACTATGCTATCACATTATATAGACTGATGACTACTTCTTACTGTGTAAAATGAATTCTCTAGGCCCACTAAACTTTAGTACTGGTAATACTAGGAGAAATGGCATATTCGGTTGAATGTCTGTTTCATTTCTCTCAACCTTATGGGAATATAATTTTTTGTTAAATATTTAATTTTTTGTATTGTTATTTTTGGTTTCCAGTTTTACATTCGGTATTCTCATGGTTATACTGGTAGATTATTGTTGTTGCTTCATGGTGTGGTGGCGGGTAGTAGCCTAGCTATATAATGCTTTCACTAATATTAGAGTGTACTGTATATAGCCACACAATCACTAACACTGTCTTGTTTAGTACCGGTATATATTTGAGTGAAAAAAATGTATAAATATTTTTATTTTAAATATATTTATATTCTGGTGATTAAATGTCGTATCAATTGCAGCTCTCGCAATTCACTGCGGCATTGAGTTTGCCGAAGTAAAACCGTCCATCCACGGCAACAAAAACAAGAGCCCAAGGGGCTTCAATATACGCCCGTATATCTGGAATTACATTGTCCAAATTTCAAGGTTGTCTAATTGCCTTGATTCCAATTGGTAACTAGCAATCCAGAGAAAGGTCTACAATTTTGTGCTTCTGAGAATGTAACATATATCACATCTTGGTAACTAGTTAACCTTGAAGCAAGAGCCGAGAGCTCACATATCCCACAGTGAAATCGACAATAGTCAAACATAAGAAAATAGTAGATTTCCTGCAAATGGATTCCTTTCAGGCGAGATAATCTCCTCGTTAAATTAGTAAATGTATGGTTTTTATTTCATAAAAGTTTCACTAAATGTAGCTGTTTCAAATATGGTAGACAACTCCCCAGGACAAATGCCATATACATGTAGGAGAGAGAACTCTGAATATTCCAACCCAACACATATAGTCAGCTAAACTTGATTCAGTTTTGGGGGACTGTGACCTTGACCTTTGACAAATTGATCTTAAAATGTATGGCTCCTCTTTGCCATGCGAGTAAGGTATACTCAAAGTTTGCCACCAATCCATACCTTGAAACTAGAGATATCACATGGACAACAAATGTTAATGGATGAATAGACATTACATCGCATTACACGACCTCGTCTTCGACAGGCATATGAAAATGTGACTTTTAATGATTTCTTGATTTTGGGGTCCCAGTGACCAGGACATTTGACCCACATTTTGGTATGTAATACACCATGTCCCTCTAATGTATCTACTAGCAGAAAAAAAGTTATTTTTAATGATTTCTTGATTTTGGGGTCACAGTGACCTTGACCTTTGACCGTGACCTAAATTTTGGTACACGACACATCATCTCCCCGTAATTTCTCAATGGACATAAAAAATCTTTATTTTTAACAATTTCTCGATTTTGGGGTCAGTGACCTTGACCTTTGACCTTGACCTACATTTTGGTATGTGACACATCATGTCCTAATGCATTTGCTGAAACAAAAAAAAAGTTATTTTTAATAATTTCCTGATTTTGGGGTTAGTGACCTTTGACCTTGACCTAATTTTTGGTATGCGACACTTCATTTCCCCCTATTGAATCCACCCACGAAAAATTACTAAGTTTTAATGATTTCCTGATTTTCAGGTCACACTGACCGTTGACCTTGATTCTGGGGTCACAGTGACCTTGACTATGGACCTGGATCTAAATTTTGGTACATGACAAAACCACTCCCGTAATTTCTCAATGGACTAAAAAAATCATGATTTTCAACAATTTCACGATTTTGGGGTCACAGTGACCTTGACCTTTGACCTTGAACTACATTTTGGTGGTGTCCCCCTAATGTATCTACTGAAACGAAAAAATGTTACTTTTAATAATTTCCTGATTTTTGAGTCCGTGACCTTTGACCTACATTTGGTATGCAACACATCGTTCCCCCCTAGGGCATCCACTCACCAAAAATTAGAACTGTAGATAGAAAACTGTCAATGATCAACGATTTCCTGATTTTAGGCAACAGTGACCTTTGACCTCTGACCTCGACTTCAATTTTGGTACGCGACACATCGTCTCCACCTAGCGGATCCACTCACAAAAAATTGCAACTGTGGATAGAAAACGTTCACAGATATAGACCGGACACGAGCACTTCAGTGATTTCCTGTTTTTTAGGCCAGTGACCTTTGACCTCTGACCTCGACCTTCATTTTGGTACGCGACACATCGTCTCCCCGTAGGGTATCCACTCACCAAAAATTGGAACTGTAGATAGAAAACTGTCCGAGATATAGACCGGACACGAGGGACGGACGGACGGACACACGGACGGAAACCGCCATCACATAATACGTCCGCCTTTTGGCGGGCGTATAAAAATGCCGCAGACGTCTGATTTTCCAATCTGAAAAATTATCGTGGGGCCTATGTTTTTATCAGATGGGTATCATACCAGGCCTATTTTTTTGACGCGAACGCTCGTTCAGGTTACGTGAAGGTTGCGCAAACCATATTTTACACGAACGGTCACCGTTCACGTGGGGCGAATTTTATCTGCTAGCTTACTTTCACAAGTCGGCAGTGTCTGTCTGCACAAAGTGAAAATAAAATAAAAGTGGCGACAGCGATATTTTCGCGTATACCGTCCACTTTCTCTTTCTCCTTTTGTCGACTGGCAGGCTAATTTACACGACCGTGGTTGTTTGATAAATCATGAATTCCTTATGGCCTAGTTAATTGTTTGGGTCTGAGTGATTTCGTTTTCACTGGTCAGACAATTACGCATGCCCAGATGGAAATAGGTCAGCACGTACAGCAATGTCAGAAGTTGCATGAAATATAAAGTGAAGAGGTCTGTCCGAAAGTGAATGACCAATTAGTGGACCCCCTCTAGGAAGCAACCCCATAATTAGATTGGCACTGTCGCTGCATGCAAAGTGCCACCGGTTAAAAGTTTGTACCTGAACTGTGACGTCTGGAACGTATTTCTTTCACATTATAATTTTTACAGCATGTTGACCTCAACACGTGCTTCGAACAAGCCCCGGGCGATCTCAATCATGAAGTCTGGTGATCATGGGGGGTGGAAAGACCAGTCGCATGCAAATTACAACATCATCATTCATTCTCGGGTTTTGTATTCGAATGAACTGTTACCTTATTTTTATGTCATTGAAATATTGCCACCGTTTTCACGGGTATAAAATATTCATATGATCAAATAATATGAACTCGTGTTCAGCTTTGTTACAACTTTCACCCCTGCTGATTTTGCCAAGTGACTCAAGTGAGGTTATCCCGGGCAGTGTGGTTCGCGTCCAAAAACAATGAAAACCGTGGGGGAGATGGGTTGTAGTGAAGTTTCTCCGTAAATCAAATAGCATCTCGTTGGGGTATTCTTTATAATTTTCACACTAATGTAATATTCTCATGGTTTCCGGATAAAAAATATCTTTTTGCTAAAACAATGGGGAAACAGTTAATTGGGTATGCGTGCTCTTTCACCCCTGGAGTCAAAATCAGAATGGGCTTAGCGATAGCGGGCCATGCGCAGTGGCTGGGTACTAGTCTAGATACGAATGTTTGACACCCAAAAGTCATCCGTACGACAGGGTCAGGATTCAAGTATCTTTATTATCAGTGATTATGGCAAAGCATTTTCTTGGTGTAGATGATGAAGGACCTACCAATATGATATGATCCAAATAGTGTGCAGGGGGCACAGGTTGTGAAAGACGCATCTTTGTTTACAAGACAATGCTTCTCTTGAGATTTTTGCTCGATAGACAACACTCTTTATTCTTCTTGCATTAATGAAACATTATTACGCTTTCAGCGGAATAAACATTTATTTGATTGAACAATGAGACACCAGTTTTAGAATTTTTCCACCCCTTACCGACCCCGGTCTTCATGCTGATTTCACCATTTCAGACTGACCCGATTCTTGTCAACTCGACATATACCGTACCGTAAATTAATGGGAAATGGTGCACTCGAACTCGGCACAAAATTAACATGCCTTGAAACAGGATTTGTCAAGAATATTTTACGGAAACATTACGAACAAGAGAGTGATTAAAAGAATGTATTATAACGCCTCTATCGAACTAAGACGTCTCCTAGAAGAAGAATAGGTTCGCAGCAGTGATCAAGTCAAATCACTCGAGGACAACCCCGACAACCTCCTGCCTATTTACTCGCGAACTGAGACACTGGGACAAGCAAAACGCTGTAAGATAACACTTTCAGATACAAAAGAGTATTGTAATATATCTATTGTTAAAGTAATAGACTCAAGAAAGAAAACAATATCACAATAAACAGAAAATACATACAATATCAAGGATGAGCTCAAGAGCTCTTTCTTTAGGATGTGTACGTTGGTCGGACGGCGGAAGGATATCTTTAAACTTAATTCATGCCCCTATAATGTAAATCTATTAGGACCATAGATTACATAAAAAAATAAAAAATAGGCAAGCTGAGAAAACAACCACTAACCATCAATTAATTTCAGTAAACTGTCCATTAAAAGTATTTTCTTCAAGTAAGTCAGTCAGTAGTTAAATATTATAATTATCATCAATTACTGGTTTCATAAATTATAGTTTCAGTGAACATTCACAAAACTTTGCAATCATGTTCATCATCTACATGCGAGACAATCTAATTGATGACTTGGGGGCCTAACCCAGGGATTGTTTTAGCCACTTTTCCTTTATCGAACTCAATTTTTGAAATTGAATAAACTCAAAATAAGTACATGTACATGCAAAAACTCAATTTTCAAGTTTTCAATCTTTCACACAAGAAACCCAATTTTTCAAGATTTTAATGTTTCAAAGAAGAAACATGAAGCTGCGCTATCGAAACCCCTCGGCTCTGAACCCCAGCTATTATAATGTAAGGGTGTCTCTACCAATTGATTGGCTTGTGGGAAGAAATATTTACCCCTGGTATTGTAAGTGTACTTTCTTTGAAAAAAAAGAAAAGTTTTCCTCCCCTTAAATTAATTTGTTTCTGGAATAAATTGAAAGAGCTGTATCGATGTCACACCAAAACAACAGTACACATGGCTAGATAAATACAGTACATGTATACTAAATGGCACATGTATGTCATTTTCAAAACAGATTTGCAAGCATTCTTTGCATTGTCTAAGAAAATAAATCAATAAATCAGTCATCCAATCAATAAATATATGTGATACTATACTAACATGATATAGAAATAATATGCAAACTTAACATAGGAATTAGTGGATTTTGTTAGACAAGGGGCATACTTTCTGACACGACTCATTTTTGATAGGCATCTAGTGTCATTTTCAAAACAGATTTGCAGGCATTCTTCGCATTGTGTAAGAGAATAAATCAATAAATCAGTCATCCAATCAATAAATAAATGTGATAGTATACAAACATGATATAGAAATTATATGCAAACTTAACATAGGAATTAGTGGATTTTATTAGACAAGGGGCATAACTCTGCAAAATACTTTCTGACACGACTCATTTTCGATAGGCATCTAGTTCAGGTCAAGAGAAACAACTGTATCACGTTAGGATGTTGTATATGGAACAGTTATGAAATTATCACAATAACAAATCATAAATGGATTTTTATTTGTAAAAAGGGGCATAACTCTGCAAAATATTGTCCGAGATGACTTATTTTCGATAGGCTTCTGATTTACGTGAAGATAAATAGATGTAACAAGTTTGGTTGCCATGCATGAAACGGTTCTGTAGATATCGCGGTAACGGACGGACGGACGTACGGACGTACGTACGGACAGCCGTACATGATGACGACAATACCCCTAGGCCAAAGTTGGCCGAGGGGTAAAAAACTCAATTTTTGAAGACTGTGATCGTTCAATGACGAAAAACCTCAATTTTTATTCATTTTCATATTAATAAAAACATGCATATATCTTCATTTACATCTCAAAAACTGTTGAAATGATTTAGGGTGTTTGCCTTGCATGGCCCAGTCCTTTCCATGAAAGGCGAGCGATCGCTCTCGCCCACACACGCCCAGAGAGTTCCAGGCGTCCGATTTGTCGCTCGCCCATATCGACCGCTAAAATCCAGTATTGGATAAACATTCTGTTAAGCGACTCTGCATCGGCTCGCTTATTTGTGTTTGCACACTTGCTTTCGAAGTGAAAACGAGTACATTTGGGAAAATCTGCAGAACATGAGCAGTCGACACAAAGTGGTATTTATGTAAAGTCGAACGCAATTGGTGTTGCGGCTGGTTATATTTTTGTACGGACACGTTCATCGGTTGGTTGTGCAGTGAAATTTTTTCCCTCTCACCACGTGCTCTCGTAGCCTTGAAAACAAGCGTGTGCTTGGACTTCAGTTCAGCCATGTTTTTCACTGTGACACACGAGGTGGTTTTTGCTGTCTTCTTGATTTTTTTATTCGGAATAAATATGGCAGAAAGTGTTCTTACAAAAGGGAACAAAGTTGAAGTTAAGACTTTCAAAAACTGGGGAACTGCCGTACAGACATATTGGATTCAATACTGATCAAACGGATGACGGTCGAGAGTTAGCTAGCGAGCGTTACTGCCTGTCTCACATTTACCACGCAACGTCGTTTTCGTGGATTTATCAGTTAATATAACACATTAGCTGTCGAAACTCACAATATATTCCAAACTCTATCTGTGTAATTCTTGGTCATCAGAAATATTTCCCTGACATGAGAAATTGTTTAAAAATTTTCCAAAGCTTGCTCGTCCGATCAAGTGGATCATGCCGACGACCGGGCAAGTCCATTTTCGCCCATAGGAGCCGGAGAGTTGTTGAGTGCTGATGTTTCAGTGTGAATATGAGGGACGAGTTACTTCGTCTAGCGCAGTGCCTCTCCTGTGGGTGAAAATGGACTTGCCCGGTTGGTTTCACAGCATGTCAGCAATGTACGTCAGTTGCTCGGAAGAAACAAGCTTTGGAGATTTTTTTAAACAATTTCTCATGTCAGGGAAATATTTTTGATGACAAATAATTACACTTATCACCTATATACTATGAATTCTGCATCCTTCATAGCAATGATAATTACTGTATCAGTCAAATTTGCGGCCACCAGCTCATGATAATAAAATGAGAATGTAATTTCTCAAAATAGAACGTTTTTTTATCAGAAGCTCCGCCCCCTTCATTTTCATTGGCTGATTGGAGTCACGTCAGAGATTCATTACGCGCTAAGTTCTCACGCACTCGCCGGACGAGTTCAACGTTATTGCACACAAGGCCGATGTATACGATTTATTTACCGATATATGAAGCTCAAATCAACGAAGCTCGAGCACCAAATATTCTGGTCAGTAAAGACGTGTTTAGTATGTAAACTCTGCAGAATTCATAGTATATAGGTGATAAATAGATCATCATACTTTGTTTTCAGTTCATGTCGTTCGAGATGTTTTCCCATCGCTCGCGCGGTGATACCAACTCTCGTCCTGCCTTTGGCAGGACTCGAGTTGGTATCACCGCGCTCGCGATGGGAAAACATCTCTCACGACATGAACTGAAAACAGCGTATGATAATCTATAATTATTATATACTTGGCGATGAGATAGTGAAAATTATCAATCAAATAAAAGCGATATTTTTACGGAGTGATGATATCAAATATATCATCACTGTGATGATATGGAAAATGACGTCACAGCGCACAAATACATGTCACCGTGGTCACAGTGATGAGACAATTGACGAAACCTCCGCAAGGTTTGTGCGCCAAAGAATAACAAGCTAAATATTTGAGAAGATTTGTATGTTATTACGCCTTATGATGACCAGATTTTGACAGGAAATAAAACACAAATAGGCACAAAATGAATAAGAAATAACGGCAATGGCGATAATGGGACCGACTCGTCACGTACGCGTGCACCTGAACATGCGCGACGTGACTGCAGTTTGGCCAGAGCAGTGCAGAGTGCCAACACAAACTCAGCGCGGAAAATAAAACACATTCCTCAGTTGAAGGCTCGAAATTGGGGTCATATCATGAAAATGTCGCACCAAAGTTGAAGAGAAAACATGAAAAACAACTTAATTCAACGACAGGGAACTCTTGTCGGTGAGTATTCATTAAGAATCGGCAAAATCACAATGACAACTCCGCAGGCTCTCACCACCGTCGAAGCTCCACACAACAACAACCACACACGACCGGTAAATCTAAATCTGGCTGTAACTTACCGTAACCATTCGATTTTGCTAAATCAAAATAGTGCTATTTGGGTAGACATGAACGAAATCAAGGGCGAATGCCGATTTTATTTGAAATGAGAATATTCTGTGCAAAGACAAACACCGTGTGGAACCAGGGAGGTTAACGAGAAACCAGTGCGCCAGTCCTGCCCGAGTGCAGACAGCGAGACAAGCCAGACCTCTACACAGGATCGATCGTGCTTTTCTGCCGAAGGGGAGGGGGGAGGAGTTGGCTGACGGGTCGGCATGAAAATCGTTTATTTGAGATATAAAGCTAATAAAATTCTTGAGATCTGCTGGATGTCATCGATACTATAAAAGTGCAGGATACCCGACTGAAAGAAATTCGCTTGCAGCATGTGCGATTTGTTGACAGCAAAGTAGTCCGCGAGTGACGTCACAGTGAAAATAACCAGTGTTTCAGTGCATCTTCAGTCATAAAAGCCAACAAAATCTGAATTATTTTCATGTTTTAAAAAAATCAGGACAAAGTAGTACAATAGAAGTATATAATAAAAAGAAAATCACCTGTTTCTTGACGAATACCATAAATATTTCATCTCGTGGGGTGAGAAAATCGATGAAATATTTATGGTATTCGTCAAGAAACAGGTGATATCCTCTATATATAGTTTGGAATATATTGTGAGTTTCAACAGCTAATGTGTTATATTAACTGATAAATCCACGAAAATGACGTTGCGTCGTAATGTGAGACAGACAGTAGTTTCTCCAGCAGTACAATATTTGGCATCACTCACCCTACACGAGTGATAGCTCCCCCAAACATTTTTAGGCGAGTGATTGATTAGGAGAGCGATAGCTCGCCCAGGCCATTTTAGGAGACTCATTCGTAACTCTCCCAAGATTTGCTCATGTCAAGGACTGATGGCCTATTCTTCGAATCATATTCATGCAACCTCATTCTGTGAACAAAGAAACAATCTTTCTATTAGGCATAAAATCAGGACAAGCTTATGACCATATATAAACTTCCCATCCAACTACATATACATAACAACAACACCAGCAAATGTTGGGATCGCGAAATTGTCCGTTTTTATGATCATCACAAATGTTGTGTTGGACATACATTTAACTGAAAACAACTTTGAAAACTACTTTAAATGGTATATAAAGGACAAGTATTTAGTCCCGAGAGATCTTCAAATCCGAGTGGGTAAAGGCCGTAAACGAACTGTCAACAAGAGTTCAATTGAACCCAAAATACGCCCGTAAAAAAAAATAGTCGATAAACAACATTTTTATCTCCTGATCGTTGTTATAGACAAAGGTTAACAATACAAATGAATCTACCTGAACTGTTGCAGTCACGAGAACAGTGAGTGCAAAATAAAAGGATTTCAGATAAAATCAAGGGGACTAACTCAAGAAAATGTCGAATTGGGTCGAAATAACAGTAGGTGCCAAATACAAGAATTTCAGACTAAAATCAAGGGGACTAACTGAAGAAAACATCAAATCGGCTCAAAAACAGTTTGTGCACATCTACACATAGTACCGATCATATGTACCAAATTTCAAAAGAATCCATCGAAAAGTCTGGGACGAGTTTCGTTCACGAGGGCCGTAGGTGCCAAATAAAAGGATTCCAGACTAAAATCAAGAGATAACTCAACAAAACATCAAATTGGTTCGAAAAAAGTTCATGCGCATCTACACATGATACTGATCATGTGCACCAAATTTCAGAAGTATCCATTGAAAGCTCTGGGACGAGTTGCATTCACGAAGACAGTAGGTGCCAAATAAAAGAATTTCAGACCAAAATCGAGGGAAGTAACTCAAGAAATGTTGAATTGGGCCGTAAAAGGTTCGTGCACATCTACACATGGTACCAATCATGTGCACCAAATTTCAGAAGAATCCATTGAAAACTCTGGGACGAGTTGTGTTGACGAAGAGAGTAGGTGCTAAATACAAGGATTTCAGACCAAAATCAAGGGGGAAGTACCTCAAGAAAACGTCGAATCAGGCTGAAAAAAGTTTGTGTACATCTACACATGGTACCAAATATCAAAAGAATCCCCTGAAAACTCTAGGACGAGTTGCGTTGACGAGAAAAAGTTAACGGACAGACAGACGATGCCATACCATAATAAATCCCGTCAAAATTTGACGGGCGAATAAAAAACGAAAATGCCATGGGGCTGATCGCAAACACTTGACAGGAATATATACGCATCTTTGAGGATCGAAAAGACAAATAGGCCAACTTTATGAATTACGACCGCTTATATTGGTCTACAGGTCATCCTTTCTAAACAATATTTAAAGCAAAATGTATATTTATATTACCGCAAAGTCATCCACATGCCGACTGTCAAACAACGGGATATGAAGACACACACGTGTTCTGCATAAAAATAGTGCCTCAAAAAGAAATATTTTGATTGGTCAGAATTCAAGAAACGAAGTCGGTCATTGGATAAGGCCAGATCCCAACCATCTCTATGCTGCCTATACTGACTTACTTAATCTATCGACCGCCATTTTGCAGTGTGAATGCGATGGAAATGTCAAATTTACGGTCGATTTTATATCCTTTGATGAATAAATTTTCATATAGAGACAGCAAGGACGCACTTTATGGATAATCAAGAAGTTATAAATCGACAGGCATGGTGGTATGCATATGTGAGTCAGCTATTGTGACCACCGATTTCGATTCACTCAAGAGGGTTTCTTCAAAATTAACAACAACAAGATGACGATTTTGCTCGAGAATTTGTCATTACAGTCCAACATTTTTATTTGGGAACTCGACTTATCTTTTGGAAAACTCAATTATTATTCAGTATAACTCAAATTTTTTCGGGCGCCTTCGACGCACATCTGCCCATCGATGAAAAAAACTCAATTTTTTGGATCAAAACTCAATTTCAAAATTTCCCAAAAACTCAATTTGCAACCCCGATAAAAAGGGGGCTAACAAAAACCCTGCAACCATTCGGAAATCTGTCATCGGTACCACAGTAGCTTGCATAAGCAAGCTTCTGAGGGTTCCTGACCTTCGGCCGTCGGCTTCGGACATCTCCAAGCATTCTCCAGTGAGACGGGCACTTATCGTTACCTGCTTATACTGGACAAAGATTGCCAAAATATCTCGATTCATAGCGAATTCACTGCCGCTTGACAAAGATCTTCATACATGTAATGCGGTATTTCATTGGATGATAATTGATATACCTTTGACATGGACCGCCTGTCCAATGAATAAGCACGGTACTCAAGATCACCTTTGTGTGGAGTCACAGTGCGCCAGTTAACAACAACGACCACAGACGTCGGCCACAAGACAAGATTCAAGGATTAAAATTAGTGTATCTAGATACTACACAATGACATGGGCGAGTAAATATCAGGAAAACTCAATTTCCTTTCGCACGCAAGCGCGTGATTAAGTTTGAGAAACTGAATTTGTCAAGGGAAAACTCAATATAAAGAAATTCTCTAATACGGTAATTTAATTCGCGATGTAGTGATGAAACTCGCCACTCCAAAAATTGGCTACTTTCGAATTATTTGTCGAGCGAATTCCAGAAAATCGTGAGTGTTCGAATTAAATGTCGCGCCGATTTTCACGGGAGATCCAAAATGGCGGACCGCTTTGCCGTGGTCGTAGTGATCGTATTTATTACCGTGTATTAACTTTGATGTCTCATCATAGTTTCCATAAAAGGCAGTGTATGATGTTAGAAAATCTCCTCTACCCTGATAAAGGCGTCTAATTTTATTCGAGGAAGTCAACCATATTGATCGAGTGACAAGTTCAGCAAGATCATGCAGATTTTTGAGCTGACGTCCATAAATTCGCGTCCATAATAACATCGTAAATGTAGGCCAAAACATTGAACGTATTCCTTAATTTTTGTTCAGTATTAGCTATGATCTATATTATGAAACCTAACTGACATGGAATTGAAAGAATATTCTGGAAATATAAAACTATACACATATTAGAGTATTCCATGTTCGAGTCGTTCGGTATGTCAACGTTGTTGTGAATCCTGAAAATGGCCTGTATCACGAAGCTTTAGACAGATAAGCGGACTGCCATAGACTTTTTGGTCTGCACTGTCCATGATTTTACACACACCATCCAGGACTTGAATAAATATCCCGGACCTATGAAACGAAATGAATGTAGAATTAACGGCGGATTGTACAAGAGAACCGAGTGTCAGCCGGCAATACAGGTTTCGATTTGTTTCAAGTATGAGAATATCTATTACGGTACAGGTACTGTAACATTTTACTAAAAGTATGGGGTCGAAGTATGATATCGTTCTGAATATATTCATAAGAAGTATTTTCATTAACAATAAAATATTTAACTAAACGGAAAAGAGGTAAGTCTTTATGATAACTATATTTGAACAAAACAGAGCACATGCAGAGATGATTGTTGTCGGCGCTTCACATCGCAAAATTTGTTTTTGTCCCCTGTTGGGGAAAACTGACGCTTGTCAACTGTGTGATTTCCTGTATGTTGCGTTAAACGATAGGTGTATTTTGTTAAAACTTTTTCATTTTAAGTTTATCTAATTATCTAAATAAGCAGGTGTGTTTTGCCTTATGGCCAGTGTCACAACTCCAAGACTATCCCTGAGTTTCAGTTGGTCGACTCTGACGATGAAGACTTCCTTGGATTTTCTGCAGAAGATATTCCCCCGGAAATGAAGATCGAGTGAGACCAGTTTGTCCGCATCTGAATGTGCCGATTTGAAAACTTGTAGCTATAATCTCGGATAAATTAAATCCAGTACACAATGCCTCAGTAAATTGCATGTATGATGCTTTTATTTTATGCCGTTTTATGTTATATTGTTATCGTAGTGCTCCTGTAATAAAATAAAGTGCTGTATTCTCATATATGCATCCGTTTTACACTTTTATATCTAATCGTCACCACTCACTTGAGCTTGTTGCCTGCCGTTCAGTTGTTCGTATTCCACATAAACGGCATGGTAGTTTCAATAATATCACATGATTGAAAGTTCCTGGTTCACAATATATGACTGCCGACTCAAAATCAAGTCATTCAACAATGTTTAATTCTTGAAAAGAAAAACTTTTACCTGCATCTGATCGTCTTTCTGGGTTGAGATTTGGCCCGACTGTAGTTTTTCCATAATTTATAAATATACACTCAGTAAATATAACCTGATCCACTTCAGGAAATATACAGAAATCGACATTTCAATTAACCGGTAAATTAGATCATCTATGTAAGTTGTGATTGTATTCTGATCGGAGAATCATGACGAAAAGCTCAGCAAATGTACAATCCCGTTTCTCAACGGTTTAGTGAAATTAATTCAGCCTTTCAGAGAATCTAGTTGAGAAAAGTTATAAAATATATTCATATGTTCAATATCATGATGATTTTGTCCGTGCAGTACTGAGAACCATATCGTGGATGGATTTATTCCATTTTCCTAAAAAAAAATTCTAAACACTACTAATATCCAAATTATAACCGCGGCATGCGATTGTTGACTCCAGGTCAGATCGACAGCCGGCTTCATCTGAAAATATATTAGCATAAAATGTATTCTATTTTTATCACCAACGTATAAAAGTTAAAGGGGCCATGAATTAATGAGGGACGATGAACCACCGTAAAGACTTGAACAGAAAAGGAGCGCCATAAAAATTTCCTAAGAGCGTGTCACGTCGACCATCGTTGTCGGTGATTTTTATGTTTCGTTCAAACATAATTCATTCGCACGCAGTTCTGCTTTCTCGGAAAATATTCACCGTGTTTTTCAAATAAAGGAATGCTGATTGAAAAAATGATATTTGATATACGAACGCCGGAAACTGAAGAATGATTCAATAGCGGGCCGTGTGCAGACATTCGACCACGTACGGGGGACTACCGTATATATTTTACCCGACTGCGGCGAAACGCGATCAAGTTAGGATAAAATTACAGGACTGCGGAGTTAATTGAATCAATTTTTTTCCTTATAGACTGTAAGTAATAGTAATTCAGTCTGATTATATTGTACCATTCCCTGTTGTTTCTCTGCGTTTACGAATAATAGCATACGGTGACATACTATACGAGATTCTAGTAACATACTCACTTTACTTTCATCGGCACGAACTCCGTGGCGAAAACGGGAGTGTTCGAATTTATTGTTTCACGGGTATATTGAAAATGCTCCCGTTTTCGTTTTATTAGGATGGACAAAATCACGACAGGGGAAAAATCGGCCGTTTTCGAATTAAATTTGGAAGGTGAATTAATAGGGAAATTACCGTACTCAATTTTCAAAATTTCTCATCGGGATTACCATGATGAGAAATCGGCTAGAAAACCCCTGCAGACAAAATGGCAAACAGACACAATGACAAATGGACAAAATGGCAATGGGCAAAATGGCAATAAACAAAATGGCAATGAACAAAATGGCAAAAAGGACAGTGGACAAAATGGCAAATTATGGACAAATTGGCAAATGGACAAAATGGCAACCAGTCAAAATTGCCAGCAGTCAACGGGAAAAAATACAATATTGTGTATAATCGCTATAGTGTATTTGGTGTACTATTTAATAGATCTTTGTAATTCAGCCATCATGGTACAAACCACTCACCTACATTTTTACTACTGAAGAATAGAACATAAATGTATCTAGTTAACTTTCAGTTCTGAATTTATTTCTTATCATCTTCTCATTATTATTGGAGATATTCATTCATCAGAAGAAGCACCATATGGCATGATTTTAATCGACATGTCAGGTTTCTTGTACATAAATTGGGAAAGAATAGGGGTCGAGGCGATATTCCACACCCACGATGTCCTAGAAGATGATGTTGAAGTATAAATATAACTTTTATTTAATTCGATCTGAAGACTGAGTGGGTGGTTAAAGGGAGTACTTACCTTATCTAATATAGGTTCCTATTACAAAGGTTAGACTCTTAAAGAAATAAACCAACTATTTTACTGTCGTTGAGGGCGATAATAACCTATTATTTTTATTATAATTTGTGAAGCCATGATTCCCCTTTGACGTCGACATGGGCGCCGCCATGTTGCCTGTGGGATGACGTGACTGATGACGTCAGCATTCAGGACAACGTCACAGCTAACGCTTGATCCAGGGACGTTCCAAATACGGACATAGGAATAATCTGGGTCTGAGTTTTAATTCGAGGAAAAAAACGGCAATTCACATGGGGGTAATCCCTAAAAGGAAAGTGGTTTAGGTTATCTTCTTTAACTACATGTAAAGAAGTTTTTCAGCTGCGACTTGCCCGATTCAATCTGGACAAAATTTGAAGCTAAGCAGTAAACTAAAAGAGCGTCCTCTGCAATTGTCCAGTGATTTGAGTTGAACGACGATGCTTTTAAGTTCGTAAACATTTTCATGATTACACCCAGATGACTTGTCTTTCTTATTCGGCATTTAGAACATAATTGGCGATGTTCTCATCTCTGACAGAGCGAAACTCTGAAAAAAACTCAGGAGCAAATTTCCAGCCGTGTGCTCAGTTCCGCCATCTTTGAATCTCCGCCATCTTTGAATTTTTAGCTAGAAAACCCCTGAATCTGGGCTACAGGGACCGAGGCTTCCATTTCTTTAAGCCCGGCGTACACGAGAGCTATCAGCTGAGCTGACGGCCTCAATTGCCTGTCAGCTCAGGGGCTAGCTCTCGTGTGCGGGCAGTTTTTGGTGTGTTTTTGGCCTCGCGAGGCCGGGGAAAAAATATCAAACTTGTTTGATAATTTCGCCTCGCGAGGTGAAATCCTCAGCATGTGCGGCGAACGCAAGCCAACAGCTCAGAAGTTTTATTGGACCGGCCAATGAATCGCATGTTATTTTCACGCGATTCATACGCACGACTCTTCAAAATGGTCTTGAAGAAGACGTTATGCGGGAACTGAAATCAATTTCGTGAAACTTTTGCTCACCGTGTGCGCTGAAACCACACGAGAGCTAGCCCCTGAGCTAACAGGCAACTGAGGTCATTAGCTCAGCTGATATCTCTCGTGTGCGCCGGGCTTTAGGGTTTTCTTATATTGATACACAGACTACTAAGAAATATTGTTTTAACAGATTTTTAAGGGGCCTTCAGGCCTTTAAATTTCAACCAATTTAATTTTTATGTTGTTTTAGCGTTGAAAATCAATGTTGACGTATACATGTATGTTCATGGAGATTCCTCATCAGTCAAGCATCATAGTATTAGCAGTCAGAGCCTATCACATTCACCAACATTCAGGGACTTTAAATATTTCTCTAATTTGGGCTCATTGACCCACTTTTAACTGAATTTTACATCTTGGTAGCCCTAAAGCCTGTCTATACATGTATGTGAGAAATCAAAAGTGAAAATATCCATTATTATAATACTGCCTGGCATGTGAAATGAAGTTCCCATACACTAAGTTCCCTAAATATTCATGACTGAAAGTAATATTGCAGTTGTGAAAACTGACCACTTTCGAATAGCTTTTGCAAGTCAGTTCAGAAAAACGGACTTTTGTTCATAAATTAGAGTCCTCATATTAAATGCCCATACTATCCGTGAACTAATAAAAACAAGTTTTCTCAAAACCCCAATATCTCGCCTTGTGGGGTGATCTGCTGAAGCTGCAGCAGTATTGAAAGCATGTATTATACATGTAGGTGTACATGTGAATTTTTGCCTAACAAAAACTTTATCATTGGACAAAAATTAATATTTCATGTCACAAATAGCACATCCTCAACTCCTGAGAAACGTGTAGCAAGTGTCAAAATCATCCATTGAATGCTGACAGCTTCAGCAAACTTTTAATGTACAGGTGTGCATGTACATGTATGTACATTATCATTGGCAAGTTTGTCCAAAACCTTATAATTTGGACAAAAATTAATCTTTCACCTCATAAATATCACATTCTCTAATCATAAGAAACAAGATGACAACTGCAACTTTCTATGTACAGGTGTATATGTGCACTTTTGCTAAAAAAAACATTAGAAAATAGATTTTAACATTGGAGGGGACCTCTAGTGCCGTAACTGACCACCCCCCCCCCCAGCGGAATACCCATCTCCCATTTTTGATGACATCTGAGACTCCTCCCCTCTCACAAAATGTCCCCTTACTTGCGATAGGTGCGATAAAAACAAGAGGCCTAAGCAAGGTCATAAAGGTTCATGTGGAAAAGTAGGCACAGTAAAGTGGTTGCTATGATTAAATGACAAGTTATAAATAAAACATAAACGTGTGTACAGAAACAGTTTGGGGAAGGAATCGTCAAACTGGTTCTTCAACACAATGCCGAAAGAATCACATAAATACACCTCCGCATTGTTTAACAGATTCGAAGGATGCTTAGATTTCCTCTTAAATGGACATGTTGGCCAATATGCTGGGATAAGGCTACAGTTGAGTCAGGAAAAACAGATCAATTTTTATCTCGTAATGTACTGTTGATTAGTGTCCAGAAATGACACTGATATATACGCGGACACGGCTTTGGCTGCGGTAAAGAAATCAGTTTCCATGGCGGCAATTCTCCGGGGCTTTCAGCGTCAATTTGTAACCTTGTTTTCCATTAGTCAGCATCTCAAGTCTTAAGTTTGGAGGAAAAGACCACTTGCGAAAGAATCAACACATGGCAGTGTTCTCACACAGTAAAGCTTTTCCACATCAGCTTCCGGGAGCTTTCCTCCCAAATGTTGGCTGACATTATAACATAATTTATTGGCATTTTCTCCTTCAAGACACGAGTGATATTTCAGGTACTGGTACATGGAATAAGGAATCTTCACTAAGCAAGCCCGGAAAGCTTTCAATGACTTCTGGACAAGATGGATGAACTCCTCGCCCCTTTTTTAGTTCTGTCTCAAGGCACCGTACGGTCATTTCTTATTGAACAGTCGTCTTGTTTTGCAGTGCAAACATCTTCAATCTTGTGAACTACCCAAGTACCAGCCCAAAAAAGCGACAGCTGTCCACAGATATGTCAGAAATGGTGCAATGAAATGATGAACAACAAAGTACATGTAAATAAAACAAAATTTGGTAAAGCTTTCAATATCTTTTGACTTGACAGCTCATGAATGCATAATAAACATAGTTACATACATGTGCATCATATTTATATCTGATTTTAAGCCCCATAAAAATAGTGCCCATATTTTTCCATCACTGTCGGCCATATTCATTTGTTCGGCCCAATTTTTTAATTTTTTTTTGGCGACTGTATATAATGTGAGTTTGTGATGAAGCAGCCAGGCTTCATATCCGCTTTCATTCCTTCGACTTGTTACATTTACGGACTATCATTGCAATTTTATGATGTGTAAAATGTATCCTGAGCTATTTTTCCCTGTTAATAATGTTCAAATCGCAAATAGACCTTGTTTGACTGCAAGCACTTCTCTAGCTCCTTCCCCCAGAAATAAAAAACAAGGGCCGCCCCCTTAAAGATTGAACAAGAGCTGATGGGCTTCAATATAAGCCCATGCAACCTGAACAATGCTGAACAGATGTGATGAAAAAGCAATCACACATGGGGACATTAGAATGGACAATGCAGACATTTGATAACCATCAGAAATATATACATGTACTTGTAATCCTCCTTCCTTTCCAAATTATTACCACAAATTTGCCATGTATCATCATTGGTCCTCGTCAGTCCACATCCATCATGTCCATATGATCTCAAAATTAACTCATTGCCTACGGCAAGCCATTGTGAGCGGCTTACGTTTCTTAAACTAGCGCCGGAAAGCCGTTGTCAGCGGCTTCAGGATAGCCTTATCTAAACACACCCGTGATTGGTTGTTTCGCCTCGGTAGCGAAAAATTGATCAATTAACGCTCCTGTGATATATGAATCACTGGCTACATTCTTTTCAGCCTCGATTTAGAGTTTATTACATTGGGAATCCTCAAATAACGTCATGTCATGTGACAATTGTGTGGGGAAACTCCAAAAATGGCGGCTGCGGGCGTCGTGTGTTGTGTTTTTGTTTTCTCTTGACTAGACAACATACAAGACAGGGGTCACACAAAAAAATTTCAGTTGGTCGCCATTTGGCGAGTAAGGCTAAAAATTTACTCGCCACACTGGCGACCTGATGTTTTATTCACTCGCCAATCCTTAACCTTTCGATGTAATAAAATGACAGACGAATCAGTCTTTCCAACATGATAATCCAGTGTTAGTTTGAAGAATAAAAGAGAAAAAAAATTGCAGAGTACCCTCGAAATTTGGCACGAACGAAACTATCATTTGTGTGTCGCTTTCGCAAATCCGAAATGGCTTGAATGAAAAATCGGTCAGGTGAAACAAAAGTTTCAAACTCTTCTCTCCAAACTTTTACCACATGACGTGTGTCTTTCAACATTTAAATTTACTGAGCTGGTTTTACTTGACTACAATTGTTTTAGAAGCGACACTAAAGTCAAAACGCACATGTCGTGCTTCAGGCATACCATCGCATTGACGGACCATTTGGAGTCTTGACTTTGAACTTGCAAATTCCTGCCAAGTTTGTTTCATAGAATTTGTTTACGTTAATTCTACTACGATGATTTCATTGGCTGAGAACAGTCAGCGGGTCGTGGAATAACTTTTCTAGGGCGAGCACGTGATCTTATTGTGTCGGCATTATTCTCGGTCATTATTTCCTGTATATTTTAGTCCTTTGGCGAGTTACTCTATTTTTTAATCGACACATTGGTGAGTGACTGAAAAATTCAGTCGCCAGTTGTCATTTTTTAGTCGCCATTGGCGAGTTGTTGACCGGGTTTTGTGAGCACTGCAAGTTCAAGAACGGTTTCCATCATCAGATTTTATTTATACGAATCACCAAAGCATCAAGGATTGTAAAAATATATAGATAGCCTCACGAAATGCGACAAATGAAAGGGGTTTTCCAAGCATGGCGTCACCATCCCGTGTGGGCGACGTAACTTCGTAAGTTGTGCGTGTTTTTGTTTTTTCTCCCGACTTGAAAAAAACAACAAACAATTCAAGAATGGTTTCCATCATAAGTTTTTATTTATATGAATCCCCAAAGCATAAGGATTGGAAAAATATATAGTTTACCCTACCTACGGTACCCATGGAAAAATCTTAGGGCTATTATTATAACCATATGCGGAAATTTATATTTTTGCATAATTTATTCCGGCCAGTTGTGAATATTTATTCCGTAGGCAAAGAGTTAATAGGGTGTTTCTATCTCCAAGGTTAAAGTACATACACCTAATATTGATCACCATCAGACCCATATAAATAGAAATTGAAATATCAGAGAACAGATCGACTGACGGACAGATAGACAATGCCTCAAAAATTTCTTGTCTGGTATGAGTTTGAGGTACTGAAATTTGATCACAATTGATTACTGAAAAATACTTACCATGATCCAACTTCATTGTTAGTTCTCTATTCCAATGAAAGGGAGGTAAATATGCCGGTCAAGGGATACATACATGTACAAGTTCAACGGACGTCCATTATGACACAATGCACCGCCATTTTCGTATACCACTGGCACTCCACGGTTACTATGGCAATACTGTTCAAACTTAATATTGGTGCAAAATATTTACATCCATGTATCCTTTTCTGGTCGAAACCTTGGTGCTTGATAATAAATCTTTTGTGAGACCATAGTTTGTTCACGTTTTTTTGTCTTTCTAACATACAGAATGTTCTGAGAATCACAAAAATGATATTTCTATTTAAGATTTATATTTTAAGTACATGTATGCTGCGGGATAATGAGTGACATGACATGACTTAACTTTTTTGAGTTTAGAGGCTTGTATATATGCATGGACAAAAAAAAACAGTCTTACTATTTAGTGTAAAGCCTGGCCATGAACATTGCATTCACTCAGATGTTTGATCACTTGAAGTTTATTAATAATACAATGTTTTTGTGACAGGTTACCATCCAGCATTTTCGGAATAAGTCACACAGATGTCATGCACCAAAACTGAGGTCAGTAAAGTCAAAGGAAAAGGTGGTCTAAAAACCAGAAAATATTAAGAAGGGAAATACTTTGCAAGTGGATACGAGGGAAAGACGATATGCCAGGTACCAATATTGAAGTCAAAAGGAAATTATTGAAAACATTCCCTGTGGTAGTATTTAATATGGATGAGAGAGGGATTAAGGACGGGGGCTCTTTTGGGAGTGAGTGAGTCAGTGAATATGATTTAGCGCCGCTTTCAACTATATTTCAGTCATATCACGATGTTGGATCCTATTCCTTTTCACACACGGGAACCACACGGGTGGGGTCCTATTCCTTTTCACACCTGGGAACCCCACGAGTGCCTCAGTCAGTCGCCTCTTACGACAAGCTCTCTGAGGAGCTGAGGCTTATTCTTACCATGACCTGCGGTGTGCACAATGACATCCCAGGTCAATCCCCGGAAGCCCCACGGGGTGGAGCTATTTTGGACACTTCCTATCATTCCACACACAGCATTCATGGATATGGACAATTTTACACCTGTTTGAAGAGAAAGTTGAAACAGATCAGTGTTTAAAATTTCAGCCATCTAGACTATTTTTTTCTATCTAAAAATCAGTTTTGAAAAAAAATCAACTATTTTTCTCCTCAAATTTTGGCGGAGAATCCAATTTTCCATCCATTGTGTTTAAAATACCTTGCATTTATCAAGGAGATACTCTTCTTCAATTCTTTGTATAACTTTTAGTAATTGACAGTACATGCAATAAATGCACAAGGAATTTGCAGCAAGGGTGCCTCTGCCCTCCATGCATTGTCAATGGCACTTGCTGATTTGTTTGGTGTCGTGGGGCTATCTGAAATATCCTCTGCTTTTTCGCGATAAAAATTATTTTAACTTCATAAACATATGCCAGTGAAATAAACAGTATATGAATAATTAGTTCATGACTTATCTGTTCTATCATAGCTGCAGTTGAAAAAAAACAACATTTGATTCTGAAGTGTCCAAAATGGCAACTGCTGACATGCTAACTCTGTTGATCTCTCCATGCTCTGAAAGCGAAGATGGAAAGGAGAGAGAGAGAATTAAGGTTTAACGTCGCATTCAGCAATATTTCAGCTATACAGCGACGATGCGAAGATGGAAGCACTGATAAACACAACAAGCGTTCTGAGAACTCCAACATCTCGCCTTGCGGGGTCATCCGCCGAAGGTGCACCAGTATTGAAAGCATACATGTAGAGCAAACAATAAGGTCTGGAATAGGTGATGTGGTACAGGCAATAATGTCTGGAATAGATTATCTGGTACAGGCAATAACATCAATCCCATGTGGGATTACTGGCATATAAGTTAATCCCATGTAGGATGGATAGGTCAGTGCCGTCGGATTACTGGTGCATAGTGCAGTCCAGTGTGAGATTACTGCTGGATAGGTCAGTGCCATGTGAGATTACTGCTGGACAGGCCAGTCCTGTGTAGGATTACTGCTGGATGGACCAGTCCCGTGTGTTATTACTGATGGATAGACCAGTCCCCTGTGGGATTACTGCTGGATAGTCCAGTCCCAAGTGGGATTACTGCTGGATAGGCCAGTCCTGTCTGGGATTACTGCTGGATAGATGAGTCTCGTATGGGATTAATGCTGGATAGGACAGTCCCGTGTGGGATTACTGCTGCATAGGCAGTCCAGTGTGGGATTACTGCTGCATACGGCAATCCTGTGTGGGATTACAGCTGGGGAGGCCAGTCCAATGTGGGATTACTGCTGGATAGGCTAAACCTGTGTGGGATTACAGCGGGATAGGTTAGTCCCATGTAGGATTATGGCTGGATAGGTCAGTGCCATGTGGGATTACTGCTGCATATTGCAGTCCAGTGTCATATTACTTCTGGATAGGTCAGTCCCGTGTGAGATTACTGCTGCATAGGCCAGTCCCGTGTGGGATTACTGCTGGATAGGCCAGTCCCATGTGGGATTACTGCTGGATAGGCCAGTCCTGTCTGGGATTACTGCTGGATAGATGAGTCTCGTATGGGATTAATGCTGGATAGGACAGTCCCGTGTGGGATTACTGCTGCATAGGCAGTCCAGTGTGGGATTACTGCTGCATACGGCAATCCTGTGTGGGATTACGGCTGGGGAGGCCAGTCCCATGTTGGATTACTGCTGGATAGGCTAAACCTGTGTGGGATTACAGCGGGATAGGTTAGTCCCATGTAGGATTATGGCTGGATAGGTCAGTGCCATGTGGGATTACTGCTGCATATTGCAGTCCAGTGTCATATTACTTCTGGATAGGTCAGTCCCGTGTGAGATTACTGCTGCATAGGCCAGTCCCATGTGGAATTACTGCTGGATAGGCCAGTCCCATGTTGGATTACTGCTGGATAGGCCAGTCCGGTCTGGGATTACTGCTGGATAGGTCAGTCCCGTGTGGCATTACTGCTGGATAGGCCAGTGCCATTTGGGATTACTGCTGGATAGGTCAGCTCTGTGTGAGATTACTGCTGGATAGGCCAGTCCCAAATGGGATTACTGCTGGATAGACCAGTCTGGTCTGGGATTACTGCTGGATAGTTGAGTTCCGTATGGGATTACTGCTGGATAGGTGAGTCCTGTATGGCATTACTGCTGGATAGGCCAGTGCCATTTGGGAATACTGCTGGATACGTCAGTCCCGTGTGGGATTACTGCGGGAGAGCTGTGACCTAGGAAAGCATGAAACATGTCCACCAAGTTTTATAATCATCCCACGAAAGGTTCAACAAACTTTCCATGTACAGATCTACATGTAAATTTTTGCCCAACAAAAACCTTATCAATGGAAACGTACAAAGTCTAAACTGCAATAATTAGGACAAAAATTCATATTTAATGTCATATTTCTTAAATAGCACATGCACAGCCTCGAATCACATTGAACTTGGGTAGCAAGTGTCAAACTCATCCAATGAAAGCTGACAGCTTCAGAAAACTTTCCATGTACAGGTGTACATGTACATTATTATTGGCAGATTACTTAGACAAAACCCTCAAAATTTAAACAAAAAATAATATTTCATCTCCTAAATAGCACAGGGACATCCTCTAATCATAAGAAACATGTGTACCAAGTTTCATAATCATTCAATGACATCTGACAATTGCAGCAAACTGTGGTGTACAGATGTACATGTGCACTTCAGCTAAACGCAAAACTCACTCATTTGCCATAATTTGGAGAAAAATTAATATTTCATCTCCTAAATAGCACAGGTACATCTTCTAATCATAAGAAACATGTGTACCAAGTTTCATAATCATTCAATGACAGCTGACAACTGCAGCAAACTGTGGTGTACAGATGTACATGTGCACTTCAGCTAAACGCAAAACTCACTCATTTGCCATAATTTGGAGAAAAATTCATATTTCATCTCAATAATAGCACAGGTACATTCTCTAATCATAAGAAACCTGTGTACCAGGTTTTGTAATCATCCAATGAGAGCTGACAACTGCAGCAAACTTACCATGTACATGTACATGTATACACATAGAGGCCTACATGTACATGTACAATTCACCTAAACAGAAAACTCATTCATTTGCCATAATCTGGAGAAAAATTAATATTTCTTCTCAAAAATAGCACAGGTACATCCTCTAATCATAAGAAACATGTGTACGAAGTTTCATAATCATCCAATGACAGCTGACAACTGCAGGAAACTTACCATGTACAGATGTACATGTGCACTTCAGCTAAACGCAAAACTCATTCATAGGGATTTTAACATTAGAGTACCCCAGGGGTAGTACCCCCAGGTGGCATACCCACCCCCCATATTTTTTTTATTTTTTTTATATTTTTTCTAATTTTTCTAGATTTTTTTTTAACTTGCTAAACCAAAAACCTTATCATTTCCAGGCAGGGGACACCGACACGGACACCGAAACCGACGACGACATCCTCTTTCCCCCCTCACAATATCTCCCCTTTACTTCATAAGGCGAGATAAAAAATAGGTCGAGGATCAGTTCTGAGTAGTCTGATGTCTGTAGTTTAATCCCGGAAAGGTTCACTATCTTGAAAATTACATGAAAATAACTTCTCAGAAATGTCCAAAATAGCGCTGTGACCAGTACTTCAGTCCAAGAATGTGAATTGTGATCAAACTTCAGGAATACCATCAGCTTATGGCAAACAAGAAGCCTATTGAAATTGACAGATCAAAGGTCAAGGTCACTGGGGATTAAATAAAGAATTAGGAAACCATTACTAGAAATCTCATTTTTGAGATGGGAAACATTAGTGGGAAGCGATGTGTCAGGTACCAAGATTAAGGTCAACGGTCAAGGCCACCAGCAACTCATTGAAATACTCCCAACTAAAGCCCACTGCACACAATGAACATTTTGTTGTATTAGAACAAAAACAATGTTCCGAACTGTTTTTGTCTGCTGTGTACGGGGTTGAAAAAAAGAAAACATCTGTTTGGAACAAATGTTTGTGAGATTAAACTTGTTTGATATTGAGAACATGGTTTGCCCTCAAACAAGTTTTTGTCATCCTCGGAACATTTTCCAACTATCAACTAATCAGCTGGTGAGCCGTGCCCATGTGACAAAGGAGGCTACATCTACAAGTGGGGCAGCAGTTTGCTTGGAGATGAAATGTTCGCTGCGTGCGGGGAACAAAAACAGGCAAGAACACGAAACAATGTTTTTGTTCTACATGTAATACAAGAAAATGTTCACGGTGTATGTTGAGCTTTAATGATGTAGCCCATCGCACTAATTACATGTAGGCCAAGTTGTTCAGTATTACTCTTGAACTACTCAAATCATCTAGGCTGAGGATGCATTGACTGGATTCTCTGTGAATAACCAGCATGAACAATCTTAACATTTGTATTTTTTGTGAAATTTCAAACTTGAGTACATGCTCACTTCCGCTCCAATGAAAACGTCACTCAGCGATGCAATGGAGAGAGAGAGAGAATTAAATGGAGATGCCCAGAGCATGTGGTGGTGGGGAGCAATAAATCTTCAATATTTCTTTTATTTCGCAAATCATCCACTATTTTTTTTGTATTATGACATTTGAAATATGAATGCTGATAATTACGGACATTCAAAGACAAGTAATCCTTTAAATAAATCATTTATACTAGTCCATATGTTATGTATATGTGAAATGCCCCATGTTTTCCTCAGATGATGACACTGCTGCTCACTAATTTGTAATGCCACATTATAACCCATGAATCCAATAACGCATAGTTTTTTAAATTAACATACCAATTATTAAACAATCCTTAATGTTTGTTTAATCTGATATATACCGGTAATAGAAAGACTGAGAGCTGATAGTTTTATGTTTAACTGAACAAAACTTCATCTGAACGCTCAACCCAACATGTATCATTGATCAATCTAATGTTGAACTTGAGATCAGGTGTGGGTATAATATGATGTAGCCACGCGACGTCAACTATGACGACGGTCTATACCATGGAGATATTATTAGACAGAGTATTGCCAATGACCTTTTGATGCGACGACCAGTATCAGTCGATATGTGCGTGAACAGAGGCAATTAGCATTATTGGTGTTTGCACATCATAGATACACTACATGTGACCAGTCATGATACTAGAGAACACACAACAACCCACACTCCAAAGAAAAACGTGTTTTCGATTTATCCAGGTGTTATTGTTTAATCTCCATAGTGACTGGCTAGGTTAATCAAGCTGGTCCCCAATACTAATCCTGTTGATGTGACTCCTGTGAATAGAGCCCTTTATTGATGACTATGGTGACTCTCTAAATTATAAATGATCAATCAACATAAGATCTAGTCTACACTGGTCAGTGACACTGCCTACATAAATTTGTAGAAGATATTATCTCATGAAACCAATCTAGCCATTAAGAGTTAATATTTATTATTAAATGTATGAATCTATGCTGTTTTAAAATGGAATCTGAAAAATCTGATTGGACCTAAATAATAAAATAGTAAGGGACTCCCGATTGAACTATTTAAAACATTTTTACTTGTCAATAATATCATGATTGTGTTAACTGACTGAAGTTTTAAACAATGGAAATTCCCGGAAAGGACTTACCAAAATGCAACTTCCGGAAAAATTGTTGACAGTCCATGTGGAAAAAAATTGTCAAATTTGGTCATTGATGCTACCGTAAACCACCAACTGGTGAATTATGAGCCAAGATTATCATGGTGTTCAGAAAAAATCTGTTAAAAATACTATAAATATTAAAGCATATATTGCACCATCAGTTTATCTGGCATGTTATCTATGTATCTGTTTATGATGAGTTTGAAAATCCTGTGCGCAAACAATTCATCAGACCAGCCAAACTCTCAGGGTATTCATAAATGTAGCAACCTTTGAACAGGCTTGGTCAAACATGTCAAATGAGATGCTATTTTCTAAGAATGGAATAGTTAACCATTTAATAGCAGTTTTAAGCTTAATTAATCTTTCTAATTGAATATCAAGTCTGTTATAGGCCTAAATTTGAATATTGAAAAGTGTCATTATTCCTCTCGGACAGTTCGATAAAGCCTTCACCTCATTCCAAAGTTTCAGAGGTCAAATTGCTGGACCTGATACTAAATTCAATGAAAATTACATATGAAGAAAATATAAATTTTTCATTTTATTCTGCAAAGTAAGCGAGAAGGGGGACTGAAGAGCAAAGATTTAGCAATAAGAACAAATTTTTTAATTTATTTGGCTTTCCAAATATTTGAAAATCTTCTTTGATTTGGAAAACTCAATTTGTTGTCATTCTTTCCTTTGTCACCAAATGTTTCTGGAGGGTTATATTTTTCAAGTTTTTTATTGCCTGTCTGACTGTATGTCTGCATTGATATTTTTGAAAGATTTATTTCATATTTGGCATGACAGGACTGTGCCCACCTCCTAAGAAGACGATAAGACAAAAGCCTCGGCAACCATCTTGGATTAACATAATTTCCAACAAAATATCTGAAGACACAACCAAACTGAATGTTTTGAAACTTGGCATATATGTTACATGGACCAAGACACTGTCAACTCAATTAAGGCAACTTGGTCTGTAAATTCAATATAGACAGCATGGACCAATCAAAATTGTCTAATTTTCAAGTAACGGATCTCAACAGGGAAAGTGAATTTATATATGTTATTGGACCTCACAATACCTAATATTGTGGTTGGAAGTTAAAAATTACTTCCCTTTACGTGGAAAGGCTCGCAGATGATGATACATCTCCACAACAAATATAGGTTTCTGATTATGATAATCCTAAAATTCAGATCTTATTGCATCTTTTCTTTTCGAACGTGCATGAATTATTGCTCATATGAAGACCACTTCCCTCCCCTGATATATCTTTCCCTGCCACAGTCGCAGGTTTTGACAGCAATGTAGTCACCCTCACTTGTTTTAGAAGTGGTACATGTAGGATGATACAAACATGTGAGAGGGGAGATAAATCTGAGTAGAACAAACATTCTGCTGCTGTCAGCCTAGGTCAGCAAACTTGTATGCTTAACATGCTTAATGGATAGTGATCATGATGGGGAGGTTACCACTTAGTAGGGGCTCTATCACATTATGAATTATTGATGACTGCTCTGACATTTGGATCAACTAACCAGGTACATGAGCAAATACATCTTCTACGTGACAATGTTACACAGGCTGTCCTTTACAATCATCTGAACCAAAACAAATGTTAATTACAAATGGAACCAAGTTAATTCCCAGATGAGATAGAACTAATGCTTATATTAGATGAGAAATGATATTACAGGGTCAAATATTAATACCAGAACATGCAGATTTCACAAATACAAATGTCAGTGTTTCCGTTTTGTGTAGCGCGCAGTAGTTATTGAACTACTGTTAGTACTGTTAATGTTAGTTACATCCAATATTGAGAACCCATCATTTGAATGAATTTTTAATCCATTGGAAAAAAATATTGCTGTTGCTCACACAGATCCAACCCAGAATCGGAAAATTTTGAGAATTCTGTTAAATTTGCATGACTGGACGCATCTGTGGCTCAATTCACTTAACATAAACTAAAGACCAAAGCAATGAAAGACAACTATTTATCCACGTCATCCTCCCCACCACCACACACACACACACCAAACTTCCCTTCATGCACTCAATTTAACAAGACTTATATATATTACATATACACTCAAATTACATGTAGCTAAGTACCTAGATGCTTGAAATTGAAAGTCTGTATAGGGACATATAAGGATGAAGAACTGAGCATACAGAGCTTAACACACAGGACAGTGCTTATTAGGGTACAATACTGGTATACATGTATGGTGTTACAGAATTCTAACTACAGTGAAACCTGAGAACTCCGACCACTGGAAACACCGGAACCTTGTCAACACCGACCAAACTCTCCGGTCCACTTTTTCTCCAATGTTAATTACCTATACCAAGACCTGAATACACCGGAACCTGTCCCCATCGGAACCGACCGTGTTTTTAAATGCAAACCTATATAAACAATGTTAATTGGCCCTGAAAACACCGACGCTGCATGCTATACGACCGACTGACAACTCACGCACCAGGATGTCGGTCGGCCGTCGACTCGGCTATAATCCGCTTAGAACATTCAGCACGCCCAAACATGTAGCAGTCAATTACACGAGGTGTTTGTTTGTCTTTGTCTTTCTTCGGTTAACTCACTATTGTCTGTCGGTCCGTGTAACCTTGCACAATTCAATTTTCGTTTTTTGTTTTTGGTTTCTCAAAATCAAAAATTGAAATTTGACCGTCAATTTTCAATTTTCGTTTTTCGTTTTCGGTTTCTCAGAATCAAAAATTGAAATTTGACATTCAATTTTCAATTTTCGTTTTTCGTTTTACTTCGCGCAAAAATGAAAATCAAATATTGAAAATTGCCTCACTTGTCCGTTTTTCGTTTTTTGATTTTAACTTTGACGCATCAATGTTAACTGCGCACGCGCAAGGCTTATGATGTCACTTTCGGTCCGCGGAGTAGTATGGAAAACGCAAATCGGATTGTTTAGGCAGGTGTGGAGCACAATATGGAAAGATATGAGAGTGTCACCACACTATAGATCCCTGGAGCCAGGCATTCGAGCTAGATTATAATGGGCCAACTGCGCATGTCCAGAAGTGAGTAGGCATTCGTGCAGTAGGTGTGAAGCATTATATGGAGAACAACACTGTTGATACACATATGAGTTTCATTAAAGTAGGGTAAAATATTAAATACGTGGGTACTCTAATCATAACTTCCCGCGTCGATGCGTTGAAGCTTTTGACATCCGCACTTAAAGCGTTGAAGCGTTTTGACGCTGAACGTTGACGGGCATGTAAACGCTCCAACGATTCAGGTCCCAAAAATAGAGAATGAAGTTTGGACCTGAAGCGCTGGCATCTGGCATCAAACGTGACGTTTGTGTGTTTGTTTGAATGATGGTTTACGGAACGCTGGCCATATACGGATTTCGTGGCCCATCACCGCGATGCTTACTCTTATTGGTATTAAATCTTTGTTGGTATCTTTATGAATACTATATTTCAATCAATAACAAATAGCGGTTGTGTGCAGGAATAATGTTCGCTTTTGTAGCGCTCTAAACATCTATTTTTAGAAATGAGAAAATCTAAGACTGCGTCCTGATTGACTCAGGCCTTAATGCCAATAACCAATGACAAATGCGGGATGCCATCTATCCAGACCTGTCTTCACAAGTCCAGGTAAATCGTGAATCCTCTCACAGGGTTTACCCGGACATTTTTGATGATTCGAGTGAGTTTTTGAGTCCTTGCCTCAATCTCGAACATTTCATCCCCCGAGGTTATTTTGAATTAGCATGTCGGTATTCCAAACCGGCGGTTTTTTGCTTTGACTCTCGATGACGATTTCAGCCTGACATCAAAGTTATGCCAGCGATGTCACATCTCAAACATTGCAGCTAGTGGTTTGGCGCAATGATCTTGCTGAGCCTGTTCAATAATTGGTTTGATTTAGAGGATACCCCTTGATCTCTGTTTTATCCAGAACTACCGTGGGCAACTAACCAAGGCAATGCATAGATACCCTAACAAATCGATCAATACACTAGGCTCCCGAGGATGGCCTGGTGGGCCACATGCCTCTCACGCTCCACACCTCTTATACGACACGATTTGCGTTTTCTATTCTACTCGTCATACCGGAAGTGACATCATAACCCGTCCACGTGCGAACTTAACATTGATACGTCAAAGTTAAAATCAAAAAACGAAAAACGGACAAGTCGAGGCAATTTTCAATATTTGATTTTCATTTTGCGTCAAGTAAAACGAAAATTGAAAATTGACTGTCAAATATCAATTTTCGTTTTTTGTTTTTGTAATCCCAGAATCAAAAATTGAAAATTGACGGTCAAATTTCAATTTTTGATTTTAAGATCACAAAAACAAAAAACGAAAATTGAAAATTGACGGTCAAATTTCAATTTTTGATTTTGAGATTACAGAAACAAAAAACGAAAATTGAAAATTGATGGTCAAATTTCAATTTTTGATTTTGAGAAACCAAAAACCAAAAACGAAAATTGAATTGTGCAAGGTTACACGGACCCCTGTCCTACTCAATTCCATCTCACTGACATGAGTAAAAAGACTGGCTTCGTCAAGTGACAATAAAAGCTGATTTCAAACAGTTAGATTTCATAACTTCACCGATATTGAATCAAACAACAATGTCCGGACGATCAGCTAAACGCTGCCGAGTAGAACTTTCTCTCGCCGAAAAGGTCAAGCTTATTAAGGCCTATGATAAGTCGTATCCAAAACCGACACAGACAGAATTGGGTAACACCTTTTCTATCGGTCGATCAACTGTCAGTGACATTTAAAAAAATAGACAGTCTTTCCTGGACCAATATGAGAAGAACGCTAGCGGTGATAAGAAACGGTTCAACAATTCCTGTAAATACGAGGAGCTGAACGAGTCTCTCAGCCGTCTCTCAGCCAGACGCCAAAATCATCAACCCTGAGAAAACCGACACACTGTCAAAACCGACATATTTCTTCGGTCCCGTGCAAGGTCGGTGTATCAAGGTTTCACTGTACATAGTAAACAACATCACGGTTCTTACATCTGCAGGGGACTTTAATACATGATTTTCAATGACCTCACCTCTTCGGACAAATTCGAGGACTTTCCATGACTTATTCATAGACATTTATGAGATTATCGATGCAAATTTGTTTTATGGAAGAGGGTTTACTGATGAATGTCAGATTTGACCTCTGTATCAGAAAAAGGATTAAACAAGATGTGTTACATGTAAAGGAAAATTAATAAGTAGGAAGAAAGGATATATGGCCACAAGAGCCAAAATTGGCTTCAATATATGCCCCCACAGGACAAATCTCTCCTTCAGTTATGTATCCTCTAACACAAAAAAAAATTATATTTAAGGATTTCCTGATTTTGGGGTCTCACTGACCTTGACCTTTGAACCGTGACCTAAATTTAGGTACATGACACATCGTCTCCCTCTAATGTATCTACGGACACACAGGCGACAAAATAATACCTGTCCGCCTGCCCAGGACAACCTAAAATAAGCATGGGCAAGTCTTTCTTGACCCTTCACCTGTCCATGGGCAACCCAGCTTTTTGTCAGCCAACACACACCATGTTAGAAGAATGTTAGAAGTTGAAACTGCCAAGGCAAGGGCAAGCAAGTTTTAATATATCACTAACCTGAATGGAAAGCTAAAGTTCGACCCTCCGACCCCTGACACATTGTCTCCCTTTAAAGTATCTACAGCCACTAAATAGTTTTATTTTATATCCAGTCGTAAAGAAAAAAAGAAATGTAATTGTCTCCCTTTAAAGTATCTACAGCCACTAAATAGTTTTATTTTATATCCAGTCGTAAGAAAAAAAGAAATGTAAATTCAACCTCTGAAATCGAAAATTCTGCGGAAATTTCCAGAATATTTCTTTACTCAGAATTCCGTATATTCTCGGAGGTTTCTCAATCTACAAAATACTCAAACAACATACATCCCAGGGCCATATATCCAGAGCCATTTCGATACCTGTTAAGGGGTATGGGGCCCAAACTTTACAGCCAATTTTAATGCTTTTTACATACAAATGTACCCAAAAAAAGGCAAGAAAGGGTGTCGCCAATTAAACTCTGGATATGGCCCTCCATTCGGACTAAAATTTTGGAGCACAACAATTGGCTTTTCAGGGCTTTAGATTATCCACTCGCCCATGCGCCACAATTAGAGAAAATTTTCAAAAAAATCTGAAAAAAACAATAGTTTGGGTTTTTTTTAAACATTTTCCTCGCATTGAGGATCAATGTTCAGTTATGTTGATGGAGATTCCTTATCAATTAAGTCCCATGTTTGAGTCAAAGCCTACATGTATCTACATGTATTTTGCCAGAATGCATGAATTGTTTACACTGATACATGTACATGTAGTGTGGAGCGTATGCCAATACGCAATATGCCGTATGAACCCTTGTTCTTCATCCTCATGGTGCTCATATGAACTGTCACAATCAAAGCATGACTGAGATAGATCATTCTCTAGATGACGACTTTTACAACGGTTATTATGGATTAAGAATACTGATCAGCGATACGGATTTTCTATTTTTGGAACATCATGATGTCTTGTCGGCATCATTGAAAACTGTAGACCGCTTCTCTCTTGCAGGAAACTAGACTATGTTTATGTATACTATGATTGTCCTTTTGAATTTGGTGCTAATACTGTTATATGGAATATGGAATATTTAGGTCTTTGGATTATGGACGCGGATATTCTTTAATGGACGACGGCTGAATTATGAATGAAGGACTAGATGCTTCTAATATGATGTGCATGAACTCAAGATAATGCAATATAGTAGCACCAGGCATCAACTTTATTATTACGGTTCTGGGTTAGCTGTGTGTAAAGCAAGTTCCCAGAACAGAATCTAAGAAAACGAAAAGAAAACAATACTCTGTAAAACCTATGTGAGATAACGTGAGCGGGATAATTCATTCCACACGTATTGGGGATGAGCGTGTTCGACATTGGCTGACCAATCACAATGCTCGACACCATCTGCAGGCATGATGTGCTCCAGAAACATTTCTTTTAGTGTCGCTGATATTTAAAAAAAAAAACCTGATTAAAGCAATGATTTAAATTATTTGGGAAAAAGAATCCCATATTAATTGATCAAGGGATCATCCTTATTCTCACATGTTCCTGCGGTTAAAATACAACGAATCAAGAGGATGGAAAAAAATAAGCAGGCCTCGAAAATTGGTTCATTGACGTAACCGAAAATTCAGTTACGGTAAATTTGGCTTGCGTAATCTATTGTTCGGTTACGATGTTAATTTTTACATAACCAATTGGTTTCGCAAAACGGTTAGGCCTACGTAATTACAACAGTACCGTCAACGAGTGAAAAAAAGACTGTCCCACAGCACGTGGGCAGCGACTGAACAGACAAATGAGTTAACATACGGGAACGGGATTGCACACGTAAATCGCTTCCACCATTCATGATTGGCTATTGTGACTCTGGCTGTATAATTCATTCGCCATTTCCTTGAAATTCCATTAAAATCCTGATTGAAAAAAAAGAGAAGTTGAACACGCCGCCTGCAAATTTAGAGATGGCGGAAGTGACATCGAGTGTTAACCGCAAGTTCCGCGCTCCGAGATAATTCCTCCACGAGGAGCTCCGCATGCCACCTCTGCTGCTAGCTCTGTGAAGAGCGCCCCACGGAGCAACAACCTTGGAGCGAGGAGGCTTGTGGGTAACCCTTCCAACTCGTTCAAGTTTGATAAAGCTGTTTCCTGGCCGCTGTTGGTTTATTACATAATGGTATGCCGGCCCTGAACCCAGGATAGACAAAACAGTCTGTGCAAGCTGACAGACGCTGTCTACAAATTCCGAGTTTGCGACTTAGTTTCGCTTTTAAAACATGCTGAAAGACACAGGTCATGTGGTTAAAGTTTGCACAGGCCTCCCGACGAGTGGCGCGTGATCACTCGCGCGCGCCTCATACTCACCTGGATTCCGAAAATGGCGAGTTATCAATCACTCGCCAGTTGATCTCCATTTGAAAAATATTTCTTCCTACAATAAAATAGTATCTGGCTCACGCCTTGGCGGAATCAAATATACTAAAGTGCAATCGGTAAACCGTCCAGTCACATTTCGACGGCCCCATTTCGAGTTGTTGTTGTTTCGAGTTTATCCATTACGATTACGGACCATGCTGCCAAGGATGGCCGCAGTGAGGTTGTGTGCAAATATGTAACTTGAAACTGAGACGACGTGGAATCTTCAGAATTAATCAGATATTTAGCTCCCGGGAAATTCTGTATTAATTTTTCAAGATATTCTTATTCCTGTTTCTGCTAAAATGTCCGTAATATCGCTTGCAGGAATATGTGGTGTCTTTCCGCCTGGTTGTTGTTTTCGGACTAGGATTGATTGCCGCTTCTGTACCTAGTTGTACTTTTCCTTGGACACTCGCCATATCCGCCCGCTACTGAGAACGCTGTTCTGTCGGTTTATTTGTCATTGTGGCGGAGTCATATCACAACTTGTTTCGACAAGCAAATTGCAATCATGACAAAAGGAAAACCTGGTACGTTTGTTTTACTTAAAAGACAGTTATGGAAATTTACTGAATCCTGTGTTTGTTGTCAATTATTTTTCTTGCTGATGTTGAAATTCACTCGCCTGCGAAGCTTTTCAGGAGAGTGACGCCAACACTCGCCTGACGCCAAATTCAGGAGAGTGACGAATCACTCGCCTTTGATTTACTCCTCGGGAGGCCTGTTGCACAGTGGACAGACAGAGAAGAGATTGGGACTTTTGTTACCAGAACATATGTCCAAGAAGTGCATTCACGTAACCGATTTTTCGTTCTGGCCATTTCAGATTTGCGTAACCGACACGCGAACGATCGTTTCGTTCGCGCCAAATTTCGAGGCCTGAATAAGCCTCAGACCATTCATTTGTCTGTAAAATGATGACAAAACAATTATAATAGTAACCGTACCTTTATCTTGCTCTAACTTGAAATCTCATTGGGAAGATCTTAATGAAGGCAACCAAGAAGAAACCTGTAGATGAAAAACAACAATTTAATACAATGTGTCAGAGAAATAATAAAATGAAAAAAAGATCCCTTCAAATTAAGGTCAGGGTTTAAGCTTATTCAAAGTTTAGTAACGAAGCAGATCCTGGAACTGGAGCCATCCTATGAAGAATTGAAGTTAACAGGTTGAATACTTGACTATGAGTATACTCGTTCGTAGCAGCGAGTGTACCCGACTCTTTCACTACAAGTGTTAAATCATTTGCCGTCATATTTTTAACTTGATATGCTGGAATGTCTGATAATGCAACCAACACACTGCTGGCAGTTTTCAAATGCTGTGAGTTACCTCATAGCACAGATTTTCCCCAAAAGCATGATGGGAAAATTGGATTAACCAATGAAAAGAAGGACATGGCTATGAGTATACTAGTACAAGGTCTGGTAAATGGAAGTGTAACAGCTGCTACAAGTATAGTCATAGTAAACCATCAACATGTTAATAGATACATGTACATGTATCAGGGATTCATAGACATGATAGAAGTCATTTTGTTTAGGACCGTTAATGGTCAAATTGAGTTTTTCACCCAGCAAATTGAGTATTTAGCGTGCTTTATGGGGTGCAAATTGAGTTTAATAATATTTTTAGGACTAGTTGCATTATATACCACATACAAGTATAATTTAATCATGACTGTGATTTCATACAATTTTGTTCGCCTGATCAATGTGTCCTGTTGGCTTTTTATGTTGATATGGAATGCTGTTGGGCGAAGGCCATGAACTGATCAACAGGGCAATTGACAATAGTCAGAAGCTGTGGAAATTAACTTTGAAATCAAGTTTTCTAGACCTACTCAAATTTTTAACATTACGATATACAGATAAAGTGTCGTAAATAAATCAATTTATGGAGAAAAACCAGTGCCAGACAATGTTATACCATGAATCCGTACCCCAGTCGGGTGGGTCATTGACAATGACAGCTGATGGAACACCTCATCTATTGTTCTCTGTAACTAAACGAATTTATGGATAACAACTAAAGATGTTGATTAGCTGGTTACTAACAGCTGTTTCCAACCAATTGCTCTCTGCTCTTGTTTAGCAAGAGTTGTCTGAGAGAATTTTAGTTAGATCAGCCTACAATAGCTCAATGAGCAACTTGCCCTAACCTGTTAAAAAAATTACAACTTTATTCAAAGATCTGAAAAAATCAAGAAAAATTCTAAACTATCGAGGCAGAACAATTTATTCAATAAAGGAATCAACTCATAAAAAATGAAAATGAAATATTTAGATCGTCGAATGACAATGCGCTGCAGTGTTGTCTACACGTGTTGTTGTTGAGCGATGCGTGTGAACTTTCATTTTCAAACAAATTCTCAATCCAGACCATTCACTTCCAGTTGTTAAGTTTTGAGTTGTCAGTAATAAACTTCAAGCAGTCAGTTTTAAGTATTAAGTCCCTCGTATCGACTGATACATCACCCGTCATTCAAAACGTAGATTTCCTTGATGATGAAAGCATCGGCTGTATCTCGCCAACTGTAAGTCTCGCGAAAAAGTCTTTTGGGAACCCTTCGTAACCTCGCAACTAAGCAATTTCGAAGGGCATCCGAGCTAGATATTACAGTCATGCGCATAAAATGGCGGGTTGTTTAGCGCCGTGTCGAGCTGCGGTTTTCTCCGCCAACACGTGTAAATAAATATTGAACAGTAAGTTACGCAATTCATATTCAGTTTTAATTAGCTCAAATTGAGTTTTTCGTCTCGGTTGAAATTCAGTTTCTCTAAATTATTGGTCACAAATTCAGTTTTTTCCCCCACAAATTGAGTTTCTCAATTTTTTTTAAGACCGATAACCGGCCCTAAAAGGCGACTTCTATGAATCCCTGATGTATATAGACTGATGGATAGAATGAGAAATATCTCAATTGTAATCAGTTTGAGGTATTCTGCAGCAGAACTGGAGTTTATTACACAGCATATCTGCAACTATTTTCTCGTGTTCAAGGCACCGTGACCATGACCTTTGACCTCAAAATTAATCTGGATCTTCCATGCCTCATGAGTATGGTATGCTCAAAGTTTGGTATCAATTCATAACCAGAATGTAGAGTATATTTTTGAAAACCAAATGCTTAGTGTAGAAAATCCGTTCACATGTATTTGAGAACCAAATGGCTGCAGAGTTAGAATTGTTGAAGGTACTGAACTGCAGGGAAACAAGGTAAGGTGGAAAAAGGCAATGCCAGATCCCAATGAACAGCATCCTGAATCTAAAACCCACCGACATGGGACAGATTGGATTCCTCACTCAGCATCTGCTCAATCAGCTTTGAGAATCTATCTCGGCAACTCTGCCACAGCCAGGCAACCAAGTAATGCTCACAGTTTAGTTAATAACTGTCCATTTCATTCTAGAACTAATTATCTGTCCCAGCAAAATTATCCTGCATGGTTTGTTTGATTTTTACGTCATTAAAACTTTCATGTCTGGTCAAACTTGCTTCAGGCAATTTTTCTGCTAAAAATGGAGGCATTAGATCAAGTAAAACTCATATTACGGAAGATCGTTTTCTGAGATAGAACATCTGGGTTGACAATTAGCTCCATTGTACTAGGTCAGTATGGTAGTAGACCACCGATGAAACTATAAGGGCTGGCAATTGCCATTGCACCCTCCAGGTAATAGTAGGACCAACTAAATCATTCAAATAGCAATAAGGGGACCATAATCCGGCTAGAAGTTATAAGGACATTTTGATTATCTCCCTTTGGTTGGGAGTACCTGAAGTCCCTCCATGTAATGTGGACTTTTTCAAAGTCACTCCAAACAAAATCTCCAATTAACCTGGAAATTCCAATCTACAAAACAGATCTTCCTTCTGGGAAGTTTTCCTTGACCTGTTGCTACCAAGAAATACCTGAAGTGAATTTGATCGGACATACAATTTCCGGAGTACAGCCATATTTATAATTTCAAAATAATTCAGACAAACCCTCCAGAATACATCTGCTGGATGGGAGAGAAAGTAGGTTGTTTCAACCTCACTAATACCACATCAAGTCATGGCAGGCGCTAACCAGGTTGGGGAAATGTGAAAATTGGCCTGATTGTGACTAATTTGACTCTTTCGGCTCAACTGGAGTGTCTCTAGTCTGACATGACAAATATACATGCCAATTTGCCTGTGTAGTTTGTAGTTGAAAATGGTTTGTCTTTTTTCATCTATCATGTTTTATGAAGTGACAAAGTTCAGTGAAAAACTATGTAACATGTTTATTCTCTGAGAAAACATGATACAAAATTCATATCATAGTTTTTACTACGGAATTGTGTTTATCAGTTCTTATATATGATAAATTAAAATCGCTTAGTTTGGTCTGGAGTTTTCATGCAAAAACAAGAATGCTTGTGAACTAGTAAGTTATACAAAGTGGTTATTAAATCTGTGAAAACAGATGAATGACTATTCGTCCTTTGTAGACGTCAAGATAGCACACAGTTGACTTTTGCTACAACAGAGATAAGTACTGGTACTAGGCATGCTATAGATAACTAGGATAGAGTTAAATTTATTGAAAGAAAACTAGTTTGTCAATGAATGAATGAATGAATGAATAAGTGAATGTTTATTCTCATCACCTTAGATGCAAAAGCACAGAGTAGTAAAATACAAATAAAAAAATAACATGATTGCAGTCAAATATGCATTGATAGGGCCAAAAAAAAATATATGTCTGTTTCCGATTACGGGCCAGAAAAAAATAGAGTAGGTAGGGCCAAAAAAAAAATTATTTTGGAAATAAATTTTATTTTGATGTCCAGTACTCCTGTCCCATATACAATGGTCTACAAATATATTCTTGATTGTATAACATTCCCACCCACTTTAACATATTCTCCCAGGACACATCCCCCCATATTTTCAGATATTCAAAAGATCTTATCCCCCAAAAGATATACCCTCAAAATATATTGTTGGTATTTTTATCTCTACTGGATCCAGCAAATCTTGATATTTCAATAAGTTCTGCTGAAACCAGTTATTGTACTGATATTATGGAAATGAGAATTGCCAATAATGTGTTTGACTGCTGTTTACCACCAAAACGCGTTTTAATTTATTAACTTGATATGCAAAACAATATATTTCAAGGATTTCCGCCCAGAAATGATGAAATTTTTAGTGAAAAATAAAAAATTCCATATGGAATTTCAGTGCCTTCCATAGGGAGAGTGTACTTATTTTCTGGAAAAGCCTGAAGAAAAAATTGACATATACAACATAAAATGAAATGGGAAATTGAACATCATGGAGGTTTGTACCAGCGACTAGCTAATTCGAACAATTTGAGAAACGAGACGCGATTCCTGACTGTACAACAGTACAATGATTTGAACAAGCCATTTCTCGAAAACAGAAGAATTATTACTTGCTTGAATCTTGGGGGTTTATTTCAATGCATTCATAATAAAACAAGTCGGGGAAATTTTGGATTTTTTAGCGGAGAAATGGTACCGGTCGGTTAGACTTTGACGGCGACTAGCTTTGACTGTGTCGTCGCCGATTTCGCTGAAAACGAACACCACTTGCAAGCTGCCGTGTCCGCTAAACACTGCTTTAACAAACGTCATTTCAAGCCATCAAATCAGTAGATTTCTTTCGAAGTTGATGGAGAATATGTTTAAAATTGTCCTGGTAAACATGATCAAGTCGACTGAAGCGTAATCGGGTTGCTGATTTCTCGATTCCCGACCTAGAAGTAGGTGCTTTATTTCCTGAAAAGATCGTCAACCTGCCGCCATGCCATGCGGTCAGCTCCAGTCACACTTTACGGTATGCTGACTGTGGGCGCGCCGCTTTACAGTTGTTGTTGTTGTTGTTGTCGTAAAACGCGGCCTTGGTAGTGATTTCGTTGGAATTTGCTGATAAAATTTTTAGAGTCGCACGATTTATCTAGACTCGGTCGGGTAACCGGAAACAGACATATTTTTTTTCTTGGCCTAGGGTTATTTCCACTAATCTATATTTTACAATTATTGGAAACAAGAATATCCAATAGGTACTTTATTAGTGTAGGGTGTATTGATCAAAGAAATGTTAGATTGATAAATCAATGACTAATAAGTGATTTCAATCATCATAATCCCTACGTTCCTTCCCAAAACAATGGGTATCGCCTGTCGATGCAATAAATTACTTCCTATCTCTTGGACATCTCCTTAGATTCAGTTATTGACATCTAAAATTATAACTTTTTCTAATTACTTTTAGATTCTTCTAGTCACGAGTCTAGCAGAGCTTGTTACGAGTCTAGCAGAGCTTGTTACGAGTCTAGCAGAGCTTGTTTTTCCATGGGAATCCAGGAATCTGATTCTGTCTGCACGTCTACAAAATAATTCATAGAGATTTTCGTGAAATCTCAGCAATCTGTATAGAAATTCTTGTGGATTCTTGTACAGTTAAATTTGGAGAATTTGTTTGGATTCCCGTAAATTTCAACAAAAAGCAAGATCTGGTCTTAGTAGGCTCTATGATTTAAATACTAGCTGTTACAGTATTAAAAACCTTGATATATAATTAGTATGCATGGGTAGAGTACCAGTATTAGCTAGATATGGCGACTGTCCCTCAACAGAACGGTAATTTGTAAAGCAAAAAGTATGATCGAGATATTCATCCTTTAGCATGATAGATTGATTTGGAAATGTGTACTATCAACTTCCACTGCCCGAGTCATATGCATGGGGTTTACATTTTGGTGTTGGTCAACAACATATTCCACTATTCTAGTATATGAATTTTATGTCTTCTACGAAGATGAACATGGTGACATGCTTGGAAGGTTGTTTCGGGGCAGCAATGATCACTAGCCCCATTCTGCCAATGTTGTTGTAGTCCAATATAATGTGACTGGAATACGTCCTCCTTTAATATGTTGATGTCTACCATGTCCGTACAGCCCAATCGTACATCCAAATAATAAAAGAAAAGCTGTCAGTCACCCATTGTATTGGACTAATGTTGTTGTTGTTGCTCTGTCATGTTGTCTGGACAGTGTAAGTGTGGCCTTTTGGAGCGTCATAAACCAACAACCGGTGACCGCATAAGTCGGGAGAATAAGTTGTCACAGAGATCAAACTTACACCTATATTCAAATGTTGATCAATTGTAGCTCTGATTTCTGTCTCGTGTAACTCAATCAGTTGTTTGTTGTCAACTGAAATATCTTCTGAACATGTGCATTGAACCGCCATTAATGTTAAATTAAGGTAGTATATCGAGATTGTATCCAATGAAAAGCCGCGTTACGTTGCGCTTGAGCCAACACTCTTCCTAACTTCGTTTTGATTGGATCTCCGCGTATTTTGGCCCGCCCTCTAGCGAAGGAAGTTGTTATTACGTTGACTGGGGTGTGTGGGCAGAACTTCCTGGAAAATCAACTATGTGTTGTATTGAATTTTAAATTCCTGAAAGCTGTCATTGTCTGATCCTGTTTTATATGATTCATAACTAGTCATAGAGTCACACTTATCTTGTCTCCTCTCAGTTTGTCCCGTGTCACTTTATCAGGAACGGTTAGTCATTCAACTACTGTACTTTGTGTGCGTTGGATTTCCTAAATGATCTGCCTGTTGTTGTTGTTGTTGTTTTGAGTTTTTATGGTTAACTAGGGTGTAGATTTGCCCGGTAGATGCCTTATGTAAGAAGCTATTGTCCGAGTCTTTGTCGCTGAAAAGGCACATGTCTAGACATATTGTTGTCCCCAGACTTGGCTATTGTATGCATTGTCTCGTGATTCTTACATGGAGTATGAACCTTTTAAACTGGAACCTAGCCCGAAAACATCGGCTAAGGAGTCTATTTTTTATTTTTGGTTGTTGTTGCTGACCCCTTTAGCCCGAATCACATATACAGACCGAAAAGGAAAAAAATAAATAAGACGTCAGCCGCTCGAGATCTTTGACTGCACACGGTGTGGGGAATTGAGACAGACGCACAAAAAGCATTTTGTCGAATAAATAATATGATTTGGCATCTCCAGCACTATGACAACCACCTAATGACTCCTTTAATTAGATGGAATCTGCCATCAAACACGGATTTTGCCATTTTGCCGTTGGATTTCTTTCGCCATAGTTTACAGGGACATGCGCAGAATGGGGTTGGTCTTCTGACTCACGTCATCAAGAACCAATAGCGACGTCTGTTTATTCACGTGATCAGGAAGGTCACAAGATGGCAGAAAGGCGCGAAAACGTTAAAATCAATGGAAGTTTTTTCTCACACATTTGATCACTTTTTGTCAGCATCAATACAGTCATGAGAGATGGTACACGGTTAAAGAAGCTAAGGTCGGTCAAACTGTATCAAATTGGCATATTTTTTCTCTCCCGTTTCGTTATTTTCGTCAGCGAAAAGCCGCTTTTCGCGCATAAATTTTTATCGCCAAAATTTAACCTAGGCGCGATCTGGGCTGTGATAGGAATGCCACGCCCCCTTACCTATTTTCACCTATCACAGCCAGAGTTTCTGGATTAACTGGAACCTAGAATAGATTATTGATGTCATACAGTCTCACAGACAAGGAAATAATCAACGTGTCATATGTAGAAGGAAGTTTGTGCTCCTTGCTAATGCCATGCAGTTTTGCAATGAATGTACAGTCAGTACCAGGCCCGAATCATCTTACATCCCCAATCTGTTGCCATTTTGAGCCTGAATGAACAGCTTCTCCAACAGCTACCACCTTGTAGAATTTGAAAACCGGCTATGTCATCTTGTATACATGTGCATACTCGCTACTATCAAAAATTTTCTTCGTTATATTCCAAAACAATTGAGTTGTTTTGACACTACACATGTAAATGAGATCATTTCTGAGTCTGTTCATGAACCAATTTGAACATATAATTGAGAATAACCTCAACCGCTCAGTACAATGGAGTTAATAATTTATCTCAAATTCTACTTATTCCCTATAAATGCTTGATATAATTGTTGACAACGAGCGGAAATACACACTAATTGATAGACTATTAATGCTATATTGTCATGCAAGTTCCAGAACTTCTGAGTGACCTAATTATCAGATTTACATGACCATATATGTTATCGATATATAATTCCTAAATCCTTGATATGCTATATTCCAATAATAATGGGGTTAATGATATATTTATTCATAGAGGAATTGTAGTATTTATAATATTTCACAAAGACAGTCATCGTTATATATCATTATATGGCACATAAAGTAGGCTCAATTTGACTAAAATTTGATTCAGTTACCACTCTTCTAAAGGGTCTGACCACAACCCTATCATCTGAACTTCCACCAATCAGGGACATACTTCATAGCTCTGTGAACAATGTCTCAAGTTCAGCAATGTGTGTAAGAAATCTACATCATTAAGTAATATAAATTTACTCGGAACAAGGAGGCCATTATAACACGATAAATTAAATTAGACCAAGCTTCACTGAATAAAAACAAAATTGAATGCAATATGTCCTGTTATTCTCTGGGATGTATCATTTGTATAAGTAATATACAATTGGCATAATTTTCTTTGTAGGTCCTATATACGTTGAGATGACGATCAAATACAGTTGTATTTCCCGGGGATCCACAATTTTATGTAGTCACCAGATTGGCTCAGGAAGTTTTCAAGATGTGGCAGAGTCCATGATACATAACATTCCTACCAGAAACGATGCTAAGACCACCTACACATCCAACAAGTAAGTGTACTGATAACACGACTAACCACAAATACTTAGGTGTACCAACAGCTGGACTACACCAAAAGTCTGCTGATATCAGGACTACACCTCCAGCATGTGAAGTGATAGCAAGACTACACCTCCAACATGTAAGTGTACTGATAAACGGACTACACCTCCAACATGTCAGTGTATTGATAAAAGGGTTACACCTCCAACATGTAAGTGTACTAATAAAAGGGTTGCACCTCCAACATGTAAGTGTACTGATAAAAGGGTTACACCTCCGACATGTAAGTGTACTGATAAAAGGGTTACACCTCCAACATGTAAGTGTACTGATAAACGGACTACACCTCCAACATGTAAGTGTACTGATAAAAGGGTTACACCTCCAACATGTAAGTGTACCGTACTGATAAAAGGGTTACACCTCCAACATGTAAGTGTACTGATAAAAGGGTTACACCTCCAATATGTAAGTGTACTGATAAAAGGGTTACACCTCCAACATGTAAGTGTACTGATAAAAGGGTTACACCTCCAACATGTAAGTGTACTGATAAAAGGGTTACACCTCCAATATGTAAGTGTACCGATAAAAGGGTTACACCTCCAACATGTAAGTGTACTGATAAAAGGGTTACACCTCCAACATGTAAGTGTACTGATAAAAGGGGTACACCTCCAATATGTAAGTGTACTGATAAAGGGGGTTACACCTCCAACATGTAAGTGTACTGATAAAGGGGGTTACACCTCCAACATGTAAGTGTACTGATAAAAGGGTTACACCTCCAACATGTAAGTGTACTGATAAAAGGGTTACACCTCCAACATGTACGTGTACTGATAAAAGGGTTACACCACCAACATTCAAGTGTACTGATAAAAGGGTTACACCTCCAACCTGTAAGTGTACTGATAAAAGGGTTACACCTCCAACATGTAAGTATACTGATGAAAGTAGCAGGACTACACATACAACTGCAAGTATACTGATAGCAAGACTACACATATAACATGTAAGTGTACTGATAGCAGGACTACACCTCTAACATCTAGGTGTACTGACATGGCTGATAGTGCTCAGGACTAAACATCCAACAAGTAAGTTTATTTATAGCAGGACTATGTCTCTTTAGTATTGGTATTTATATGAAATAGAAGGAATATTTGATATGAAGTGTTATTTCCAAGTGGGGTTCGACTTCCCATTGTTGCTGAACTTGAACACTGTTTTTGTGCATTCACAGACTTGATGTCCAAAACTAGTCATTTCATGATTATTAATCCACCTGTCCACAGGTAATTTAGCTTTCAGCCTGTCCCACACCTTATTATTTTGACCCCTGGATGTGGGTTATACTGATGTGGATAAGCAGAAAACAAAGATGCATTTCACTACACACATGTACGGAACCGCGGAGGGGACATAGTTAATATTTATTTAAAATCACCCGAGATAATATCCCCTGAGATAATATCTAGGGGGAAATTTGCCATTGGTCAAAATTATCTGGGGGGAAATTCACGATTGGTCAGTTATCTCAGGTAAAATTATCTTGGGGGAAATTAATTTTCTCTGAGATAATTATCTAGGGGGAAATTCGTCATTGGTCAATCTTCTCGGGGGGAATGATTTACCTGAAGATAATTTCACCCGAGATAATTGATCAATTGCGAATTTCCCCCTAGATAATTATCTCGGGGGATATTGTCTCGGGGCAAATTTAATTTCCCCCGAGATAATTCCACCCGAGATAATTGACCAATCGTGAATTTCCTCCCAAATAATTATCTCGGGGTAAATTGTTTTCCCCCTAGATAATTGACCAATGGTTCCTTCCTTGGATAATTTTGGGATTCTGGGAGCATTTAGGGTTCATTGTAATCCCACTACTATATCCGACTGAGAAGAAACCATATTTTAACCTGGGTATCTATTTTTTATCTCCACAGCTATCAGTTTCACTGTCTGGTTGAGAATGGCCTCATATACATGTGTACAGCCGACCCAGAATTTGGCAAGAAACAACCCTATGCTTATTTGGCTGAGGTACTGTGTAGTTCATAATTCCATTGATCCAATTAATTAACTGAATATGATACTTGCCTTGGAAATGAAATTTTTCAATGTACCAGTCCTCAATTTTAGGGGGCTAGGAAGTGAATGAATCACTGTTAATATGCAGTTAAGGATGCAGCGCCCTCCTGGCTGAAGAAAACGGCCATTTTTTTTTTATTACCCAAATTCAATATTCGAAATTAGATCTTCCTTCTGTTGAAATTTTTTTTTGAAATTTTAATTATAAATAGTGTAATTTTAGGTTTGAATTTATATTTCTGAGTTCCCCGTCTTGATTACTTTTAGAGGTGTGAAAACTAAATAGATTATTGCGCCCCCGCTGACATCCGATTAACCTGTTGGTCATGTTGGTCGTTTGTGTATTGTAAAGGTAACTGGCTGTAGACTAACCAGGAAACCGCCTGCTTGTATGACTTGCCACAAAGCATGGGCCGACGGATCAAATATTATCTACCTTTCCGGTTTCCTAAGCTAATTGTCTAAAACATATATTCACAGAAATGTCGACAGACCATCATCGTCTATTTCATTTTCGGTCTTACATGTACGACATGTATGTTTTGTCGCTACGCCCATGGAGCCTACTAAGTCTAATAGTCTTATGTGTGAAGCCAATGCAAGGACACCCTCAAGGGCACTGCCCATAGACTTTACTACATCTCTATGACATAACAAACATTCTACTGTCGATTTTAATTTTGCAATGTGACTATATCCCAGCAATAAGGTCTGATATTGTACATATTCCCCACGTTGGAATACGGCTGATTCATAGCTAATAACCTAACGAATTGGATCAATTCAGTGTGAAATAATTTATTTAGGCAAATAAAATATGTAATCTTTATTTATATCGTTGTTCTTATTGCTACTATAAATATTGATAGTATACATCTGCAGAAAGTGTCTAAATCGACCGGAAACGCATCGTCTCTGATTTCTCCAATAACATCGTTTTATAGAATGTCTCGCAAGAAGTCGAGCACAATTCCTGGAAAGCCATAACCACACTTATCATCGGGGACGAACACACTTTTGACCTAAAACATGAAAATAGTATATATTATTTACTAACAACAAATGTAGTAATATATACTGTGAATACAAAAACAAATGAAGGCTCCATGTAATGTGGATCTGATATTTTATTACCTTCATTTTATTTGCCCAGCATGCGTAGTGGAAAAAATCTAATTTTCTTGTCCGCTTTCCCGCGTTTCTTGTGTACTCGTGCTGACATCTCCAAAGAATTACAGAATTGCTCTCCATCTTACCTGAGGTAAATAGAAGTGGCACGTGTTTAGTTCCAGACGGACCTGGTCTTCCTCGATGGAGCTGTCGGGGTTTGGATTTAGGCATTATCCGGCTTGCACTTTTAGAAATCGTTTATCGCTTATGTGGCAGTGAATGAATGAAGGAAATAGGTGTAATCTGTGTGTATTGAGGCAGCTATTTATATAGAAAAGGGCTGTGACATCTACTCATAATGCACTGACCATTTACTCAAAATCCCGTCGAGCGGTGACCGTCAAGGTGTGAAACGAGCTCGTCGAATGAGTTCCAGTCATTTCTGTACGTTACAATCGGATTAAAAACACTATTTTGGAACTATACCAAACTATAATTTGCGAAATAATTATCCCTCAATATTTGACTTTGATGTCCATTTGAAAAAAAAATAACACCGTATAAAATTTGAGCTTCAATAGCAAAATTTGAGACTACCTATAGCACCTTTTGCCTTTTCGATCGATTTCTGCTATTCTTTTTTTTCACCTAATTTATATGGACATGGTTTATTTCTCGAAACTATTTATCTTAGAGACCTGAAATTTGATGTGATTATTTGATACATTATGTACTCCTTAATCCGTGTCTCAGAATTCCGATACTTGTAATAGTTCGTTTTTAATTCAGCTTCAGAGTTTAACACTGGGAGTTACTCATTTTATAGAGAAATTTTTCATTAAAAGTCAATAGAACAAGAACTAGACCAAAACTTATAAAACGGAGACACTGATTTCCTGTTGGAATTGTCTTCTACTAGAAATGATGATGTATGTGACGATAAGGCCACTGTTAATTGTTTGTTTCTCATAATTTTGCTTGTAAAAATACACATGCTGAGTGCGATAATTATTTATTATTAATTTGCAAACCAATTGTATGCAAATATGAAGAAACTGTGCAAGTTTTACTCATGAAAATGTAAATCCCTCATGGATTTTAATTATTTGCCCTCAAAATATAGATGAGGGCTGGTTACGGGAAACAAACCATTAATTATTAGCGGCCTAAGTAAAATACTTCCTTGGAAATAACCATTCTAAAAGGAAGGCTCATTTTAGAAATTAATTTGATTAAAATTCAAATATCTTCACAAGAAATATGTTTATAGCGAACAAATTTATATATTTGGAATCCTTGAGAAATACTCTTTCAACGGATAAATACATTGCCATACCTTTTTAGCTATATAGAGACAAATTCAAGAGGGTGTGTAAAATTGTCTGCAGGAGGGCACTGTATCCTTAAAGGTACACATGAGTTGGTTATTGTTGAACAAACCCTTGTTGAAGAGATTAATATATGTTAACTTAGGTGGTGATTGTCTTTGTATATGGTGTATCTATGCAGGATTGGCCAGTTATTGTTTAAAGTTTCCTTCAATTTTGTTTACCATGTTTATGTACCATAATAATGCCCACTTGTTTCTAGATTAAAAAGAGGTTTCTGTCAGGACCACTGGTTACTAGGTCAGTCAGTGCAGGTGCCCATGAGTTTGACCGGGATTTCGGCTTTGTCATGTCAGCACAAATGGTAAGTGACCACCTCTGATCTGCCACGTATACTCTCGCAATATATACAGTACTGCTATTACCATTCCACAGCTACATGTTATGTTTTCGTGATTTTCATTGTTGGGTATCTTTGATCAAAGGTGCTTTGTTTCTTGTATCCAAGTGCATCCCAGAAGCATTTTACTTGTGTCTCATGGACTCCTCCCTCATTTTTTATGGGATTCTTCCTGTATCCAAGAATCTTCTCCCCCATGTCTGAGGGGTTTCTTTCTCATGTCCAAGGGTCTTCTCTCTCATGTCTTTGGGGTTTCTTTCTCGTATCTTAGAAACTTCTTTCTTTTGTCGAAGGAGCTTCTTTCTTGTGTCCAGTGGACTCCTCCATTATGTCTTGGGAGATACTTTCTTGTGCTCAACGGACTCCTCTGTCATATCTTAGGGGCTTCTTTCTCTAGTGTTAGAAGCTTCTTTCTTGTGTCCATTGAACTCCTTCATATATTAGGGGCTCCTTTCTTGTGTCCAATGGACTCCTCTCTCATGTCTTAGGGGCTTCTTTCTTGTGTCCAATGGACTCCTCCCTCATGTCTTAGGGGCTTCTCTCTTGTGTTCAATGGACCCCTCTCTCCATCTTAGGAGCTTCTTTCTTGTGCCCAAAGGACTACTCCTTCATGTCTTGGGGGCTTCTTTCTTTTGTTCAATGGACTCTTCCCTCGTGCCTTGGGGGCTTCTTTCTTGTATCCAATGAACTCCTCCCTCATGTCTTAGGGGCTTCTCTCTTGTGTCCAATGGACTCCTCTCTCATGTCTTAGGGGCTTCTTTCTCGTGTCCAATGGACTCTTCCCTCATGTCTTAGGGGCTTCTTTCTTGTGTCCAATGGTCCCCTCCCTCACGTCTTAGGAGCTCCTTTCTTGTGCCCAAAGGACTACTCCTTCATGTCGTGGGGGCTTCTTTCTTTTGTCCAATGGACTCATCCCTCATGTTTTAGGGGTTTCATTCTTGTGTCCAACGGACTCATCCCTCATGTCTCTGGAGCTTCTTTCTTGTGTCCAATGGACTCCTCTCTCATGTCTTAGGGGCTTCTTTCTTGTGCCCAATGAACCCCTCCCTCACGTCTTAGGAGCTTCTTTCTTGTGCCCAAAGGACTACTCCTTCATGTCTTGGGGGCTTCTTTATTTTGTCCAATGGACTCCTCCCTCATGTCTTGGGGGCTTCTTTCTTGTGTCCAATGAACTCCTCCCTCATGTCTTAGGGGCTTCTTTCTTGTGTCCAATGGACCCCTCTCTCATGTCTTAGGGGCTTCTTTCTTGTGTTCAATGGACTCTTCCCTCATGTCTTTGGGGCTTCTTTCTTGTGTCCAATGGACTCCTCCCCTATATCTTAGGGGCTTCTTTCTTGTGTCCAATGGACTCCTCTCTCGTATCTTAGGGGCTTCTTTCTTGTGTCCAATGGACTCCTCCCTTATGTCTTAGGAGATACTTTTTTGTGTTTATAACGGACTCCTCTGTCATATCTTAGGGGCTTCTTTCTCTAGTGTTAGAAGCTTCTTTCTTGTGTCCATTGAACTCCTCCCTCATATATTAGGGGCTCCTTTCTTGTGTCAAATTGACTCATCCCTCATGTCTTAGGGGCTTCTTTCTTGTGCGCAATGGACTCCTCCCTCATGTCTTAGGGGCTTCTTTCTTGTGTCCAATGAACTCCTCTCCCATGTCTTAGGGGCTTCTTTCTTGTGTCCAATGGACTCCCCCCTCATGTCTTAGGGGTTTCTTTCTTGTGTCCAATGGACTCCTCTCTCATGACTTAGGGGCTTCTTTCTTGTGTCCAATGGACTTCTCCCTCATGTCTTAGGGGTTTCTTTCTTGTGTCCAATGGACTCCTCCCCCATATCTTAGGGGCTTCTTTCCTGTGTCCAATGGACTCCTCCCTTATGTCTTAGGGGCTTCTTTCTTGTGTCCAATGGACTCTTTCCTCATGTTGTAGGGTCTTCTTTTTTGTGCCCAATGGACTCATCCCTCATGTCTTAATGGCTTCTTTCTTGTGTCCAATGGACTCCTCCCTCATGTCTTAGGGGCTTCTTTCTTGTGTCCAATGAACTTCTCTCCCATGTCTTAGGGGCTTCTTTCTTGTGTCCAATGGACTCCTCCCTCATGTCTTGGGGGCTTCTTTCTTGTGTCCAATGGACTCCTCTCACATGTCTTAGGGGTTTCTTTCGTGTGTCTAATGGACTTCTCCCTCATGTCTTAGGGGTTTCTTGTGTCCAATGGACTCCTCCCCCATATCTTAGGGACTTCTTTCTTGTGTCCAATGGACTCCTCTCTCATGTCTTAGGGGCTTCTTTCTTGTGTCCAATGGACTTCTCCCTCATGTCTTAGTGGTTTCTTTCTTGTGTCCAATTGACTCCTCCCTTATGTCCTAGGAGATACTTTCTTGTGCTCAACGGACTCCTCTGTCATGTCTTAGGGGCTTCTTTCGTGTGTCCAATGGACCCCTCCCTCACGTCTTAGGAGCTTCTTTCTTGTGCCCAAAGGACTACTTCTTCATGTCTTCGGGGCTTCTTTCTTTGATCCAATGGAGACTTCCCGCATGTCTTGGGGGCTTCTTTCTTGTGTCCAATGAACTCCTCTCCCATGTCTTAGGGGCTTCTTTCTTGTGTCCAATGGACTCCACTCTCATGTCTTAGGGGCTTCTTTCTAGTGTCCAATGTACTTCTCCCTTGTGTCTTAGGGGTTTCTTGTGTCCAATGGACTCCTCCTTCACGTCTTAGGAGCTTCTTTCTTGTGCCCAAGGAACTACTCCCTCAGGTCTCAAGAGCTTCTTTCTTGTGTCCAATGGACTCCTCTCTCAAGTCTTAGGGGCTTCTTTCTTGTGTCCAATGGACTCCTCTCTCATGTCTTAGGGGCTTCTCCCTTGTGTCCAATGGACTCCTCTCTCATGTCTTAGGGGCTTCTTTCTTGTGTCCAATGGACTCTTCCCTCATGTCTTAGGGGTTTCTTTCTTGTGTCCAATGGACTCCTCCCCCATATCTTAGGGACTTCTTTCTTGTGTCCAATGGACTCCTCTCTCATGTCTTAGGGGCTTCTTTCTTGTGTCCAATGGACTTCTCCCTCATGTCTTAGTGGTTTCTTTCTTGTGTCCAATGGACTCCTCCCTTATGTCCTAGGAGATACTTTCTTGTGCTCAACGGACTCCTCTGTCATGTCTTAGGGGCTTCTTTCTTGTGTCCAATGGACCCCTCGCTCACGTCTTAGGAGCTTCTTTCTTGTGCCCAAAGGACTACTTCTTCATGTCTTGGGGGCTTCTTTCTTTGGTCCAATGGAGACTTCCCGTATGTCTTGGGGGCTTCTTTCTTGTGTCCAATGAACTCCTCTCCCATGTCTTAGGAACTTCTTTCTTGTGTCCAATGGACTCCTCTCTCATGTCTCAGGGGCTTCTTTCTTGTGTCCAATGGACTCTTCCCTCATGTCTTAGGGGCTTCTTTCTTGTGTCCAATGGACTCCTCTCTCATGTCTTAGGGGCTTCTTTCTTGTGTCCAATGAACTCCTCCCTCATGTCTTAGGCGCTTCTTTCTTGTGTCCAATGGACTCCTCTCTCATGTCTTAGGGGCTTCTCTCTTGTGTCCAATGGACTCCTCTCTCATGTCTTAGGGGCTTCTTTCTTGTGTCCAATGGACTCCTCTCTCATGTCTTAGGGGCTTCTTTCTTGTGTCCAATGGACTCCTCTCTCATGTCTTAGGGGCTTCTTTCTTGTGTCCAATGGACTCCTCTCTCATGTCTTAGGGGCTTCTTTCTGGTGTCCAGTGGACTCTTCCCTCATGTCTTAGGGGCTTCTTTTTTGTGTCCAATGGACTCCTCTGTCATGTCTAGGGGCTTCTTTCTTGTGTCCAATGGACTCTTCCCTCGTGACTTAGAGGCTTCTTTCTGATGCCCTAGGGACTCCTCTGTCATGTCTTAGGAGCTTCTTTCTCTTGTGTTAGAGGCTTCTTTCTTTTGTGTTAGAGGCTCCTTTCTTGTGTCCAGTGAACTCATCCCCCATGCCTTAGGGGCTTCTTTCTCATGTGCAATAGACTCCTTTTGTCTTTGGGGCTTCAGTCTCATGTCCAATGGTCTCCTCCCTCTTGCCGTAGGAGCTTCTTTCTTTTGCCCAAGGGACTTCTCTGTCATGTCTTAGGGGTTCCTTTCTCTTGTGTCTTAGTGTACTTCTCCCCCATCTCTTAGGAGATACGTTACTTTCTTATGTCCAAGGGACTACTGGCTTTTGTTTTAGGGGATTCTTTCTCATGTCTAAGGAGCTTCTTTCTTATGTCTTAGGGGCTTCTTTCTTGTGTGCAAGGGACTTCTTCTTCATGCCTTAGATGCTTCTTTCTTATGTCCAAGGGATTCCTTCCTCGTGTCTTAGGAACTTCCTTCTTGTGTCTTAGGTGCTTCTTTCTGGTGTCCAATGGACCCCTCCTTCGTGTCTTAGTGGCTTCTTTCTTGTGTGTTAGGGGTTTTTACATTCTTTTCAAATTATATATGCAGACTTTGCCATCAAATGTCGCTTTGGATTGTGTATTGTCCTCTTATGCCCATTGAACTTTGAATTTCACTTCCCGTCAATAAAATGAGAATGATTCAACAGATTCTTTTCAAATTCAGTATGTAGATGTATCTTGCTATTCTCATCTGTACAAATGTGGCGCCACCTATGGGCCACTTTGGATTTCATTTATGCATAAGAAAATGAGAACCACTCAACAGATTTCTTTTAAATTGCATACCGGTATGGGGATACAAGGTGTCCCTATTGAACCTGTTTTGTCCACATGTTCTCATAGGTGGTGCTACTGTTTTGGACTTGAAATTTCTTATCAAATTTGGTTTATACATGTGTGCATACCTTGCCACCATATGTGACTTTGGATTGTGATTTATCCATCCATAGGAGCTGCCACCTTGGGGCTAACTTATCGACATATATCCATAGGTGCTGCCACCTTATGGCTAACTTATCCACATATATCCATAGGTGCTGCCACCTTATGGCTAACTTATCCACATATATCCATAGGTGCTGCCACCTTGGGGCTAACTTATCCACATATATCCATAGGTGCTGCCACCTTGGGGCTAACTTATCCACATATATCCATAGGTGCTGCCACCTTATGGCTAACTTATCCACATATATCCATACGTGCTGCCACCTTGGGGCTAACTTATCCACATATATCCATAGGTGCTGCCACCTTGGGGCTAACTTATCCACATATATCCATAGGTGCTGCCACCTTGGGGCTAACTTATCCACATATATCCATAGGTGCTGCCACCTTGGGGCTAACTTATCCACATATATCCATAGGTGCTGCCACCTTGGGGCTAACTTATCCACATATATCCATAGGTGCTGCCATAACTTATCCACATATATCCGTGCTGCCACCTTGGGGCTAACTTATCCACATATATCCATAGGTGCTGCCACCTTGGGGCTAACTTATCCACATATATCCATAGGTGCTGCCACCTTGGGGCTAACTTATCCACATATATCCATAGGTGCTGCCACCTTGGGGCTAACTTTTAATTTTGTTTTTATAATGGATTCTTTTCCCAATTTGGTATATGAATAGATGTACCTTGACACCACTGAACCGACACAGGTTCGAGCCCAGCTGGTGCATGTGTGAAGGTTTGTCAGTTACTTGCCGACGGGCGATGGTTCTCTCTGGGTACTTCGGCTTCCTCCACTATCCAAACTGACTGTCACCATATGAGTGAAACAAACTTGAGTGTGACATTGAAACCAAATCTCCACCCTCTCCTCCCACCTTGCCACAAGATGTTGCTGAATACTTTGCCACAAGATGCTGTTGAGATTTGCCATTCGTGTTCTGGCTCCACCTGGGAGCAAACTCGAAATTTTTATTTCGAACAATACAATTAGAATGACACAAAATTTGGTACCGGTATGTAAATACCTTCCACAGCTTTGGTTTGTGTTTCATCCACCTGTGCCTGAAGGTGGTGCCACATGCGGACCTACCTTAAATTTTATTTCTGGACAAAAAAAGCTGACTACAGATTATTTTCAAAAACGAGAAAAAAAATGAGGGAAAAAAACTAAAGAGGTACACGTCACCCAAGCTAGTGGTACCAGTATCTGATCAACAAGATAATGTTCACTACTATAACTGGTGCCACTTGTGGGGGACATGGATCTCCATGGTACCTTGTGTCCGATGAATTCTGTTCTTGTGCCTTAGAGAGTTTGTTTCTTACAAGTGTCTATAAAGGGTCTTCATTTGTTGTGTCCTATGGGTTTATTTGTGTCCAATTGACCCCCTGCAAATGCAGTGCTGAGCTTGTTAGTCTGCACTGCTCCATCTGTCCATGAGTCATCCGTCCGTCCATCCAATCCGAATTTGTAAGTAGAATATTTAACATAATGGTACACTATTACGCTATCCATACTTAACTGTAGATAGCCTGATTAGATTTCCAGGCGGTCTCTGTCGATTTCTGCATTTGTAGGGACTAACATTTTTTAGACCAAAACAGCCTTATTAGCAGGAGAACAAAAAAGTCATTGATATTTTCTACATATCTTCATATCCATCTGTATATGACCTGATTACATTTTCAAACATGTCGGTCGGGTCGGTCAGATCACCGAAGTTAAGCAGCGTTGAGCTCAGTCAATACTTGGATGGGTGACCGGGTGCTGTACTGACTGGGCTGATCAGTGTCCAGAATAATAGGAACTGTGGACACTCTCGTGTTCTGGCACATGTAGGCACCGTCGTGATATGACTGAAACAATGTTGAAAACGACGTTAAATCCTACTCACTCACTCACTCACTCAAACATGTCGACTACCAGGTAAAAGTTCGATATTCACTGCAGAAGCAAAAGCTATATTGTCGGCTTTAGAAGGTATTGGGTCCACTAAAAGAAAAAAAAATGTCATATTCTCAGGTTCACTGTCATACCTTCAAGCGATTAAAAGTGGAACTTCAACTCATCCCACCATCTTCAATGTTCTACAATTATATCTGTAGATTTGATCAACAGATTGATATTGTGTTTTGTTGGTTGCCTAGTCACGTTGGCATCAAAGGTGATACTGAGGCTGATAGAATGGCTAAGGCAGCCCTAGATAATGAGGTTGATCTTGTTGGAATACCATATACCGATTTCAGACCCTCTATCTGTACTTATGTGAGAATGCTGTTTCAATCTTTATGGGATGCTGTGAATAATAACAAACTTCATTGAATTAAAAAAAACTGTAGGCTATACTCATCTGACCAGCCAGAAACATTTCGATCAAGCCATGATCAGGCGATGTAGAATCGGCCATACACGATTAACTCACGAACATTTATAAAAAAAAAAGAGTCAGTCCCAAGGTGTATTCCATGCCACGAAGATCTCACAGTGAAACATATAATATTGACTGTATAGATTTTAAGATTGTAAGAGATTCTTTTTATCAAGTGACTACTTTGTAAGATCTTTTTGGTCGGGTGAGGGAGGACTGTCTTTTTTGAGAGTGATTGGTTTGTTGTATAAGTTTTAATGTGTGTATGTTTTAATGTGTTGAATTACTAAGTTATTAACTTGAATACTTAGAATTTTGTTTGATTGTTGCTATATAGCTGAAATATTGCTGAACACGACTTTAAACCTTAATTCGCTCTCTCTGTTACTGCAAGTTTTTGCATTTTAGGGGTTTTCCTATTTTTGGCTATTGCCTTGTGCACCATTATTGATACTGGGTGGTGCACAAGTGTGGGGGATTTTTGTAATTTTTGTATCACAGGACTTCTTAATATCAATGAATCTGTTTGTTATTTGATAGTGCTGTATTAAGTTATTGTACCATTATTTTTGCAGGAGAAGTTCTCGAAGCCAGGAGCCGGTGACAACATCTCGACTCTGCAAAACCAGGTGGATGAAGTGAAGGGAGTGATGACTCAGAATATAGACAAGGTCCTGGAGAGGGGTGAAAGACTGGAGGACCTAATGGACAAAACAGAAGAGCTCGAAGCTAGTGTAAGTTCTCCTGAGTGGGCGCGAATATAGATGGTGATTCTAATGGGATATAGCTAACCCTCCATCATAACTGGGATTACAGGTGATTGGGAGGGTGATTGGCACATAGCTAAGGTGAATCCTCCTTTTGGAAAAAAAAAAAAAAAAATTTTTTATACGAATACCTTTTCAGACAGATAGCAAACCCCACTATGTCCCAGCTTTCTCATACATCTGATATGCCCTTTTGAAGCTAAAGCCAAATACCCCACAATATATCCTGGCTATGGTCCAGCAGTAACGTCTCCATGACTGGGATTACAAACAGTGAGTGGGACAGTAATGTCAGGGTTGGTGACTGTAATCGAAGAAAACTAGCCCTCCATGACTGGGATTGCAACTGATGGGTGGGACAGTAATGTCAGGGTTGATGACTGTAATCGGAGAAAACTAGCCCTCCATGACTGGGATTACAACTGATGGGAGGGACAGTAATGTCAGGGTTGGTGACTAATCAGAGAAAGCTAGCCCTCCATGATTCAGACTGTGATTACAAATGATGGGTGGGACAGTAATGTCAGTGTTGGTGACTGTCATCGGAGAAACTAGCCCTCCATGACTGGGATTACAACTGATGGGTGGGACAGTAATGTCAGGGTTGGTGACTGTAATCGGAGAAAACTAGCCCTCCATGACTGGGATTACAACTGATGGGTGGGACAGTAATGTCAGTGTTGGTGACTAATCGGAGAAAACTAGCCCTCCATGACTGGAATTACAACTGATGGGTGGGACAGTAAATGTCAGGGTTGGTGACTAATCGGAGAAAGCTAGCCCTCCATGACTGCGATTACAACTGATGGGTGGGACAGTAATGTCAGGGTTGGTGACTAATCGCAGAATGCTAGCCCTCCATGACTGCATGGGATTACAACTGATGGGTGGGACAGTAATGTCAGGGTTGGTAACTGTAATCAGAGAAAGCTAGCCCTCCATGACTGGGATTACAACTAATGGGTGGGACAGTAATGTCAGTGTTGGTGACTAATCGGAGAAAGCTAGCCCTCCATGACTCAGACTGTGATTACAAACATTGAGTGGGACAGTAATGTCAGGGTTGGTGACTGTAATGGGAGAAATTTAGCCCTTCCTGATTGGGATTAAAAATCATGGGTGGGACAGTAATGTCAGGGCTGGTAACTGTAATGGGAGAAAGTTAGCCCTCCATGACTGGGGTTACAAATGATGGGCGAGACATAATGTCGGGGTTGGTAACTGTAATCAGAGAAAACTAGCCCTCCATCACTGTGATTACAAATGATGGGTGGGACAGTAATGTCAGGGTTGGTGACTGTAATGGGAGAAATTTAGCCCTTCCTGATTGGGATTAAAAATCATGGGTGGGACAGTAATGTCAGGGTTGGTGACTGTAATGGGAGAAATTTAGCCCTTCCTGATTGGGATTAAAAATCATGGGTGGGACAGTAATGTCAGGGTTGGTGACTGTAATGAGAGAAATTTAGCCCTTCATGATTGGGATTAAAAATCATGGGTGGGACAGTAATGTCAGGGCTGGTAACTGTAATGGGAGAAAGTTAGCCCTCCATGACTGGGATTACAAATGATGGGCGAGACATAATGTCGGGGTTGGTAACTGTAATCAGAGAAAACTAACCCTCCATCACTGTGATTACAAATGATGGGTGGGACAGTAATGTCAGGGTTGGTGACTGTGATGGGAGAAAGTTAGCTCTCCATGACTGAGATTACAAATAATGGGCAAGACATAATGTCGGGGTTGGTAACTGTAATCAGAGAAAACTAACCCTCCATCACTGTGATTACAAATGATGTGCGAGACAGTAATGTCAGGGTTGGTGACTGTAATGGGAGAAATTTAGCCCTCCATGACTGGGATTAAATATGATGGGTGGGACAGTAATGTCAGGGTTGATGACTGTATCCGGAGAAAGTTAGCCCTTCCTAACTGGGATTAAAAATTATGAGTGAGACATAATGTCAGGGTTGGTCACTGTAATGGGAGGTTTGCCCTCCCTAACTGGGACTACAAATGTATGGGTGAGACATAATGTCAGGGTTGATGACTGTAATTGGAGAAAGTTAGTCCTCTCTAACCGGGACTACAAACGATGGTTGGGATATAATGTCAGGATTGGTGGCTGTAATTGGAGAAAGTTAGTCCTCTCTAACTGGGACTACAAACAATGGTTGGGACATAATGTCAGGATTGGTGGCTGTAATTGGAGAAAGTTAGCCCTCATTAACTGGAACTACAAATGATGGTTGGGACATAATGTCAGGATTGGTGGCTGTACATGTAATTGGAGAAAGTTAGCCCTCATTAACTGGGACTGCAAACAATGGGTGGGACATAATGTCAGGGTTGGTGACTGTAATTGGAGAACTTGATCCTCTCTAACTGGGACTACAAGCGATGGTTGGGACATAATGTCAGGGTTGGTGGCTGTAATTGGAGAAAGTTAGTTCTCTCTAACTGGGACTACAAACGATGGTTGGGACATAATGTCAGGATTGGTGGCTGTAATTGGAGAAAGTTAGCCCTCATTAACTGGGACTACAAACGATGGTTGGGACATAATGTCAGGATTGGTGGCTGTAATTGGAGAAAGTTAGCCCTCATTAACTGGGACTACAAACGATGATTGGGACATAATGTCAGGACTGGTGACTGTAATTGGAGAAAGTTAGTCCTCTCTAACTGGGACTACAAATGATGGTTGGGACATAATGTCAGAATTGGTGACTGTAATTGGAGAAAGTTAGTCCTCTCCAACTGGGACTACAAACAATGGGTGGGACATAATATCAGGGTTGGTGACTGTAATTGGAGAACTTAGTCCTCTCTAACTGGGACTACAAGCGATGGTTGGGACATAATGTCAGGGTTGGTGACTGTAATTGGAGAAAGTTAGCCCTCTCTAACTTGGATGTCAGGGTTGGTGACTAAACATTTGGACACAAAGGAGAGAGGAGTACCGGTACTGTAAAGGGATGGTGAAGATTCTTGTAATGCAATACTATATTCTCATACATTGTTCTCAAGCTAATTCTGAATTTCCATTCTCATATTCTCCGGAATACTATTCTCCTTGTGAAAATTAAATTTTCTATTCTGAGAATGATTAGTGCAAAGAACTAAGTTCACGAACTGATCAGTTGCATAGTTTTGAAACATGCATGTGAACTCTTCCCAAATTTCCAAGTGATTACCTTTGACCATGGAGAGAGTGAATGGGAATGACCACAATGAAGAATTTTCTTCTTACAGTCTGCAACTTTCCAGAGGACCGCAAGAAAGATCAGTCGAAAGTATTGGTGGAAGAACACAAAGATGACGTTGATCTTAATCTGTGTGGTAGTGGTCATACTTATTGCCTTAGTCCTAATCATCCTCTATTCCACGGGCATCCTTCCAGCAAAGTCCGACTCGACCGCAACTACACCCGCCACCGCTACAGTTCAATCAGGATAACAGCTGATTTAACTCTGTCATAAAAGTAATCATACCAATACTTCAGAGTTGCTGTGATACATTGCCACAGCTCCCACCCTAACAAAGGCTGAATCGTCCTGATCTATATGGAAATCATCTTTATGGCAATCACACTGAAGTTCATGTGGACTTATTGAAGTACAAGTACCACCTGTACTGCAGCTTTGTTTTGTTATGGTTTAAAATTGTAATTGGTTATCCAGAATAATGGTTTTTAACTTTTATTCATATTCCAAAATGTGAGATTCAGTTTGTTTGTTTTTTTGCTTTTTTGTCGTAGCTATATAAAGTATGCAAATAATTTTATTTGTAGTAAGTATTTTTCAATCAGATATTTCTGTCTTGTGTTTAGTTTTATTCGATCATCAGGGTGTACTCTTAACTCAGTTGAAATGCTGACCAGTGTAACACAAGGGAACCAGCCTCCTGAAGTACATGTGTGTTCAGTTCCATAAAACTTAAGAGACATTGGGAGTGGTAGTTCTCACAACTAACTACACGTACAGTCAAGAATTAGGTCTGGCTTAATCGATTGTTCATTCCCCCATTTCCTGTTTTGAGTCATAAGTTTTAAATGACCAGTAAAAATGACTGACGGCAATCTCCTGGTATGGAAGAGGTCAAGGCAACCAGAATCATGCACAATATTTATGCCATTGTTTCATTACAAAATATTGACTAAAATGTCTGCATCAGTTTATAATTCAGCAGGAAGATATAGAAACATATTTTTGTCTTCTGTTTTAGACTGGAATCAGCTCATAGCTGAGTTTCATGCATTTCCCTCTGGACTTTTCAACAAACCCATCTGTTTGTTATACTATCATTTATTTTGTTCTGCAGTCAATGGCATTTTAACATTTCCCTTCATTGGATCTCAGTTTAAATTGTAGAAAATAGCAGCTTCTCCTATTATTATATCATGATTACGAAGTCATGTGTTTTAAATTATTTTCTAAGTCACTGTTTTAATTCCAAGTTTCCCTTGTGATGTAAAATAATGTATTGTGACAAAATAAGATACGATAAAATGTATATCAAACTAAATTTGTGCAATATGCCAATTTTTGTTTCAAAAGTTGTGGCCATTGATTAATGACTACAAACAAGATCAGGACATTTTGTGAAACTTGGATTGTTACTGATTTCATTGTGTTAATTCGTGTTAATTTATCCCAGTGATCAGGCTGAAGTTTTGGCCTGAGGAAACATATGCCAACTTGGGGACGTGTACATGTACTTATCTCTGTCAGTACGTTGAGTGGGACTCTGAAGAAAGGAATCGTTACTGAGAACTGTAGTCATTCATGACACATTCTCCCTTATTAGAGTTGTATAGAACAGCAATACATAATGGGATATCTTCCAGTTATAAAGCTTTTGATTGGTCAATTCAAATTTTCAAAAGGAAATCTGATTGGCTTGTGAATAACATTGGACGAAATTCAGCCAATCAAGAGTTTCTGTGAAAGTACATGTCTGTTAGCAGAAAAAAATGAATACTTGTCCAAATTCATGCTCTATTGTTCTTGGTTTCACCACTGATACTGACACAACTGGCCGATATCTGTCGTGAAAATAACGCACTGTCAAAACCAACAGTTCATTGCTGGTCCCATGGTCAGTCAGTGTCCTCAGGTTTCACTGTATCCAATATGATAAGTTTGTTCCTGATATTGGGAATGATCCGCTGGTAACTAATTACACAGAATTCCGTTTGTAAAATATGTAATACAATCTCACGGAATTGTATTTTCCCAACCTTTAAATTCATTAGAATGGAAATTTGATGAAAGAATATGGTAAATCTAATACAAATGGTATGATGCCATGGTCAAATTTATTAGAATGAAAATTGACGAAATGATAGTAAAATTCTTCATTACTTAGGGGATGATCAAATTTGAGATGACAATGTTAATAGGCTGATTGAACTATGAGACCATTTACCATAACATTACAGATCTTGTAAGAACATAATTTATTTGATTCATGAAGGAATGCTTCACTCAATTCAAATATGTTTCCAATGAAACAACATTTACTAAAGGTGTCCCAAATAATCATATCAAAATTAATATTTTTATCTTTTCATTGCTCTATTAAATTTGACGACATGACAGACCTCAAACTTTGACGTAATTTAGAATTCTACATGATGTTGGTGTGACGTTATTTGGGGCTCAGAGCACCAAATCATGACAACCTCACTAAGAAAATGGTCGCATGCTGAGATATAAGACTTAAGAAATGAAAAATTAGTGCTTTCCTGTCTTCATTGACAAGAAATATTTGGCACACTTTATTTTCAAGTACAAAGCTTCACAATGAAAGCATATATGCTTTGTATTTAAATTGAGTAAAGTATTCGTTTAATTTAAGGGGTTACTATATTACTATTTATGTGGGCTGGTCACATGTTAACACAGTGATTTATTAGAATTCAATACTATATTTACATTTATGTGGAAATATTATAATGTTTGACTACACAAATAGAACCACTGTGACATTTTATTGAATTGAATTATGAGAATGCAATACTTTATTTACGTTTATGTGGAAATATTGTATCTGTCATTAGCCACTCATATTATAATTTTAATTATGTTGCTGTGCATGCCCCATTGAAAGAATTAAGAACCCCAGCTCCTCAGATAGCTTGATGTAAGAGGCTGGGGCATCCGTGGGGTTTCCTGGTGTAAAAAGAAATAGGACTTCAGCTATGGGTCGTGAGTGTGTTATGATATGACTGAAATATTGTTGAAAGAGTTTAATCATATTCACTCGTGCACTATACAATAGACAAATGTTTTGCTCAATCACCAGTGCCTATAATTTATTTTGAGAAAACAAATGATGCAGCCAATTGTAAACAAGATGAAAATATTCTTATGAATATTCAAATATTACTATTTTTCCTTGTAAAATTGCACTATGAATATAAAGTTGAAAGTTGAACAGGTCTATTTTATTGTACAAGTTTATTCATGTACATATAATTTACAATATTGTGTGACCTGTTACTTGTAACACTACCTATATGATTCAAATGTGTATTTACTGCTGCTTTCTGAATGTGCCTTTAAAGTTTGAGATATTCCGAGCCCCTATCACAAAAGCAACAATTATCATTGCTATAGCAACAATGGCAGGGTTGCTCCATAGAATTAGCAGGTGAAGTGTTAGGTCCATGAGTTGATTGGTTAACTGTACCAAAATGGTGGAATGGATATAATCAGTTTAGCCATCATACAGAAGCTGATCGGACAGTTGGTATATTACAAGTACCCCTTTACCATACAAGAGCAACATTTGTCGACCAATCTCAAGCCGGTCTGAGCTAAAGTCAAATGAAACGGGTCTGTCACTGTTGATATTTGCATTATTCGTGTGATAAAAAATGCAATGAAGACGTACGCTTACCTCTTATTATAATGCTGAAATGACCCACTGCGCTACAGACCAGTTGTGCAAAATATGGTCTCTTCATACATGAAATGCCTGATCCGAATAACCCTGCCCAAATGATTTCTGCACCATGTTATTAACTAGCTGATCAAATACTGTATTATTGATCAAATATTTTGTGCATATATCTGTATCAGTGGTTTCACATGTGTGAAATATGTTGTTCACCTATGCTTAGAATGCTAATCTGCGATGATTCGTGATGCCTTGATATCCATCTATGTGCCTGCTGGGCTGTGATTTTATTTTACCCAATGTGCAGCATGCTAAAGTTTTTCAGAATCTATAAATTGTATCTGACAATGTGCTATATTTCTGTATCCATAAATGTCCCTGAGATTTCTACTGTATCCATCCATTTGCTAACAAATACGAATTTACTTTTGAGCAGTTTGAGCAGTATCCATCAGTGTACTAAATCTCTGCTATATCCATCAGTTTACTGTAAAATATCAATATATGCATTAATGCACTGATGCTGTCCATCAGTATGCTAAAAAATTAATATCTCACCTTGCTAAGATTTCTGCATTTTCCATAAATGTGCACAATGTCTGCTATATCCATCAATTGACCCCAGAATCTGAATCAGTTATGCTAAATCTCTGCTGTTTCCATAAATTTGCTAATTTGTTGTTTCATTTCCATCAGTTTCTTGAGATTATAGATACATGATGGACACTTGACAATGTATGCCAAATATTGGCAAAATATTGTGCTCAATGCAATATCACGCCAATACTTGGCATACATTGTCAAGTGTCTATCATGTAACTGTTTTATCCAATGATCATCCAAGCTTGGGTGTGGAGCTCCGCCTCTTTGGACCTAATCCAGGGAAAAGAGATCAGCTGTGGTGTATTTCAAATACACCATATGCAGTATTTGAAATACACAATGGGTGACTCGTTTAGTGAATATATTGCAAGGAAATGATCAACGGACATTTGAAGAGTCATTGGATAAATTACAAGAAAATGATCAAAGGAAATTCAAGGAGTCATTGGATAAATATCAAAATGCTAAATTTCTGTTGTATTGAGTGAGTTTGCTGGAAAAATATCTGTATCCACCCATTTGCAAAGATTTCTACTGTACATGTATCTATGAATGTGCTACATGTATATTTTCTGTATCCATTAATGTGCTTTCATAAAGTGGAAATGTGTACTCTCTGCTGTTTTGATCGATGGTCATTGATGTACGCTTTATATTGGATGTGCTAAGATTTATGCTGTAAATTTCTGTTGTAAATTACACATTCCAAGAAAAATACACAAAATATTTTATGTCTATTATGTGCAATATAAATTTAATTTAGCACAATATATATTTTCCTGTTGTATTATCTCCAGTGATAATAAAGCTATAAATGTTTGGATGGACTATTGTTATCTCATTCACACAATTTCCCACAGCTCTTCCTTCTAGCTTTGTATCACATGATCACAAACTGCCAGGAGGTGACATAAAGATTGGTAGCCTTGTTTTTTAGTTCACCCAAGGGCTTATTAGTCTAGGTAGCCATTTGAAGCCATTAGCGTCATTGTAAAAATGATAAATAGCAAACGTCACATCTGACAATCTCTACGTCAATAATTGAAAGATATATTTCATATGACAGCATCAATATTAAATGTGTATGAAATCTGAAGTACAATTTCCCATACACAAGTTAAAAAGTAGAACATATTTCAAGAAACAGATTGAACATTGATGGGCAATTATCATAAATAACAATGTTAAATCTTACTTTAGCATCTGAATTTTTTTTTACCGAAACTTAAAATTTATTTAGAGACTGTTGTTCTCTTCAAAATGTATGCTCCCTGATCTAACAGATTTAGCCTATACTGGTACATGTAAGTCCTCCCAGAAATCATTGTACATATTTTCAAGGTGGTAACATGAACTCTGAGGATTGGTAATTTTGTGCACAGTAGAAATTGTGGTGGTCCTACATGCCTTTTCTTCATCATGTGGTTGTTCTGAATGCAGAGAGGAAGGGCTTCATGTAAGCACAATTGGATTGTATTGTATATTTTCACTTTCCCTTATCTTTTAACCCAGGAGACTATTTTGAACTGGTGATAGCTGAAACAGTTTTATAAAGTATTTTCTCCGTATTCAAAGAAAGTGTCATTATTCTTTAATAGTGGGAATATATATATCACCAGTTCAATATAGTATCCTTGGTAAAATATATGGGAAAGTGAAATTATACAACCCAGTAGCTGATCAGCTGAAGACAGGTCAGTGAACAGACAGGCTCTTCATTGTTCTCTCAATAATGTACAACTAAGCCATGATTCTTGGGACTGCCAGTAGTCCACAAATAATAAGCACAGCAGTTTAGAGAATTCTATATAGTGTATGCTACAACAAAGACATGTTTAATATGATAATTGTTTTGGGATTTATTTTTAACTAAATTGTTCAGTAATTGTCTCCGTCTAAAACTTTTGTATGAACTGAGCCTACCTGGCGTGGATCAAACCACATATGTGTGTCAATTGACAAATGAATGGACCACAATAAGCAGTTCTGAACAGAAAGAATCTAGGGCAGTTCCCCCTCTTACTGCACAAACTGGTTTAGATGTTTACGTTTTCAAACTAATACAGCTTGGTGACGAGTGTGACACAAACACCTGTCTTGGATAATTCTACACAGCTTCGGACTCTCCCTCATATTGGTTGACACAAATTATCTTTGCCTTTGACAATTATGTTGACATAGTAAATGATAAAAAAATCTTTCAAATATACTTTCCAATGGAATTATCTTTTCTAAGATAGTCTTTGTTTTAGCTGAGACAATATAGATATTTTTACTCAAATCTTCACCTGCTATCAATGTATGCCATGTTCCTCCTATTTGGAGATCCCTGCAATAGAAATTATCTCAACTAGATCGTCAACTAGGTGGTGTGCCTCCGTGCATGTCCATCCTTTTTTCCTCTATTGCAGTCTTGGAAGCAAGACCTGTTTTGGAAGAGAGTCCCTGTAAACAAGTAAATCCAAGATATTATAGACATATTTTTTGTACTGAAATTGCATTCTAGACTAACGGTGTCTGATGTACATGTAGTCACCCAATCTGTCAAGCACACTAAACGATGTGAATCTTACCGACATTTTTGTCCCAAAGATGAATCGCATTTGTCTCGATTTGTCTGGCTCAAAGATGTTATAATAGACAGATTACTTGCCATGATTGTTTTGACTGGAACGATCTGATCTTGCGCAGATACGCCGGGGCACGACGCAGGTTCTTCTGGAGGGCGGCCGCCTATTAGAAGCGAAGTCCTGGCGAAAAACAGTCAGCCAACCAAGCCCTACTGGCCGATCTCTGTCTAAATGAAAATCTGGAGACGCCGAGTGGACACAGACTCCCGACTCGAGACTGCATTCGAGCCAGCATTAGCCGCCGGATTCTGCCAAGTGGAAGAGAAGCCCAGACGAGAATACCCAGATGAAGGGAGGAAAGCCAACTTTTACCTTGGGGGACTCCGCCGACCGACGAGAGGACCCGGGACCCAGTCATCAAACAAAATATTATGAAAACTCGGACAGGGCCCGGAACCAGCCTAATGACTGGGACACAGCACCTCACTGGGACCCCGGTTATTACAGATTGGCATCTTCCAAGAGTAGAAGTTCTTCAACATCACAAACTCGGGACAACAGTCGAAGCTCTTCTTCCGGTTCCCGTGGACAACGTCCTCCAGGTCTAACTCCTGCACTCCGCCGAGATCCCAAACTTCGGACAAGATTGGAAGAAAAGGCAAGTCGGACAGCGAGCTACTAGGGAAGACCCGAGACCGGACCCTGAATCCAGAGCAGGGCCTCACCTCAAGAGAAGATACCAAAGTCCACAGCGGAACCCCGGATTCCGCTGATCCCCATCCACGAAACACGGACTCAAGATTGTGCCCCACTTCAGGGAGTCTCGACGATGCTGGTTCGTGAGAGGTGTCAGTGGTACAGCGCTGAACGTCATTCCGACCAACGGGATTCTTCTTCGGAGTATCACCACTAGATATCTTCAGCATCCTCACCGAAAAAGACATTTTCCTCAACTCATGGTGCAGCAGAAGAGCACGACGAGATGGCTTTCACGGCCAAGATCGCGGCACTCGACACCTTGCTCCCGCAGATGCCGAGGTCGAAGAAAGACTGTTAGACAAGGAGGATGCGGACTCCGATGAGCCACCACACAAGCGAAAGCGGGCCATGGCGACTTCATTATTCGACACAGACAAGCCAACCACAGATGAACCTCCGTTGATATGTGCGCCCCCATCGGAGTCTTTACCATTGATGAAGGATTTGGACCATCAATTGATAAACTCCTCAACCTTCAAGAAGCCGAACCCCACAAGTTCTACGCTCTGCACAACACTGTTCTTACAACTAAGCACCCGAAGCTGGACAGTGATTTGGACAGTCTTGAAGGTCACCAAGCCGCCCCCGGTCGTACTCCCACCCAGACAGGCCTACATGGTGGTGGATATGATGCTAGCGCAGCACTGGATTGCATCATACACTGATTGGTTCCTGGCAGCAACAGCTAAATTAATGCAGGACCTCGCTAACAGACAGGAAGAGGCAGATGGCAAGGTTTCTGTCGTACTATCTTCGACACAACTGGACTTCTTCAAGGGTTTCATCGCCATGGAGACTGGCCTCTTCACATATGCCACCATGGTACAAGCTCAAAGTTTGACCTACCTGTAAAATCCCAAGACACAGGTCATGCAGTCTGTTAAGACGAAGCTGGCACAACAAACGTCTTCCAGATACCTATTCAACAACGCTCTTCCAGTCGTCATGCCATCAGCTAATGATGAGAATACCTCCCGTCTTGTTGGTGCCCTAGCTCAACGACCAGGCAAAGGCAAGTCCATCAAAGGAGGACGCCACGGACAGTCTTCCTGACAGGACTCGGCCGCCTTCTCTAACCTAACCAGGCCAATTTTCGTCCCTACGGGAGAGAAAAATTGGGGTGGGGGGCGGGCAGTCATGGGAAAAATTCTCCGATAGAGGCAGAAGCAAGCCCGACAACAGACATTGACAATCAACGACCTGTACTTCACCTCAATCATCCTGTCCACAATTTCAAGACGTCACTCATCCGGTTGTAGGCGGACGTCTGCAGATCTTCTGGAGGAATTGGGAGCTTATTAGAGAAGACAAGTAGGTCATCAGATCGCTCAGAGACGGGGGTTTCCTTCACCTTCCTCGAGTACCTCAAGCTCATCACCAGGCCCAAACCATCACGCCTCCCAGTTCTTCCAGAACACACAAAGACCTTGCTAGAATCCGTAAAGACCTTGGTAGGAAAAGGCGCCATTGTAGAGCTAGCTACGGAAGTGATGGGGTTCTACAGCCGAGTCTTCTCAAACTCCGTATGATCATCGACCTGAGGCGGCTCAATGAGACTACGGCACCACCACCGAGGTTCAAGTTGACATCGGTCCCATCACTACAGTGCCGCCTACAACCAGGAGATTGGTAACCTCAACAGACACGCAGGACGCCTGTCTTCACGTTCCTATTCGTCAACTTTGTCGGCGTTACCTGCGTTTCATCACTGCCGGGAAAAGATTCGAGTGGCAGGTTCTACCGTTCGGCGTCTTCATCGCTCCTTGGTGTTTCACCCCCATCATATCACTAGTCATAACATACATCCATCTCGGGGGAATCAACATAGAATCATACATTGGCGACATTCTCATATGAGAGTCAGAGATGCTAGCACTCAATTCTCATGTACAGTTCATCATACAAGTCCTCAAACATCTGGAATTCATTCCACATATAGAGAAATCGGAACTGGAGCCGGCACAGTGACGCCAGTACATCGGGGCTGGCCTTCGACACTCAAAGAGACAGATAGTTCTACCACCCGAGGACTGTTGGATAAAGATACAGTCTCTCATCCCAAGATTTTCATCTTCCCGGTCACTACACTTACGTCTCTGGCAAGGCGTCCTCGGACTCCCTAACTTCCACCCAGGACCTAACACAGTTCGGCCGGATCCAGGGTCGCCCGTTACGGTTTCACCTACAGTCTTACCTGCGGACAAGAACACTCAACCCTCGGAACATCTTCGTCACTTCCTAGAATGGTGGCAATACAGGAAGAACGTGATGCCCGGGATCCCGCTTCAGCGGCCACACTCGAAGAAGCACCTGTTCCTCGATGCGTCTTAGACAGGTTGGGGAGCCCATCTAGGGGAGCAACAGATAACCGGTAGATGGACCCCACAGCATGTCAAGCAGCACATCAACATCCTGGAGATGTCTGTGATCAACATGGCAGTCCGCCATTGGAGTTCACAGCTGCAAAACACGTCCGTACTGATTGCGACCGACATCAACAAATTGGGAGGAACAAGATCCCAATCACTGTTTCTAGAGACGTGGACGTTATTCCAATGGGCACAGTATCAGCGATGTCAAGTCACAGCACGGCATGTCCCAAGTCACCTGAATCAGGCTGAATGTCATCGCCGACAGTCTCTCCAGACCGGACAACGTACTACAGATGGAATGGCACCTTCACACAGAGGCATTCCGACCGCTATCGTCGATTTGGGAATGACTGTTGGTGGCTTTGTTTGCAACTGGGAACAACGCCCAAATCCCGACATTCATCAGCGCGATCCACGATCCACGATCCACATGATCGAGAACCGATCGATGCAATTTCACTCAACTGGGACAACCTTCTCGCCTATGCCTAACCACCGATTGCACTCATTCAGAAGGTGCTAACCAAGATAATGGAACACGATTGCGTCATCCTGCTGATAGTATCATGGTGGACGCACCGCCTGTTGTTCCCTCTGCTTGTATGACTCTTAACAGACCAGCCACATCAACTGCCTCGGTGGCCCGGACTACTGGATCAACCACATGGAATCCGGTACCACGACCCGCTATGGTTGATCCTACATGCCTGAACAGTAGGGGGCCGGGTCATACCAAAGACTTAAAAAATGGAACTTGTTGCTTCCTCGCTTACGCTCAGCACTAAGAGGATAGAACAAGGACTGGTTCGCTCGGTGTCTGTATAATGTGACTGGTGGGGTGTCATGTCTGCCCACGGCATAATATTTCAGCAGCGGGACAGCACTATAAAATGGCATTAGATCTGCTCTGTTTATTACACCCATCGTTTGAGCCTCTGTAGTCAACAACCATCAATGCCTGATCCTACAAGACGGCCTTCCTGATGGCGTTCGCTCTGGCTACGAGAATGTCAGAGCATGCACTGGTTCGGAGTTCCTTGACGTGGACAGCAGATTGGTCTAGAGTATCCTTCCACCCGATTCCGGAGTTCATCGCAAAGAACGAATGCATTCGACAGGGACCGTGTGCACAAAGACTCTTCCAGATTCCTGCATCAATGGAGTTTGTGGGAGAGGACCGATTTCTGTGTCCAGTCGGAGCGTTACGCTACTAAATTCAGAGGACAGACCCGCCCAGAGACATCACTAAAATACGATTGCAGTTCACTGGAGGTATCAATTAGCTATCGGCGTTCCACCTCTCTTGTCTAGGGCATCCTCTCATGAAGTGAGAGCCATTGCTACATCTTGGTCACTGTGGAAGAACCTATCACTGAATAACATTGTCGATGCGTGTGCATGTACTTCCAATTCAACAGTCGCCGACTTCTACCTTAGAGACATGTCCGTGCAGACAGATAGGGTGACTACGTTGGCCCAGTAGTAGCAGTCCAACACATTGTCCACTGATCCTATCAACAAAAAGGGGAGGGGGCACCGCAAGCAAGATCCCGACACTGGTAAGTATGAGCAAGCATACCATGCCGGAGATGAAGGGACCTCAAGGACTCGATGGTACCTGCTTATGGCGATAAGTAAACGAAAGATTGATCGGTACAATACTCCACCATTTCACAGTATTACTTATAATTTCTTGAGCTCCCTACGCCTCTATACGACATAGGAATTATCAGGATATTACTGGGCATACCAGATTTAAAACAATCCGGACAATGGCGTGTTCCGCACAAACCAAAACGACACTGCAAGGCCCGCTCCCCATCCTCCTTCGTTGGGAGTGTGGCATCGTTGATAGCAGGTGAAGATTTGAGCAATAAATATGAAACATTTATAAATAATGTTGGTATTTATTATCAAATCAAACATGCTATCAATCTTAATTTGTCCAACCCATCCTCCCCACTCGCTACGGCATTGATACAAAACACTTCTTACACGCCGCACGGAAAAAAGAAGAGCGGGCATGCGCGGAGGCACACCACCTAGCGGAAGGTAAAGGGTAGATAATTTCTATTGCAGGGATCTCCAAATAGGAGGAATATGGCATACATTGATAGTAGGTTTGATTTGATAATAAATACCAACATTATTTATAAATGTTTCATTTTTTAAATGTACTTTTCAATAGAGTGTGTTTATTATTTTGTTTTTGTGAATGCCAAACATATTATGGTGGAATATTCTGCATGTGACAAGGAACATTTGATGTATGACTTTACTATATTCATGCAGAATACACCAAATCAGAGATTCTTTCCTATTACATGACTTTCAAAATTTGCAAATACATCTCCTTAAGTGTCGCATGACTATAATGGTAACGAATGTCAGAAGAAGAGTGAAATTCACGTCAAGCCGTGGTGGCTGAGTTCGGAACTAGTATCCCTGTCTGGAGGGTTGTTTGGTCTGACCTCGCAATATCCGAATAAGTCGTGGTGACGCTGTCATCCAGAATGTTACACTTAGTGTGAAAGTAAGTGATGACATCCTTTTACTGGGTGTACGACCGCATCTGGTGCTGGATGACCGGGAACCCCTTGTTGATCCGCCACCTCTCGCTTTATCGCGTCGACTCACCTCGTTAAATCTGAATTTGTTGTCATCCCCACCTTAAAAAAGGTAGGTGTTGGAAGTGGGTAATCATGGCCTCGCCCTTCCTCGATTGAAGAGCTATTTGTCAGGGCATCATTCTCCCAGATAGGCAACCACCGATGGTATTCCTCTTCGAAGTGAAACCGCAGCTCCGGTTCTCTCAGTCGACGTGACTGACGTCCATATAGGTGGAATTCATGTCCAATTCGATGAACTGTCAATCAGATGGAAGGAAAAGGATGAGCATGGAATCGTACAGATGTTCCAGTATGCATAACTTGACATAATGATGGACCATGCAAGTAGTAGGAAGAAGACCGATTCCCGATTATTGAGGGTCCCAAAAGAGGATCTGTGGTGTGACGTGAAGCTGATGTCAAGATGACGTCACATCCGGTCACGTGATACCCGGGTCACTTCCGGTCACGTGACAGCACAGTGATTTCCCCTTACATATCAGACCCAGTGACTGTTAATCTCATGCATGTATGGTAGGGGTGGCCATTTCGTTTTTCTTTAGGATTTTACTATGGGGTGTAGCCCCTTGTTTTCTTTGTCTCGCGATGTAGAACACGATGGGAGGGGTCTCGAGGCCAGGGGTTGAATTTTTTTTGAAAAGATACTGTGCGCACGTGCACTGGGCAAGTAGCGCTGGGATGGACGTTTTGGGGGTCTAGTTGGACCCATAGTGGTACGACTGGGCCGTGTGAGGCATCAGTTCGAAGCACCTGTAGAGGGGCATCCCATTGGATGGGTGCGGGGTGAAACTGACGCAATTCTGCGCATACGCAGGCAGGGAATTTTGGGAAAGGGGCATTGGAAGGGATGTTTGGGGGCCTGGGTGGACCCATATTGGCCCGATTGAGCTGCGGAGATATCAAAGTGATGCTCTCGTGAAGTAGCATCCGACTGGACAAGTATGTAGTGAAAGTAGGGTTATGGCGCGCATGCGCAGTAGAAAAAAACACATTGGAATGGACGTTTGAATGGACATTTCACCGGGTCGCGGTGGACCAATATTGGGCCGATCGAGCTGTGGGAGATATCAAAGTGAAGCTCTCGTGAAGAAGCGTCCAACTGGATGGGTGTGGAGTGCAAATAAAACTATGGCGCGCATGCCCAGACAGGGAGTTGTTGGAAAATATCATTGGAGTGGATGGTTTAGGGACGAGGTGGACCACTATTGGTAGGATTGGGTTATGCGGGGTGTAACACTATATATGACTCATTATGTCCATCATAACCAGCATTGGTTAGAACGGCCGAGTGGTCTAATATGCCAGTCTTAAGTGCTGGTCCCCATACATGGGCACGCACCTTTTTCGTTACACTTCTCCATGCTGTAAAACCATTGTACAACGCTCGTCTGAACGCATTGACGTACTAACGATGGTGAGTGATTGGCTGAGCGAGTGAGTTAGTGAGAGTGAGTGGTGGTGGTGGTGGTTTGCAGTGGTGGTGGTGGTGGTGGTGATGGTGGTGGTGGTGGTGTGTGCTGGTGGTGGTGAAGGTGATGGTGATGGTGGTGGGAACCATGATATGGACAGATGAGAGAACAACAACAAAAAGGATGACAGGTCAATCATTTTATTATCCCCAACAGCACATCATACCCACGCTGGAGGAGGCGCGTTGGATATGTTCACAATTCTCGTAGGCTCTTGTCCAATCAGAAGCCGCCATTTCAGAAAGTTCAATTTTCGGTCATGTTCGCTCTGATCCGCTTGTCCTAAGCGTCTTCAGGCAGTCCAGGATACTGGAGCCCGAGCTCTTGTTTCTCCCATTGGTAGGCAGGGAAGGGAGATGGAAGGGCTCCTCGACACTGGGATCAATCTCCATCGGCTCTTCAATTCGGAGCGACGGATCGGCCTCCCTGGGTTCTTCCATTCGAGGATGCATTTCCATGGGAACTGAAATATTCGGTCTCGAGAGTGGCAAGCGTGACCCGTGTATGTCACTTTGGTGACGTCTCATTGGACTGGGATGCTTAAAGGCTATCACACTCTGCACATGAATGCGTGGGTACTTCATGGCGTGCACGTGTTGGACGACGTAAACTGTCCAGGCGATGAAAGGGCTTCGAACAAGTCGTACACGTGAACATCGTAGAATCGTGGAAAGGAACGTCAACTGAGCACGTCTTTAGGATGCGCTTGCTTTTGTGGACAGTAACGCCCGCCAACGCCTAGCTTAACGCTTCAACGCCATGGCGAAGTAACTCAGAAAATCTGATTTTCTAGATATTCCATGGAATTGTCACTAATTCATCGAAATGCAGTGACGCCCGTCAGCGCCTGTTGGGTATGTTTACAATTCTCGTATGGTCTTGTCCAATCAGAAGCCGTCCTTTGAGAAAGTTCAATCTTCGGCCAGGGTCGCTTTTGGCCTAAGTGTAGTCGCGTAGTCCAGGATACCATTGAGGCAACATGTCCTGAAACAGTTGTTTGCTCATTCTGATTGCATTTTCCAGGGCCTCGGTGGGTGATAACCCCATATCCTCTTCCAAGTGACGCTTGATCTATATGATGGACCTGTGAGTGGGGTCGCCTTTCATTTCAAGCGGCAGCAGGCTATACTCTTCATGGATCGCCATGGCTGTTTTTCTAATGTTCGAGCGCATTTAGATGTACGCCTGTTGTAAGTTATCCTGTCCGGCGTCTTCGATTATCGCAGCATGGGTATTAATAGCTTCATGCACAATACGATCCCAAAAGGTAGGCTCTTCTTCACTTCCCTGGGGCGTAGGCTGACTATCTGAGGTCAAGCTCTCTGTATCAGTAAATAGACTCTCAGCAGTTTTTGTTTCGATGTCATTATCTGCCTCCTCAGTGGGCTCCTCTGAGTCTTCAATCCCATGTATATTCTTCTGGTGTGGCATCATATCGTAACGTCTGGTGAACGTGCGTTCGCACTCAGAGCAGGTATAACCCATGTTGACAGTTGAACGTCGACTGTGCACGTTTTTAGAATACGCTTGCTTTTATAGACAGTAACGCCCGCCAACGCCCAGCTCAACGTCTCAACGCCTTGGTGAAATAGCCCAGAAGCTCTGATTTATTTTTCTATATATTCCATGGAATTGGCACTAATTCATCGAAATGCAGTGACGCCCGTCAATGCCCGTCGTTACGCCTTAACGCCCGCTGTTACGCCTTAAGGCCCATCGTTACGCCATAACGCTCTATCTCAACGCCTAACGCCTTATCTCAACGCCTTAACGCCTTATCTTATCGCCTTAAGTCAGATAGTCAGCTTACGTCCCAGAGAAGTGGGGAAGAACCTACCTTTTGGGATCGTATTGTGCATGAAGCTATTAATACCCATGCTGCGGTAATCAGGACGCCGGACAGGATAACTTACAACAGGATACATCCATATGCGCCCGAACATCAGGAAAACATGAAGATCTATGAAGAGTATAGCTTGCTGCCGCTTGAAATAAAAGGCGACCCCACGCACAGGTCCATCATGAAGACCAAGTGTCACTTGGAAGAGGATATGGGGTTACCACTCACCGAGGCCCTGCAAAATGCTATCAGAATGCGCAAGCAACTGTTTCAGGACATGCTGCCTTAACGGTATCCTGGACTGCCCGACGACGCTTTGAATTAGTGACAATTCCGTAGAATATCTAGAAAATCAGAGCTTCTGAGCTACTTCACCGGTGCGTTGAAGCGTTAAGCTAGGCCTTGGCGGGCGTTACTATTCATAAAAGCAAGCGTATCCTAAATACGTGCACAGTTGACGTTCCACTCAGCAGACACTCTACCACGATGCTCACGTGTACTTGTTCGAAGCCCTTTCATCGCCTGGACAGTTTACGTCGTCACACACGTGCACGTTTAGTACCCACGCATACACGTGCAGAGTGTGATATAGCCTTTAAGCATCCCAGTCAATTGAGACGTAACCAAAGTGTCATACACGAATCACGCTCGCCACTCTCGAGACCGGATATTTCAGTTCCCATGGAAATGCATCCTCGGATGGAAGAACCCATGGAGGTCGATCCGCCGCCACGAATTGAAGAGCAGATGGAGATTGATCCGAGCGTCGAGGAGCCCTTGCATCTCCCTTCCCTGCCTACCAATGGGAGAAGTAAGAGCTCGGGCTTCAGTATCCTGGACTGCCCGAAGAAGCTTAGGAAAAGCGGATCAGAGCGAACATGACCCAAAATTGAACTTTCTGAAATGGCGGCTTCTGATTGGACAAGAGCCTACGAGAATTGTAAACATATCCAACGCGCCTCCCCCAGCGTGGGTATGATGTGCTGGTGGTGATAATAAAATGATTGACTTATCATTCTTGTTGTTGTTGTTCTCTCATTTGTTCACAGCATGGCCACCACCACCACCAGCACACACCACTATCACCACCACCACACACCACCACCACCACAAACCATCACCACCACCGCAAACCACCACCACCACCACCACACTCCACTACCACTCATTCTCACTAAATCATTCGCTCGGTCACTCACTCACCATCGTTAGTGCGTCAATGCGTTAAGACGGGCGTTGTACAATAGTTTTACAACCTTTTAAGACTGACTCCTCAGACCACTCGGCCATCCTGACCAACGCTGGTTGCCATTTTCAAACAATTCCCTGTCTGCACATGCGCGCCATAGTCTTCCACTCTACAGCCATCCAGTTGGACGCTCCTCCACGAGAGCTTCACTTTGATATCTCCCACAGCCGAATCGGCCCAATATTGCTCCACTGCGACCCGAAAACTTCCATTCCAATGGGTTTTTTCTACTGCGCATGCGCGCCATAACCCTACTTTCACTACATACTAGTCCAGTCGGATGCTACTTCACGAGGGTTTCACTTCGATATCTCCCGCACGTCAATCGGGTCAATATGGGTCCACCAAGGACCCCAAACGTCCCTTCCAATGCCCTTTTCTCACAATTCCGTCTGCGCATGCGCAGAATGATGTCAGTTCCACCCAACACCCATCCAATCGGATACCCCTCCACAAGTGTTTCAAACTGATACCTCACACGGCCCAATCGGACCACGATGGGTCCACCTAGACCCCAAACGTCCACCCCAGTGCTACTTGCCCAGCGCGCATGCGCACAGTAACTTTAAAAAAAATTCAACCCCTGGCCTCAAGATCCTCCCATCGCGTTCTACATCGTGTGACAAAGAAAACAAGCGGCCACACCCCATAGTAAAATCCACAAGAAAAGAAATAGACCACCCCTATCCCATACATGCATAAGATTAACAGTCACTGGATCTTATATGTAGGGGGAGATCACTGAGCCGTCACGTGACCGGAAGTCACCAGGAGTTACCATGATGTAACCTTTGACCCAGATGTGGCCCGGATGTCACGTGACCGGATGTGACGTCGTCGTCACGTCAGCTCCACACACCCTCATTTGGGACCCTCAATAATCGGGAATCGGTCCTCTTCCTACTACTCATGTAGCCTATCACGAGAGGGAGGTTTTAGATGATGGTCTCTTCGTGGAAGTCTCTTATTGATATTTCTGTCCATATCGTCGATCCGGTGAAACAGGGGCGATTGGTGTGTCGGATAGCTATAGAATACAAGAGCTCATTTCAATTCAGTTCGACGGGAGAGTGACATGTGTCGGAGGGCTTGCTTATATCAGAGATGTAGGTGTTGGCGTGCCGATCTTGAATGGTCGCGGTGGCGCCATTCGTTGCATTTCCCAAAAGTTTCATGGTATCTCCGGTGTCACCGCCCTCCATGCCCTCGCGGCACTTCATGACTTTGTAGAACCGGGTAATCTTGAGACGTGACTTATTTAGCATCGTGCTAAGTGGGTGCCGATGAGGATCTTCAGTCAGCGCCAGGGCTGGGTCCGAAAGTTGTGTTCTTTTAACGCGTGCCTCAGTCCACCTCGACCGTTTGGTGTTGAAGTAAGTGAGGGCATCCCTCTGCTGGATGTACGACCGCATCTGGTGCTGAATGACAGGCAAACTTGTGCTGGATGACAGGGAACCTCGGCCTTGTTTGTACCCATAGCACTCGCTTTACCCTGGAGGTCACTGAGGGACAGGGCTTTGTCGATGATGGGATCACGTCGACTCAGATCCTTACAATTGAATCTGTTGTCGTCCCCACCATAACAAAGGTAGGTGTTGGAACAGTGAGTGATCATAGTTTCGCCAGAATTTCCCAGTCGGCGTGGCGCAATGCATATCCAATTCGAGAAATGTTGTAGGTTATGGTCTTGTTGGCGGAAGTATCGTCGATGATCTTGACGTCAATATCGTAAAGCCAGCAAAACATGGACAAGTTGGTGTGTCGGCGCCGCGGGCTTACTTGAGATCACAGATGTGGACGTTGACGTGCCGATCTTCATTGGTCACGATCTTGCCACACGTGAATGTTCCAGAAGTTTCATGGTCTCTCTCATTACAACACATATAAGGGAAGTGGGAAGAGGTGCCGACATACTGACTGCGTCACATGACTTCACAGAATAGTCTTCTGGTAAACCTATTCTAAAGCACATACCAAGAATCTAACGATTCGTGATATGTGTTGTATCTCAGGTACGCTTTTATTGTACCTGTTCATGTGGCAACTTGGATGATATGACCACACGGCCCCTAGCACCGGCATAAGCGGTATTAGATACAAATCTAGAGAGCTATGATGGAAATGCTCTGACAACTCGTATACTGGTAATTGATGAGCTGTTTCGCTGTGACAACTCGTACATTGGAGATTGGTGAGCTGTATCGTCGTCAGATGTAAATGACGGCAATTAACACAAAAGACTAGTCTGTAAGGCCCGATGTCGACCCAGCATCAACTTCCCACAAATGCCAACATATATCAAAGACCAAAAGGTCTGTACAGGGGGCGGGCCTCGGGGACGAAACGTCCACCAGCAGAATCTCGCCATATACAGGTAAAAATTGCAACACATATAAGGGGAGTGGGAAGAGGTGCCGACATACTGACTGCGTCACATGACTTCACAGAATAGTCTTCTGGTAAACCTATTCTAAAGCACATACCAAGAATCTAACGATTCGTGATATGTGTTGTATCTCAGGTACGCTTTTATTGTACCTGTTCATGTGGCAACTTGGATGATATGACCACACGGCCCCTAGCACCGGCATAAACGGTATTAGATACGAATCTAGAGAGCTATGATGGAAATGCCCTGACAACTCGTATGGTAATTGATGAGCTGTTTCGCTGTGACAACTCGTACATTGGAGATTGGTGAGCTGTATCGTCGTCAGATGTAAATGACGGAAATTAACACAAAAGACTAGTCTGTAAGGCCCGATGTCGACCCAGCATCAACTTCCTTTATTGGAAAGACCATGGAACTTCTTGGAAAATCAGCGTGTGGCAAAGCCGTGACCAAGCAAGATCGGCATGTCAACATTTACTTTTGTGATCTCAAGTAAGCCTGCCCACACATAAACTTTGCCCCTGTTTCACTACATCGAAGACATTGATGACAAGAACGACGAAGGGACTTCCCCAAAACGACCATCACCTAGAACCTCCCTCTGTAGATCGGCTGCATGTTCTACCAATATGTCGGAGGTTCTGCTCGAGTTCTTGCTCGTTTTTTTCAATTCATCTGATTTGCAGCCCATCGAAATGGACACCGCTTCCGCTATCATGGCCATCACCCGCGCCGACCTAAGAAGCGCCAAGCCTGCACCAAGCGTAAATTCATGGACGACGAAGTGACGATTACATATTGGAATATTGGGGGTCGCGCTCTGACCCTTTAGACGAGGACACTATCAACTCAGCAAAAATAATTGTTGTATCATATTACATACTTTTGTTGCAATAAGAAACCTGATACACGTACCTAAGCTATAAGTACTCTGCATTATGCACGCTATGGGGTTGAGTTCAGATTGCTATGTTATACACTCAATCCCTCGCTCACTAGCTCACCCACTCACCCATACCACTCACTCACACATTCTTCCTCTTCTGTACTCCTTCAACTCCTCGATCCCCACCCTTCCACCTCACCCCTCTTACTCCTCTTACCTCTAACAAGAGGTTTTGGGGGTGTGGGCGGTGGTATTAGGGTGAAGTGTCGAAATATGGGGTCTTTATATATAACCCATGCTTTATATAAATCCACATGAAGATGTGAAACGGACTTTGGGTGAATGGAGAAATAAACGGTTTACCGCCAAACAAAATACATCAGCATATTCTACAAGTATCACTTTATATGTTCCCGTCGTCAAATTAGTAAATTTGTGCAATTTCTTACCTTTGCCGGGCGATTCAAAATCCAGCGTAACTGTCCATCCATCTAGGTACAGTTAGATTATGGCGGGCTTCGTTCTCAATTCTGATTGGTCAGTCGCGACACGCCTCCGGCAAGAGAGGTCACGCACTGATCAGCTGGCGCGACTGACCAATCAGAATGGAGAACTAAGCCCGCCATAATCTAACTGTTCCTAGATGGATGGACAGTTACGTTGGTTTGTCGCCCGGCAAAGGTAAAAATTGCACAAATTTACTAATTTGACGACGGGAATATATAAAGTGATACTTGTAGAATATGCTGATGTATTTTGTTTGGCGGTAAACCGTTTATTTCTCGATTCACCCAAAGTCCGTTTCACACCTTGATGTGGATTTATATAAAGCATGGGGTTATATATAGAGACCTCATATTTCGACAATTCACACTAATACCACCGCCCACCCCCCCCCCAAAAACTCTTGTTTTGCGGGCCTTTGATTAAAAAAACAACAATGATTTCCACAATCTCAGAACACTGTAAGCGTAACATTACTGAGTTGTGGTCTGTCTGAGTCTTGAAATATACACCAAAAAAAGTCAGAAAGATTTCAGTCATGGTGAACACTGGGCGATGATCATATCTGTCTGTGACCTGGCTGAAAATGGTCCAATGTCAGAGTTACTTGAATCAGTCTGCAAGACGAGTGCTGAAATCAGGGTTAGTAGTATACAAAGGGCATTTAACCTCAGTTTGACCTACTTGTTTGTTCCCCCGGGTAAAATTTTCGTGGGGTGGTCACGTGGCGATCACGTGATCAAGGCATGTACTGACTTGTTCTGGGATGTGCAGTTCTGCAATGCATGTAGTGACCTTGGAGAGGGACATTCCGGGGTTTTCCCAGAATTTCGCTGACGTCCGCGCCTACATCCGGGTACTAGGATTTCGTTGACGTCCGTGCCTACATCCGCGTTCTTGTTTTTATCGTTATCATCCGGGTCCTTCTATCGGATACTATCGGCTACATTCGTGAGCATCCGGGCACTTTTACATCCGGGGGACTGGCATATCTCACCTCTTACATATCTCACCAACTTACATCCGGGACCTCTTCAACATCCGGGTACTCATATTACATCCGGGGACTGTGCAACATCCGGGTACTCCTATGTTGGCCTACTGGCATTCGTGCCAAACCGTGAACACCTGGTCTGGTGCCTACGTGTCTGTGAGAGTGAGCTCACGTGCCGAATACCTGGCTCCAGGATAATTGTACCAATAATATCATGTAAACATGGACAATTGTGTACCAATAATACCATGTAGCTCACGTGCCGAACACCTGGTTCCGCGAAGGAAAAATTCTTCGCTGACGTCACGGTTTGGCACCGTGCCAGCTGGCATCGTGCCAAACCGTGAACACCTGGTCTGGCGCCTACGTGTCTGTGTGAGTGGGCTCACGTGCCGAACACCTGGCTCCGTTGCTCCGCAAAGAAAAAATTCTTCGCTGATGTCACGGTTTGGCACCGTGCCAGCTGGCATCGTGCCAAACCGTGAACACCTGGTCTGGCGCCTACGTGTCTGTGTGAGTGAGCTCACGCGCCGAACATCTGTGGGGATGATAGGAATGCATCTACTGACCTGTATCTGGGGGTTATTCCATGTTATGATTGAATGATAGCAATGCATGTAGTGTATGTGGGGTTTTTCCATTCTTTACATCCGGGTCCTTGTTTTTATCATTATCGTCCGGATCCTTCTATCGGATACTATCGGTTACATTGTTTTACATTCGGGTCTTCGGTCTGGGGAATGTCTGGTTTTACATCCGGGTCTTCGGTCTAGGAATGCATGTACTGACCTGTATCCGGGTACTCATCGGGGTTTTTTCCATTCTTTACATCCGGGTCCTTGAAACCGTGAACACCTGGTCTGGCGCCTACGTGTCTGTGTGAGTGAGCTCACGTGCCGAACACCTGGCTCCGCTGCTCGGCGAAGGAAAAATTCTTGACCAGCCATTCACCATCACCAATCGTGCGTCACTGGAATCACTCATCGAGCAACTCACTACGTTGGGTCCATTGGAATGGGCCCGGTTGCAACGTACCAACACGAAATGGACTGTAGAAATGGTCACCAACGTGACATTTTTCGTGACCAAATTGAGAGATCTTCCCATCGGCGCTCCTGTCATACTTCCACCTTGGCTGTTCCGTCGAAAAGGACTGTATGCGTTAACGGGTGATTGGGGTGGGCCCTACAAAGACCAGAAATGTCTGTTTCGGTGTTTAGCCATTCATTTGAACGAGTGTAATCCCCTGGCTTGTGATAGAGTGGCAAATATCTATTGGAAACAGTATCTAGAGGAACAAGACATAGACCCGCGGCAGTTCCGGGGAGTCCCATTCAAGTATTTGGATGTCGTGGAATCACTGTTCAACGTCAAAATCTGTGTGTACCGTTTACTACGGGAGGAGGATGACGGTGACACATTTGTGGCTGAATTGGTTCATCGCTCAACAGAACGGTATGCCTCTACGATGAAAGTCAATGTCTTCGACGACGGTGGGGTGAATCATTTTTCCCTGATTCACGATATCAGTCTGTACACCCAGTCCTACAGTTGTGCCCAATGTTACCGTGTGTTTGAATTTGGTGCTAATACTGTTATATGGAAAATGGAATAGGTCTTTGGATTATGGACGCGGATATTCTCTAATGGACGACGGCTGGATTATGAATGACGGACTAGACGCTTGTAATTCACCAAGTCCAACCACCTACATCGGCACGAGAAGATTTGTGACAACACTGTGAAACAAAAATTTCCTGGTGGTGTGTACCATAATACGCCCACCATATTCGAGGAACTGGCTGATGAGGGGATTGTGATACCGGAAGAGGACCGTTATTTTCCATACCGGGCATGTTACGATTTCGAGGCGATTTTGGAACCGATGGGCACTGTCTCGGCGAAAACACAGTGGACACAGCGCCATATTCCTCTGAGTGTCAGCATTTCCAACAACGTTCCGGGTTATGACGCTGCGCCCGTCTGTTTCGTGTCCACCGGCGACTCCCATGAGTTGATTACCCGTATGATGGTATATTTAGAGGAAGTCAGTGCGGCCAGTACAGAATTATTGGTGTCCAAGTTCCAGGACGTGCTGGACCTACTCGACGATCGGATGCCTACACCGCATGTGTCAACCGATGAAGAGTCGGAGACTGCAGGATGTACCTTTACCTAAGCCGTATGCGGAGAAATTGAAAGCCCGCTTCCTACAATACCTAGGCCAGTTACCCGTCCTCGGCTTCAATCCGGGTCGATACGATCTCAACATGGTGAAGGAATTTCTCTACCCTTACTTGGCCCAGTCCAATACCATCAAGTCCGTCATCAAAAAGACCAATAATCACATGGCCCTCACCACCACATCACTCCATTTTCTGGATGTACGCAACTACTTAGCTCCCAGTTATAGCTATGATCAGTGGGTGAAGGCCTATGACTGTGCACAAGTCAAAGGGAGGTTCCCTTACACGTATATGTCGACGCTCGACCGCTTGGAGGAAAGACAGTTGCCACCCCGGGACGATTTCTTTGACGATCTGAAGCAGGTGGAATGTTCGGAAGAAACGTACCGGGAACTACAGCAGACATGGAACGACCAACATATGCAGAACTTGCGAGATTTCCTCATATGGTACAACAACTTAGATGTGGTTCCCTTCCTCGAAGCGGCCGAGAAAATGGTTCAACTGTTCCGGCATCAAATGCACGTCGACATATTCAAAGAGTGTTTGAGTTTACAGGATCTCGCGTTTCGCCATCTCTTTCAAGATTGTCCTACATAGTTTTCGCTGATACAACAAAAATACGAGGACATGTATGATTGTTTAAAGCAGAACATCGTTGGCGGACCCAGCCTTATTTTTCATCGCTACCACGAGAAAGCCGTACGCCGTACAAACATCTCGCTGACCAGTGGTTGGCCTGGGAAGCCTATCGATGGGGAATTTATATACGCCATCAAATCAACGCCACAGAGAAGCGCATAGGAGATCGCCGTCTCCCCGTCGATGGGTTTGCCCTTGTACATGGAACACCGACCGTATTCCAATTTTACGGCTGCTACTGGCACGGTCACCAATGTCATTTCAGCGCTAGCCGTTTCAACGAACGACGTGGGAAATCGGGAGAAGAACTACGGGCAAAAGTGGTGGAGAACGGAGATAACATCAAAGAGTTGGGGTACCAGCTCATCGAACTGTGGGAGTGTGAATTTCACACCATGTGCCAGGCCCTCTCACACTTACGCCACTTCGTTAAAGTCCCCCCTCAGTCGCCGTCGACTCCTGACCCTGCCACAGACTTTCGACGCCGTTCGTTCCGGGGCCCTGTACGGGTTTGTGGAAAGCGACCTCCATATTCCCCACAATCTGAAACCACTATTCGCCCAGTGCCCGCCTATTTTCAAGAACACGCTGGTGAGTCGGGACGACATTGGAGAGACCATGGGCGCCTTTGCTGAGGAACATGACGTACTGAAACAACCTCGTCGAATGCTGATTGGGAGCATGTGGGGAGAGAAAAATCTTGCTGGGTACCCCGCTACTACAGTGGTACATGAGCCACGGCCTCGGAGTGACGCGAGTCTACCAAGTGATACAGTATGTACCGAACGCCTGTTTTGCGGGAAATGCCCACACTGTCACGTCTACCCGTCGTCAAGGGGATAAGGATCCCAGTAAAGCCATTATCGGTGAATCCTGGAAACTGACGAGCAATAGGTACTATGGGAAAACCGTCACCAACCAAGACAAGCACATGAACGTGAATATCTGTACGACTTCACAAGCGGGCAAAAAGATCAACTCGACACTGTTTAGGTCTGTCGACGTCATTCGTTACAACTTTCCGCTCCAAATTGGATGTATGGTATACCAGGTGGCCAGGCTGAGGATGCTGCAATTTTTATATGATTTCATAGGTGTGTATTTCAATCCATCCGATTGGCAATTAATGGAGACGGACGCGGACTCGTCATACATGGCCGTCTCTAATGCGGATTGGGAGTCACTCGTCAAACCCGAGCTACGCGCGCAGTATGAGGCGGAACGGGACCAGTGGCTACCTCGATGTGACCACTATACCTACGACGAGCGGACGCCGGGCCTGTTTAAGTTAGAGTGGAGTGGAGATGCCATGATCGCCCTATCGTCCAAGACGTACTATTGTTACGGTGGAGACCAAAACAAGTTCAGCTGCAAAGGGGTCAATCGGCGCGATCCGGTCATCGACAAAGCCCTCGACCTGGACGTGCTCAAAAGCCAGACCAGTGCTAGTGGCACTAACCGAGGTTTCCGGGTCGTCAACCACCAGATGCGAACGTACATCCAGCAACGGGATGCATTCACATTTTTCTACCCGAAACGGAAAGTCCTTCCCGATGGAGTCAATACGACGTACCTGGACTTGTGAATACTACATATATTATCTTTGACGTCAGTGAACTATACCCGGACTTGTGAACTCTATGAATAATGGACATAGATATTTGGACTCTAACTTGAATTACTCTCTATACACATTGCATCAGTTCAATGAATTTCTCATTGTGAACTATACCCCATTCTTCTGAATTAGTACTCTATATACATTACAACAGTTCGATGACTTGGTCTAAATGTGAACTATACTCCACTCAAGTTGAGACTTCTCTCTATATGCATACGTGTTTACCTTAATTCTTGTTTGCACCAGTTCCACGTTCTTATATACTTGTTCACCTTACATACTTGTACATACTTGTATATACATTCTTGTTCAAGTTACTTGTTCTCCTTAATAAACATTCGAACTTCATTTGGGTTTTCATGAAGTTTTTATTGGACAACAACACTGCAATGAAAAATTCGTACTAACCATGCTCCGGGCAGGTTATATGCATATCAAGGCCTTAACATCTATGTTGGTTTTCTGGGCATTAATGGGTTACATTTGGCCCCATCCTAGGCCACTGATTTTTCTCAGTCCATTCATTGACTGAATCCTCACATGCCCCACATTGGGCATTATGCTTACACAGAAAACACGCAAGACAGGGTATTGAGATCTCATTTTTTATTCAGTGAACAACAACAACGTGAGAACAACCACGTGAAAAAACTGAAGCCCAAAACAGGGGGGCTTGTACATTGAAAGAAGTTAAGCCCAGAACAGGGAGCTTGTACATTGAAAGAAAAGAAGCCCAGAACAGGGGGCTTTACGTGAAAGAACTTAAGCCCAGAACGGGACTTGTACATTGAAATGATCGGCGGCCCAGTCATGTACGTGTACACCTCGGTCCTCGGCCTTGGGCTACTCGTCAAACATGTGGACAATCGTCTGCATGGAATGTCCCCGGTATCGATGGTACAGGTAAAACACACAGTACTGTCCGCACACGCTACTCAAGAGTCCTTGTAACGTTTGACTGTTCCAACACCACGTCTCTGTGCCTTGATCCATGAAGTCTGTTAAATCGGGATGGAGGGATGATAGGCGGTACGGATCAAAGTATTCGCCCTGCTCTTCTGTCAAGTACACGGCCACCCAGTGTTGACCGAGTCGATCCATCGGGCCTGTATTCAGGACGTGAGCAGCAGGATACACACGGTCTAATGGGAACACATCTCGGGCAAACATCCCTTGAAAGACTGTCCGTGTCCCTGGGTCATTCTCCAGCACGGTGGTAATCTGCTCTGTATCCATGTTAAGTGACAAAGTCACACAGGACGTTACGGCTTTTATCGATTTGAATAATGTTGTCAAACTCAGCGTAGCAAATCACATTGATGGTTCGCGGTAAAGGTGTCCCGAAATGCAGTTCCAAGCGTAAGATGATCGTTGTCTAAGGTGGGCGTGAGATCGAAACAGAACAATGTGTACCCTTTGCCGAAATCGTCTCTACTGATCGTATTTCCTTCGTCTTGGTTGATTTGCGAAGAGGTTCAGATAGCTCCGGATGTAATTGTCCGTTCCGAAATTAGGTTGTAAGGACCGTGCCGGTACTTGTTGTCCGTCCACATGCAGGGCCACGAAATTGATGTTGAACGCTTTTAGGTTGAACGGATTTCTCGAGATATTATAACTGACGTTCTCCACACAGGCTAGGGTTAAACGCTTGCGCAAATCTCACAGGAACAGGTTTTCTTGATTGACAATCATATTCCCTTTAGGGACGGAAAAGACCTTGGTCTGTACTCGTCGAATCGGGTACTGGGCTGGTTTTTTCTCCAAGGCTCTGATGTGCCCCAACTGTACATCTGGGCTCGGTTTCACTGTGCGTACAGACAGACTGGCCTCTTGGATGACAATGCTATACTCGAGGTCCTCACTCGGGGCCATCAAGGCAAACGCAGGCGTTGCGCGCACTAGTCGTATTTTGACAGGTACTCCATTCAAGAGGTATCGGTCCTGCATGAATAAGTCCGCATGCAGACGTCCCATCATATCGACCGAGTGACTCTCTGCTGTGAAACCCATTCTCTCCGTATAGCCGTCATTATCGGGACTCGCCTCCATGTTGCCTGGGGTATCTCGGTAGAACAACGGGGCTGTCAAATACGACTTTTTAGCGTCACGCCCGTTGGATAACAGTGTTTCGATGTAGGCTCGGTACGGGTACGTGTTCGTCAAGGCGCCCACCAGTTTATCACTCAGGGCTATATCCACTTGCTGGAATAGCGAATGAAGCCAGAGATTCACTGGACCCACGGGTGCCTCTGCTTTCAGGACTGTCCCATCTTTATTGGTGATTTTCGCTTTCACATATAGGTACGTATGGGCTAAATCCAGGTAGGTCGTATCTGCGTTGGTGATGGTGAATTCAATGGGGCCTGTGGCTGTAATGCTGGAAAGGGACAGATGTTCCACCCACTGACCCTCTTCGGCACTGGTCTGAGTAGGTGGGACGGTCCATAAATCAAATTCACTGTTGGTAGAAGGACACGACTCGGCATGGATGAAAGCCATCTTTAAGAATAGATATCCTGGGTCTTCGATGTGCGTCATCGCTGCGTCGGTCGTCGACTGGTGCGTGGTCTCGGTGGTGCAGGTCTTTTATTCCCTACGGTGCGTTGTGCTTTGGCGACCAAGACGCCTCCTGCTTCTTTGGCTCGACGTTTCAGTGCTTCTTTGGGTGCCGCACCGCCCAAGACATCACCCGCGACTTCCAGTCCACTGCGTACCGCTTGTTTGCCGATCGCTTTGACCCCACGCGTCACCAAGGGGAGGAACGTTTTGACGATGCTCCCGAGTATGTTCCCCAGCCCATGTCCTCGTTGCATGCGTGTACCTGCAAAGACCGGAAAGCTACCCCCGGCCTGTTTGGTGTAATGATCGACGTAACTGGCTGTATGGCATTGATAAGGCACCTTCATTATGCAAAGTGAACCGCTCGGACTTGACGGAAATGAAGTGTCAGCACCACTTTCCCACGCTCGAATGCAATCGGTTGACCGGTGTCGTCTCTTATATCGATGAAGATGGAGCTAATATCGGTCTGACTGACCGGTAGATACACGATATGCCTGAAACTGTGGGTGACTTGAGCTCCATACTTGCCTTTCACCGGGCAGACGCGTAGTAGAGGTACGTTGCTGTCGCCGACAATGTGTGCATCGACCACGTCCGAGTAGATGTACAGGCCATACATACCACCACGCATGTCCATCGGGATGTGGGCTCTCTCGCCGGTGGGGCCAGCGTACCCCTGTAGATCGAGACCCAGTATTTGCTGTAGGGTAGGACTGATTTCGACACTCACGTTGGAGCTAAGAGTGAGACAGGCCTTGTCGTTGTGTGCGTTGTAATCGAAGTCCACCTGATTTTTGAAGGGAAAGGTTTTGATGGGTTTTGAAGTATTCGTGACGTCCCGTAGAGACTTATAATGCATCAGACTTCTCAGCCCACCCATGAACTCCTTGGGGGTATCGTATTGGCCTTCGGGGAGGGTGAGTCGGGTTTCTTGTCCTTCGTAGGTCACCTCGTACCACACTTCACCGGCTCGCACGGTGTACCAGGAGTAAAGGTATTGGATATCCACGAGTCCACATTCCCAGCGTCCAGGTAAATGCAACGGTTGCGGTAACTGGGTCACGTACATGGCCAAGGTGTTGTCAGGAAACACCTCTGCCGAACTGTTACTGGGTAGCGTGAGGTAAAACATGACGACTGAGCTTTCCTGCTGCTGCTCCCGGGTTTAATACTTCTCCCAGCCCTTGGGCGCTAATCGTCGTGATGGTCGCGGTGACTTAAATCTTGACGGACGTAGTTTCAGTGGGTGGCGTGGTAAAAGGGGTGAAAAAGTAGGTGCCCGCCGTGGTGGTGTTTTCGGGGGTGACTCTGGTTCCCACTCGGGTTCCCAAGGTGGTGAGAGTCGTAGTGCGTGCACCGGTGTGTCACGCTGCATCCAGGCCCAGTGCTGGAAGTTCCCCACCAATTCCTGTGGTAAAAACTCAAAATGTCTTACGGAAGAACTTGATGTCACATACCGTATAGACATGAATCCACATGGGATTTCTCGACTCTCTATACCACAATCCCTCATCAGGACCTTATTGACCGTCTAACTTCATTAATAGTATCTGTGTTCAAGAAAACTGATTGTAGATATATTAATGTCGGAAGCCATAAAGCATTCTTTAGCTCTACTACATACAAGAGATATCATTCATGGGATGTTTCTTTGTTTATAGAGTTGCTTGAATTTCGCATTAAAAATATCTGTGTGAAATTTGGCAACACAATATATCAACTGCATATAGGTATTCCAATGGGTACTAATTGTGCACCCCTATTGGCTGACCTATATCTGTTCTCTTATGAATATGACTATATGCAGGCGCTTTCAAAAAGCGATCCATTCAAATTACAACACATATAAGGGAAGTGGGAAGAGGTGTCGACATACTGACTGCGTCACATGACTTCACAGAATAGTCTTCTGGTAAATCTATTCTAAAGCACATACCAAGAATCTAACGATTCGTGATATGTGTTGTATCTCAGGTACGCTTTTATTGTGCCTGTTCATGTGGCAACTTGGATGATATGACCACACGGCCCCTAGCACCGGCATAAGCGGTATTAGATACAAATCTAGAGAGCTATGATGGAAATGCTCTGACAACTCGTATACTGGTAATTGGTGAGCTGTTTCGCTGTGACAACTCGTACATTGGAGATTGGTAGGGTGTATCGTCGTCAGATGTAAATGACGGCAATTAACACAAAAGACTAGTCTGTAAGGCCCGATGTCGACCCAGCATCAATTTTCCACAAATGCCAACATATATCAAAGACCAAAAGGTCTGTACAGGGGGCGGGCCTCGGGGACGAAACGTCCACCAGCAGAATCTCGCCATATACAGGAAAAAATTACAACACATATAAGGGAAGTGGGAAGAGGTGTCGACATACTGACTGCGTCACATGAATTCACAGAATAGTCTTCTGGTTAACCTATTCTAAAGCACATACCAAGAATCTAACGATTCGTGATATGTGTTGTATCTCAGGTACGCTTTTATTGTACCTGTTCATGTGGCAACTTGGATGATATGACCGCACGGCCCCTAGCACCGGCATAAGCGGTATTAGATACAAATCTAGAGAGCTATGATGGGAATGCTCTGACAACTCGTATACTGGTAATTGGTGAGCTGATTCGCTGTGACAACTCGTACATTGGAGATTGGTGAGCTGTATCGTCATCAGATGTAAATGACGGCAATTAACACAAAAGACTAGTCTGTAAGGCCCGATGTCGACCCAGCATCAATTTCCCACAAATGCCAACATATATCAAAGACCAAAAGGTCTGTACAGGGGGCGGGCCTCGGGGACGAAACGTCCACCAGCAGAATCTCACGAAATTGATGTTGAACGCTTTTAGGTTGAACGGATTTCTCGAGATATTATAACTGACGTTCTCCACACAGGCTAGGGTTAAACGCTTGCGCAAATCTCACAGGAACAGGTTTTCTTGATTGACAATCATATTCCCTTTAGGGACGGAAAAGACCTTGGTCTGTACTCGTCGAATCGGGTACTGGGCTGGTTTTTTCTCCAAGGCTCTGATGTGCCCCAACTGTACATCTGGGCTCGGTTTCACTGTGCGTACAGACAGACTGGTCTCTTGAAGGACAATGCTATACTCGAGGTCATCACTCGGGCCCATCAAGGCAAACGCAGGCGTTGCGCGCACTAGTCGTATTCTGACAGGTACTCCATTCAAGAGGTATCGGTCCTGCATGAATAAGTCCGCATGCAGACGTCCCATCATATCGACCGAGTGACTCTCTGCTGTGAAACCCATTCTCTCCGTATAGTCGTCATTATCGGGACTCGCCTCCATGTTGCCTGGGGTATCTCGGTAGAACAACGGGGCTGTCAAATACGACTTTTTAACGTCACGCCCGTAGGATAACAGTGTTTCGATGTAGGCTCGGTACGGGTACGTGTTCGTTGAGGTGCTCACCAGTTTATCACTGACCGATATATCCACTTGCTGGAATAGCGAATGAAGCCAGAGATTCACTGGACCCACGGATGCATCTTCTTTGAGGACTGACCCATCTTTATTGGTGATTTTAGCTTCCACGTACAGGTACGTATGCTAAATCCAGGTAGGTCGTCTCAGCGTTGGTGATGGTGAATTCAATTGGGCCTGTGGCTGTAATGCTGGAAAGGGACAGATGTTCCACTCATTGACCATCTTCGGCACTGGTCTGAGTAGGTGGGGCGGTCCATAAATCAAATTCACTGTTGGTAGAAGGACACGACTCGGCATGAATGAAAGCTATAATTAAGAAAAGATATCCTGGGTCTTCGATATGTGTCGTCGCTGCGTCGGTCGTCGACTGGTGCGTGGTCTCGGTGGTGCAGGTCTTTTATTCCCTACGATGCGTTGTGCTTTGGCGACCAAGACGCCTCCTGCTTCTTTGGCTCTGCGTTTCAGTGCTTCTTTGGGTGCCGCACCGCCCAAGACATCACCCGCGACTTCCAGTCCAATGCGTACCGCTTGTTTGTTGATCGTTTTGACCCCACGCGTCACCAAGGGCAGGAACGTTTTGACGATGCTCCCGAGTATGTTCCCCAGCACATGTCCTCGTTGCATGCGTGTACCTGCAAAGACCGGAAAGCTACTCCCGGCCTGTTTGGTGTAATGATTGACGTAACTGGATGTATGGCATTGATAAGGGACTTCCATTATGCAAAGTGAACCGCTCGGACTTGACGGAAATGAAGTGTCAGCACTACTTTCCCACGCTCGAATGCAATCGGTTGACCGGTGTCGTCTCTTATATCGATAATAATGGAGCTAATATCGGTCTGACTGACCGGTAGATAAACGATGTGCCTGAAACTGTGGGTAACTTGATCTCCATACTTGCCTTTCACCGGGCAGACGCGTAGTAGATGTACGTTGCTGTCTCCGACAATGTGTGCATCGACCACGTCTGAGTAGATGTACAGGCCATACATACCACCATACATGTCCATCGTGATGTTGGCTCTCTCGCCGGTGGGGCCAGTGTACTCCTATAGATCGAGACCCAGTATTTGCTGTACGATAGGACTGATTTCGACACTCACGTTGGAGCTAAGAGTGAGACAGGCCTTGTCGTTGTGTGCGTTGTATTCGAAGTCCACGTGATTTTTGAAGGGAAAGGTTTTGATGGGTTTTGAAGTATTCGTGACGTCCCGTAGAGACTTATAATGCATCAGACTTCTCAGCCCACCCATGAACTCCTTGGGGGTATCGTATTGGCCTTCGGGGAGGGTGAGTCGGGTTTCTTGTCCTTCGTAGGTCACCTCGTACCACACTTCACCGGCTCGCACGGTGTACCAGGAGTAAAGGTATTGGATATCCACGAGTCCACATTCCCAGCGTCCAGGTAAATGCAACGGTTGCGGTAACTGGGTCACGTACATGGCCAAGGTGTTGTCAGGAAACACCTCTGCCGAACTGTTACTGGGTAGCGTGAGGTAAAACATGACGACTGAGCTTTCCTGCTGCTGCTCCCGGGTTTAATACTTCTCCCAGCCCTTGGGCGCTAATCGTCGTGATGGTCGCGGTGACTTAAATCTTGATGGACGTAGTTTCAGTGGGTGGCGTGGTAAAAGGGGTGAAAAAGTAGGTGCCCGCCGTGGTGGTGTTTTCGGGGGTGACTCTGGTTCCCACTCGGGTTCCCAAGGTGGTGAGAGTCGTAGTGCGTGCACCGGTGTGTCACGCTGCATCCAGGCCCAGTGCTGGAAGTTCCCCACCAATTCCTGTGGTAAAAACTCAAAATGTCTTACGGAAGAACTTGATGTCACATACCGTATAGACATGAATCCACATGGGATTTCTCGACTCTCTATACCACAATCCCTCATCAGGACCTTATTGACCGTCTAACTTCATTAATAGTATCTGTGTTCAAGAAAACTGATTGTAGATATATTAATGTCGGAAGCCATAAAGCATTCTTTAGCTCTACTACATACAAGAGATATCATTCATGGGATGTTTCTTTGTTTATAGAGTTGCTTGAATTTCGCATTAAAAATATCTGTGTGAAATTTGGCAACACAATATATCAACTGCATATAGGTATTCCAATGGGTACTAATTGTGCACCCCTATTGGCTGACCTATATCTGTTCTCTTATGAATATGACTATATGCAGGCGCTTTCAAAAAGCGATCCATTCAAATTACAACACATATAAGGGAAGTGGGAAGAGGTGTCGACATACTGACTGCGTCACATGACTTCACAGAATAGTCTTCTGGTAAACCTATTCTAAAGCACATACCAAGAATCTAACGATTCGTGATATGTGTTGTATCTCAGGTACGCTTTTATTGTACCTGTTCATGTGGCAACTTGGATGATATGACCACACGGCCCCTAGCACCGGCATAAGCGGTATTAGATACAAATCTAGAGAGCTATGATGGAAATGCTCTGACAACTCGTATACTGGTAATTGGTGAGCTGTTTCGCTGTGACAACTCGTACATTGGAGATTGGTGAGCTGTATCGTCGTCAGATGTAAATGACGGCAATTAACACAAAAGACTAGTCTGTAAGGCCCGATGTCGACCCAGCATCAATTTCCCACAAATGCCAACATATATCAAAGACCAAAAGGTCTGTACAGGGGGCGGGCCTCGGGGACGAAACGTCCACCAGCAGAATCTCGCCATATACAGGAAAAAATTACAACACATATAAGGGAAGTGGGAAGAGGTGCCGACATACTGACTGCGTCACATGAATTCACAGAATAGTCTTCTGGTTAACCTATTCTAAAGCACATACCAAGAATCTAACGATTCGTGATATGTGTTGTATCTCAGGTACGCTTTTATTGTACCTGTTCATGTGGCAACTTGGATGATATGACCACACGGCCCCTAGCACCGGCATAAGCGGTATTAGATACAAATCTAGAGAGCTATGATGGAAATGCTCTGACAACTCGTATACTGGTAATTGGTGAGCTGTTTCGCTGTGACAACTCGTACATTGGAGATTGGTGAGCTGTATCGTCGTCAGATGTAAATGACGGCAATTAACACAAAAGACTAGTCTGTAAGGCCCGATGTCGACCCAGCATCAACTTCCCACAAATGCCAACATATATCAAAGACCAAAGGTCTGTACAGGGGGCGGGCCTCGGGGACGAAACGTCCACCAGCAGAATCTCACCATATACAGGAAAAAATTACAACACATATAAGGGAAGTGGGAAGAGGTGTCGACATAGTGACTGCGTCACATGACTTCACAGAATAGTCTTCTGGTAAACCTATTCTAAAGCACATACCAAGAATCTAACGATTCGTGATATGTGTTGTATCTCAGGTACGCTTTTATTGTACCTGTTCATGTGGCAACTTGGATGATATGACCACACGGCCCCTAGCACCGGCATAAGCGGTATTAGATACAAATCTAGAGAGCTATGATGGAAATGCTCTGACAACTCGTATATTGGTAATTGGTGAGCTGTTTCGCTGTGACAACTCGTACATTGGAGATTGGTGAGCTGTATCGTCGTCAGATGTAAATGACGGCATTTAACACAAAAGACTAGTCTGTAAGGCCCGATGTCGACCCAGCATCAACTTCCCACAAATGCCAACATATATCAAAGACCAAAAGATCTGTACAGGGGGCGGGCCTCGGGGACGAAACGTCCACCAGCAGAATCTCGCCATATACAGGAAAAAAATTACAACACGTATAAGGGAAGTGGGAAGAGGTGTCGACATACTGACTGCGTCACATGACTTCACAGAATAGTCTTCTGGTAAACCTATTCTAAAGCACATACCAAGAATCTAACGATTCGTGATATGTGTTTTCTCATTCACCAAACGCTATATAGACGATTTTCTCGCTGTGGATAATCGACATATAAATGACGCAGTGAAGGATATATATCCACCTTCACTGGATTTGAAGGAAACTACAGATAACCCTACAGGCACATCGTATTTAAACCTATATCTCTATAAAAATGAAGCGGGCCTTCTCTCTCGTCGACTGTATGACAAAAGAGATGATTACAGTTTCGACATCCTAAACTATCCGCCTGGACAGTAATATTCCAGTGGGACCTACATATGGCGTATACATATTACGCCTAGTAGCATTTGCTAGATCCTGTGTTAATTGTGACGATTTTAATCAACGTCACAAAACATTGTTGCAGAAACTTATAAAACAGGGCTACACACCAAGCGCCTCCACTCAAAGTTTCTCAAATTTGGCGATACATATCGCATGCTGATAGCAAAATACGAGCGTAGCGTGCAAGATCTATGGCGTTACGTTTCGTAACTTGTGTCTAATTCCGCTTAACCCGGGGCTAGAGGCCGTATGAACCCATGTACTTCAAGATCCTCATGGTACTAATATGAACAGACACAATCAAAGCGTGACTGAGATACATCATTCTTTAGATGACGACTTTACAACGAATATTATGGATTAAGAATACTGATCAGCGATACGGATTTGATATTTCTGGAACATCATGATGTCTTGCCGGCATCCTTGAAAACTGTTGACCGCTTCTCTCTTGCAGGAAACAAGCCTATGTTTATGTATACTATGATTGTCTTTTTGAATTTGGTGCTAATACTGTTATATGGAATATGGAATAGGTCTTTGGATTATGGACGCGGATATTCTCTAATTACAAGCGTCTAGTCCGTCATTCATAATCCAGCCGTCGTCCATTAGAGAATATCCGCGTCCATAACCCAAATTACAAGCGTCTAATCCGTCATTCAGAATCCAGCCGTCGTCCATTAGAGAATATCCGCGTCCATAATCCAAAGACCTATTCCATATTCCATATAACAGTATTAGCACCAAATTCAAAAAGACAATCATAGTATACATAAACATAGGCTTGTTTCCTGCAAGAGAGAAGCGGTTAACAGTTTTCAATGATGCCGACAAGACATCACGATGTTCCAAAAATATCAAATCCGTATCGCTGATCAGTATTCTTAATCCATAATATTCGTTATAGAGTCGTCATCGAAAAAAAGATGTATCTCAGTCACGCTTTGATTGTGACTGTTCATATGAGTACCATGAGGATCTTGACGACGGCTGAATTATGAATGACGGACCAGGCGCTTGTAATGCATGTCTTTCAAGTCTTGAGCGAAGACCTCCCATCCTGGAGGATCTGTGTGCGACCTTTATCATTCCAAGTCATGTTAGGATTGTGTTTCATCCGTTGTAATACCAGGCCAGCTTGTTTCTTGAACGATGCAGGCACACTGTTCAGGACTTCGTCTTCGACCCACTTTGGGGCTGTGGGTGGTACCCCTGGTAATGGCGACTGTTGGAGCGATGCTGAGGTCGGTGGTGTGTCGCGTGGTGGTGGTGCTTGGGTAGAAAGGGTTTTGTATTGGTCCATGAACGTCATGTACCGTTGAAGCGTCTCATTGTACTGTTGTACTTTCGCACTGTCGCTTAACCACAGTCGTTGTAAGATCTGACGCATCTCTTCATCGAAGGTGTTTATCGTCTTCACCGTAGAGGGTACGGGGTACGGTGATTGGAGGTTTTGAAGGAGCCGAGGTTCGACGAGGACCATTTTTTGTGTTGTTCATTGTCGGCCGAAGAGTCCACCCAATACTGGACACAACAAGGAAGCGCTCAACGATGCTAAGATGACCCCGAGAAAGCCGCCTTTTTCTTTTGTGTTTCCGAGACTCGCTTCTGGACTAGGGTTCTCAGACCTGTCTTATGCTTGGCCAACTTCGCCTTTTGAGCTGGAGTCATTGGTACGTTGCCTTTTAAGATATTGAGTTCAATCTCACACAGACAGCACACGAGAGCAGGGTCTGCACCGCGTACAATGGTTCGAACCAACTCGGTGGGGCCGTCTTCAATACACGGAGCGTCGGAGCGTGCTTCCGTACTCGCGCAGACATCATGTACAACTAATGCTAGAACCCACAACACTGCCCTTTTTATCTACCTCCTGAATATTCAACAGAGACAAAAAGCAACCATGATGTATTAATTATTTTATTATCCCCAACATCAAACACACACCCCAGATGGGGGAGCCACTGTGGGTGTGTTTACATTATTTTTGCATGTACACGTGGTGGGTCTCTCCGGGAAAGATACCGGTCCGTAGTCGAAGGTGGTCGGGGGTGGCTTGCTTCAGGTCGAAGAGCATATACCCGTGCTGAGGGGTTGTCGCATCTTTAAATGCTTCCAACGCAAACTGCGTGCTGCCGGGGTACATCTGTCTCGCCAGGTGTATAATTTGTGATGCGTCTCTGGGGTTTTTCAAGACCACCACATTCTGAGCATTCAAACTGATGTTCCTGTGCTCTTTGTTCGTATTGAAGAAATTCTGGACGATATAGATGATGCTCGACCGACGATGATGACTGCCTTTCGTAAAGAGTTGGGTGACCCGCGCATACGTCTCCGCCATCCGGTTCCAAATCGACCAGGTTGGGTAGGCCTTACACGAACGTGATGTGGTGCATACGCCGCTTGCCATTCTCCGTAACACCACACGACCCGGGCAATGGGTGGGGTGATCATGCTGTCGGCGTGTTGGAGGAGTTTCTGGACGAAGTATGTTTTGCCGGAACCCGTCGGTCCTGCGATGACGCAAGTGAAGGGATGTTGCCACCGGGGGTCCATGGTTGGAGGTGTATCCGCTGTCGTGGTAACCCGCTCTTGTAAATTTGGTACGAATGAATTGGGGTGGTGGTACAACGTCGGTCAACGTTGTCGATTGACGTTCACTGTGAGAGGTGGGTTTTGAGACGTAGTAGGTGTACTTGGTGTGGAGCTCGGTGTGAAGCTCGATATAGGTGTTGACCTCAACTGTACACGGGGTGTGGTGGTGGTGATGACTGGGCTCGATGCGGATTGACTGGTGCTATCTGTAGACTGGTTTCACTGGCGGATGGAGTCTTTGGTGGGATGAGTAGAGTGCTGGGATAAGCTACGTCGTAAAACACACCTTCGTACAACACACTCAGCAGGGTTAGCAATATCACCACAAAGCCCACTTGCGCTTTGCGCGTATTGGGATACACTGTGTTCAGAGGCAGCTGCACCGTGTTCATGGTCGAACGTGGAATGAAGGATGACGGTAGTGGTGTCTGGTTTTATAGTCGTTTCACCTGGTTGGCCGCGACCCAGGAATTGAAGGAACTGGGCCAGCCTTGCCATTTGACGAAATGAAACTGTTTGTCACGTCGACGTTCGTTTTTCAAAATCTGCTCCACCGTGTAGTAGTCTTGCTTTGTTTTTAGACAGGCTGTAATTCCATCTCGTAAAACGTCCCTAACAACGGTTCCCCTTGAAGATCTTCCAGTTCATAGACTCGCTGTTGTCGGGGTAGGCGCCGTTTAATCAGGAAGTGCTCATCGCTCCAGTTGGGCGAGTAACTATTCTCGAACTTGCCCTTGACTTTACTGATCCGTACAGTGTCCCCGACCATGAACACCTCCTTCGATGCTCGTTGCGACTGTATGGGGTACAAGACACGCCGGACTTGGGCTGCATTGCGTTGGGTGACGGTAATGGGGGCTCTCTCTATACTCCGATGATAGGCTCGATTGTAACCACTCACAAGTTTCGGGAGAACATCGCTGTACCGTCTTGTATTCCTCATTTATACATGCGGCCTTTGAATGTCCTGTTGAGCCTGTCCACCACGGAAGCCTTGGTCACGTTGTAGGTGTAAAAGAAGAAGACCTTCTGTTTCTTGAGAAAGGCTTGGAACGAATTCCGTGCCTTCTTCGGTTTGCAAATACAAGGGTTTGCGCCCGGTCTTGAAGATGTCCTTGAACGCCGCTATGAGATTCGCTCCCATTTTCGTCCGGATGGGTACCACCCACGCATACTTTGACAGGATATCGATGCACGTCAAGATATACCGATAACCATCGTTGTGTTTGGCAAAGGCGCTTATATCGACCAAGTCCGCTTGCCACTGGGCATCTAGTCCACCCACGATGACCCGGTTACGTAGAAAATGGTGACGGGCAGCTCGATGTAAGGTATAGGTGTCTTGTTGTTTGAGTCAATCTCGGACTTGGGCACGTTGTATCCCCTGGGGTTTGGCCGCTCGATGGAGACCCGACAATGCACTATACGCAGCCGGACTGTCGGGACTGTACTATAAGTTATCCAACACCTTCTCCCAGCGCTTCATGGTGACAAAATGATAATGGACCCGGAGAGTATCGCTTATTTATAACGAGGTCGAAGTTTCTACCACCGTTGTATATATCCTAGGTTGACTGAGTCTAGCCGGATAGTCTATAGCCGCTTGATTGCTAGGTTTGATAATTTGTTCATTGGGTTCAGCCAGCGCGTCCCCAATAGCACGAGACCACCCCAGCTTGTCTGATGACCGCTCGTCCGGTGTAAACAGCTGGTTCACAACAGGCACCACTTTCTCCACGGTCGTCCAAAGATCGGGGTCTAGGGTGAAGCTTTGCGTAGGATCGTGGTGACGCCGCAGACGCGCAAAGAAGGGTCCACGGTGTACGTAGTTGGCGTTCTCGATGTGGATGAGGTTTCCGTCGAGCTCACCGCTCAACACCTGTTTAAATTTGGTCTAGCCATCACGGTGTAGGGTAACTGTATTCGATGTGGACTCCGGACTCGACCCACAGACATCCCGGTCTTCCACGATGGTGACTTTATCCTCATAGACTCCATCTGGGGTGTAAGGGAAGAACGGCTCGTAGGACTGGTGACATCGTTGACGAAATGCCGAATGACGCACCCGCTGACTGTCTCTCGGATTTATGGTGAAGTCTCACTGTCATTGCCACAGCGTCAGGTTCAATAGGGCAAAGATTATTGTGAGGCCAACGAGCCGTCGTTGGTTCCGGCTTGAGCGCTCGTGGTCCATATTACAAGCGTCTAGTCCGTCATTCACAATTCAACCGTCGTCCATTAGAGAATATCCGCGTCCATAATCCAAAGACCTATTCCATATTCCAGTATTAGCACCAAATTCAAAAAGACAATCATAGTATACATAAACATAGGCTTGTTTCCTGCAAGAGAGAAGCGGTCAACAGTTTTCAATGATGCCGGCAAGACATCATGATGTTCCAAAAATATCAAATCCGTATCGCTGATCAGTATTCTTAATCCATAATATTTGTTGTAAAGTCGTCATCTAAAGAATGATGTATCTCAGTCACGCTTTGATTGTGACTGTTCATATGAGTACCACGAGGATCTTGAAGTACATGGGTTCATACGGCCCCTAGCCCCGGGTTAAGCGGAATTAGACACAAGTTACGAAACGTAACGCCATAGATCTTGCACGCTACGCTCGTATTTTGCTATCAGCATGCGATATATATCGCCAAATTTGAGAAACTTTGAGTGGAGGCGCTCGGTGGTGTAGCCCTGTTTTATAAGTTTCTGCAACAATCTGCATATAGTCATATTCATAAGAGAACAGATATAGGTCAGCCAATAGGGGTGCACCATTAGTACCCATTGGAATACCTATATGCTGTTGATATATTGTGTTGCCAAATTTCACATAGATATTTTTAATGAGAAATTCAAGCAACTCTATAAACAAAGAAACATTCCATGAATGATATGATTTGTATGTAGTAGAGCTAAAGAATGCTTTATGGCTTCCGACATTAATATATCTACGATCAGTTTTCTTGAACACAGATACTATTAATGAACTTAGACGGTCAGCGAAACAGCGCACCAATTACCAGTATACGAGTTGTCAGAGCATTTCCATCATAGCTCTCTAGATTTGTATCTAATACCGCTTATGCCGGTGCTAGGGGCCGTGTGGTCATATCATCCAAGTTGCCACATGAACAGGTACAATAAAAGCGTACCTGAGATACAACACATATCACGAATCGTTAGATTCTTGGTATGTGCTTTAGAATAGGTTAACCAGAAGACTATTCTGTGAAGTCATGTGACGCAGTCAGTATGTCGGCACCTCTTCCCACTTCCCTTATATGTGTTGTAATGAGGTCCTGATGAGGGATTGTGGTATAGAGAGTCGAGAAATCCCATGTGGATACATATCTATACGGTATGTGACCTTGAGCATCAAGTTCTTCCGTAAGACATTTTGAGTTTTTCAATATCCACATACATTCAACGCCAGAGTTTTTAGAAATAGTGGCGCAATACCTTTCCCAAAATGCTTTTACCTCCTGAAGGGCCCTCGTCAACAGGGTTGAAAGAAGCTTGGTGGTGCAGCTTCTAGAACCAGCTATGAATCTAGCTTTGTATGGCGATTTATGCATTTTGGGAGTCCAGTATACTTTTGGTATATCGTTATGTTGGGTTGGAAGACAAATAATTCTTTCCTTGAGAAACGTTTTGTGATTGTTAAATAAATCTTCCAGAGTAAATGCAGTTTGAGAGTAAGTAGACGTATTTGATGACGATATGTTTACACTCAATTCTTCAACCAGCACCTGGTAATAGTAATATTTACATATGAATATTATATTATTTGGAGCTTTGTCTGCTGGGACTATGACGAATTTACTCTGGAGATTTGCTAGAACTTCTTGCGAATTGGGGCTTCTCAGTACTTGTTTTGCTTGGGAAAGGGTACTTCTGTCAATATGGCGGATTGTTTCAACGACCTTGCTCTTGGTGAGGTCCAGCCAATCATCGAGTACTGTAGGTTCAACTTTTTCTCGCTTAGACCAATCAATAACGTACTGTTCCAAAGCAGACAGGACTATCTTCTGGTCGGCCTTCAGATTTATATTTCTCGGCTCTCTATATTTAGGTCCCTTCATCAGGAGTAATCTTAGGTCTTTATCACTCACCACATCAAGGTCACCAGTCACAACATGTTTGCATGGTGTATAGATAAAGTTCGACGATTCACAATCACAACTATAGCCTCCTGACGTGTATAAGTTCCAGCCAAACTCCTTGACAGCATTGGAGTAATTGAATATTTTGGTGGCTATAGATTTAGTATACTTATATGAAATGCAAGGAGGTTCTGTGAACTTAAAATAGTTTGGTACAGTATTGCGTACCTCTGGATCATTCAGGATTCGAGGTAAATTAATAATGTCCAGTCCTTCATCTAAGTAGTTGAGTTTCAAGAAAAGCCGATCTTGGGATGTTTCGATTATGTTCACTGGCCGATACAACCGAAAATACGCTATATCTTGACATACTTTAGAGATTTGGGGTGGTATTATATTTCCTGAGGACGCAGATTGTTGTATATCTCTCGTTATATGATTTAAAGCTCTCAGAGGTAACGCATACAGAACTGTACGTAAGCTATGTGTACTATTGGGTGGGTTAGTTAAACCCACTAAGTAATTTAAAGTGATATGATCGTGAATCATCGCACTATTAAACTTTCTCCAACCATGGCTGCGATGTCTCCGTTGATGGGTTTAAATAGCTGGGTAATATTGGATATATTTGAACGGCGGTTTGTGACATTGGCGAACCCACTGACATTATCATAAACCATACGGAAACACTGACCCAAGTTCTAGCATCCAGTATAGTTCCCGCTCTCGGATTTTTCTCTCAAATCCAAAGGGGGGAATCCTTGGTAGATGGATAGACGACGTCTATGATCTGAATACTAAAGTTGTTCCAGCCATGGTCAGGTCCAGAAAAATGCTTACCTATAAGCAATGCTTTTTCCTAACGGATTTTCTGTGACCATTCACCCTAAGATGGAGTCTTTGGGTGGTCTTGCCAACATACTGTTGACCACACTTCTTACAGGAAACGAAATAAATACAGTTTATAGTAGAACAACTAAGATCAACATAAGAGCTTACAGAATATGAGTTACCAGTTAACGCGGAACTAAATGACGCTGAAGTATTAAAGATTGGACACGTGAGACATCCACGGTGTCCACATATAGAAATCTTGAAATTATTACATGTAGAATTCGGTGCTAAACAATCATCAAGCGCAATGTCGTGTTCTTGCTTTGCGGTCAGAAATATATCTGTCATTTGGATTGAAAAAGGTCTTAGTGCATTTCGAACTATTAGAGACTCGGCCGAGAAACCTGCACTAAGGTTTCTCGGGTCTGTCTTACTGATGTGGTGATTATGGACGCGGATATTCTCTAATGGACGACGGCTGAATTATGGATGACGGATTAGACGCTTGTAATTACTATATTTTCTTTCTGTTGTATCCATTATGAGTGTTGGGTGTGCAGGGGCCCGGCCTCGGGAAAAACTTGTCCACCAGCAGAATCCAGGCATACACAGGTTAAAATTACAAGCGTCTAGTCCGTCATTCATAATTCAGCCGTCGTCCATTAGAGAATATCCGCGTCCATAATCCAAAGACCTATTCCATATTCCATATAACAGTATTAGCACCAAATTCAAAAAGACAATCATAGTATACATAAACATAGGCTTGTTTCCTGCAAGAGAGAAGCGGTCAACAGTTTTCAATGATGCCGGCAAGACATCATGATGTTCCAAAAATATCAAATCCGTATCGCTGATCAGTATTCTTAATCCATAATATTTGTTGTAAAGTCGTCATCTAGAGAATGATGTATCTCAGTCACGCTTTGATTGTGACTGTTCATATGAGCACCATGAGGATCTTGAAGTACATGGGTTCATACGGCCTCTAGCCCCGGGCTAAGCGGAATTAGACACAAGTTACGAAACGTAACGCCATAGATCTTGCACGCTACGCTCGTATTTTGCTATCAGCATGCGATATGTATCGCCAAATTTGGGAAACTTTGAGTGGAGGCGCTTGGTGGTGTAGCCCTGTTTTATAAGTTTCTGCAACAATGTTTTGTGATGTTGATTAAAATCGTCACATTTAACACATGATCTAGCAAATGCTTCTAGGCGTGATATGTATACGCCATATGCAGATCCCACTGGAATATTACTGTCCAGAAAGGGATAGTTTACGATGTCGAAATTGTAATCATCTCTTTTGTCATACAGTCGACGAGAGAGAAGGCCCGCTTCCTTTTTATAGAGATATAGGTCTAAATACGACGTGCCTGTAGGATTATCTGTAGTTTCCTTCAAATCCAGTGAAGGTGGATATATACCCTTCACTGCGTCATTTATATAGCGATTATCCACAGCGAGAAGATCGTCTATATAGCGTTTGATGAATGAGAAAGAACGGGCTTTGAACGGATCAGTTTTTGAAAGCGCCTGCATATAGTCATATTCATAAGAGAACAGATATAGGTCAGCCAATAGGGGTGCACAATTAGTACCCATTGGAATACCTATATGCTGCTGATATATTGTGTTGCCAAATTTCACATAGATATTTTTAATGAGAAATTCAAGCAACTCTATAAACAAAGAAACATCCATGAATGATATCTCTTGTATGTAGTAGAGCTAAAGAATGCTTTATGGCTTCCGACATTAATATATCTACGATCAGTTTTCTTGAACACAGATACTATTAATGAACTTAGACGGTCAATGAGGTCCTGATGAGGGATTGTGGTATAGAGAGTCGAGAAATCCCATGTGGATACATGTCTATACGGTATGTGACCTTTAGCATCAAGTTCTTCCGTAAGACATTTTGAGTTTTTCAATATCCACATACATTCAACGCCAGAGTTTTTAGAAATAGTGGCGCAATACCTTTCCCAAAATGCTTTTACCTCCTGAAGGGCCCTCGTCAACAGGGTTGAAAGAAGCTTGGTGGTGCAGCTTCTAGAACCAGCTATGAATCTAGCTTTGTATGATGATTTATGCATTTTGGGAGTCCAGTATACTTTTGGTATATCGTTATGTTTGGTTGGAAGACAAATACCTCTTTCCTTGAGAAACGTTTTGTGATTGTTAAATAAATCTTCCAGAGTAAATGCAGTTTGAGAGTAAGTAGACGTATTTGATGACGATATGTTTACACTCAATTCTTCAACCAGCACCTGGTAATAGTAATATTTACATATGAATATTATATTATTTGGAGCTTTGTCTGCTGGAATAGTCCGAGCATCAAGAATGGTTGTCATAGTCCAGTAGTGTTGGGTGATGGCACACCTCTCCATCGAGTGCACTCTGTTGAGGACCGCTTCTGTGAACTCTTTCAGGATCTGACGTCGCCCCTCGTTGTCGTCACCATCTGCAAACATGAACCGAACCACTGCTCGGTAACCCGTGAGTGAATTAACCACGCTCGCATGCTGTAAAATGCGAGTGGCATAGGGATGGGGCTCCGTCATGGCTCTGTAACAGTAGGAATGGGTGTGTGGGATCCAGAGAGACGTGTTTTATAGATCATGTCACTTTTATACACCTACATAGAAGCCCTCGGATGCACGCGCGCACGTCAAGAACCCGGATGTAGGCGCGGACATCAACGAAATGCTAGTACTCGGATGTAGGCGCGGACGTGAAGTACCCGGATGGACGCGCGGACGTCAAGTACCCGGATGTAATAGTACCCGGATGTAATTGTACCCGGATGTAGGTCAGCGAATATAGGTACCCCAAGTCCCCGGATGTAGGTCAAAGGTCACTACATGTATTGCAGAACTGCACAGCCCAGAACAAGTCAGTTCATGCCTTGATCACGTGATCGCCACCCCAAGAAAATTTTACCAAGAACAAATAAGTAGGTCAAACTGAGTTCAAATTCCCTTTGTATACTACTAGGGTTGCTCAAGACTGATACAATCACGGAAGGCGTCAGGGCGTGAAAGCTGCTGACAGACCTACATGTACTGATCTTGTTTGATGATCCTGTTACATTTCTTTGAGGAGCAGTTTTCTTATCAAGTTGGTCATTCTAAGAAATGAGCGAATCTTACTAATTGTTCTTGGTATACTGGTAGTTGAACATTGTTACAATCGGGAAAGGGTCGACTTTTTATCAAGACTAGACCAATATGGCCTGGAAACGGAATCCCACAAAGTTTCCCTTCGGAGGTTCGACAGTGATGTTGGCCTACCGAAACTTCTGAAAAAGCAATCGCAGATTTTGAATGCGTTCACCTCACGTGCCCACTGTTATTCCATCATTCGCCTCATAAACACAGACAGTCACATTGCTCAAACACGCGAGGTTGATGTTTATGAAGCAGATGAACGTCGATGAACTCGTATAATCCTTAAGGTGTGATTAATATGGATATTTCACGCATATTCTTCGAGAAAAGAAATATTGACATATCAAGGTAGATCGTATATTGTGCCTCGCCAAGTTATCCCAGTGTCCCATCAAATCTGAGCAAAGCGTAAGCCTTTATCTCACAGACTAACAGCATTCACGTTTTATATAATCGACGTTCGGGCGTGAAGATCCGTCCTTCTTCGTCCCGAGGATGATAAGGGGCGCTCATGGAAACGTGAATGGGTGAGTACAATTCCATTCTTGAAGACATTGTGAAGTAATTTCTGGACAACCTGACGTCTAGCCTGATGAATACTAAAATATCATTGGGGCCGTTGTTCTGATCAAATGTATGTTCAAGTTTCAAGTATCATCATCACCCACAGTCAGAAAATTCTTGCATTACACGGTGTTCATACCGAGATTCTGCAAGCTATAGTACCTGCCATCCGTTTTGACATATATCACATAACATGAGATACTTGGAATGAAGACACTGGATGGTATAATCTCGTCGAACTAGTTGCTATTTCTTGAAGTCGATAAATGACATTTTTCACAATTACTTTGTGGAAGATGCCTGGAGTGTCGGATCTGATCGTTTTCATCAGTTAACTTATCTTTATTTTAATCATGTTTACGTTTTGTGCCTCACTTTATCATTTGATTGATGACAACTTGATTATCCTGTATATGCTCTACTTGTTGAATACAATATCATTCGCTTCGTGTACTCCGTTTGGACCATTTCATTTGCAGAAGTTAATTATTTAATTGTGTATAATTATAGTTCTCGAATGATTCGATGAGACCACGAGGTGTATGCCGACTATGTGAAGTGTATCGGTATATCAGATGTAAATGAATTCAGTGTAGGCCTATGCGAGAATGCGTTTCGCAGTAAGACGGTTTCGTTGTATATTTCACGTTCTGTACCGGATGAATTCTTTAGGAGGCGTGATTTTGTCACCTGTGTTTGCAGTCAGGTGTAATAACCATGGGGAAGACTTTAGTTCGTAGTGGGTGGAATTTTTTTAGCAGACAATCCATGCATGATCAGTTACAGTTAGTATTTACATTGTTCTACAAGGAAAGTAGTTGTTCTTTTGTCCGTTGTATACAAGTTACGCCTCATATATCTGAAAAGCTCGATATTTTATATACCGGTACTGGGTACCGTGCAGAATGCATGCACGGATAAATTGTAATAGAGGATCTCAGGTTGTAATAGTCTTTGTGAAGAGAAAAGAAAGAAAACGATCATTTATTTGTAAATCAAATGTAGTTCTCTATTCAAATACAGTTTGAACCTTGAAATATTTCGCCTTTTTCTGTGCCTTCACACATGGTGTACGACTAGAATTTGGTCTGTAGTGCCTGAAGGTGAACATCCTCGCTAAAACCAGGGGTATCGCCTTTGGCTCACAAATAGAAACCTTGACGTTGTGAAGATGGAAGGTGAACGGACTCTTTCAAGTTATGTAAATTGAATCCAGAAAACCATCTATTATACTGTGGCTGCGGTGACTAGTAAATTATTGGTTATTAAATGGGAGTGTTTCTGTTAAGCGAAAGTGCAAGTGGACAAACGCGTATCGGGGCAGCTCAAAATGCGGAAGAAGGATATTACACGTTAAATGATGTTGTTTCGACTAATTTCATATATATTTATTGGAAATTCAGCATGTGGGACTACTGAAGCGTGTGGTTAACTGAACAAGAACATACAGGTATGAAGTGACATAATCTTTATTAACCCGGCAAGTGAAGTACGGTACTGGAGAAGAGAGCACAACTTTCTGTGATATAATTTTGGTGAGTATACAGAAGTCATTTGTTGGTGGAAACTCGATTTTTCGCACATTCAATAGAACAGTTACAGAACTTTGTTTCCTATAGGGGTGATTCTACGAAAAGGTGGGAAAATAGCCTATCCGTGTTGTTCGATTTCAGCTTCAAAACTTTTGTTCGAAAAATTCAGTATAGATATATCAGTACCGGTAGTTTGTATTTAACTTTTCTGACCGAGTGCAACGTTCATTTCACAATTTTGGATTTTTTTTTATTCAAATTTTCTACTTCGTGACGACTATTTTTACCGTCACCACATGAAACATATTCAAATAAAAAAAAACTTCAGCAGTTTTTAAACCTTTTATGGCACAGAAACACTACTTATAGATGTCCTTACATGCACATTCTTTTTACAATATTTTTATGCTTTCAAAAACAAGACCATATTATTTCCCCATGAAGTGTAGCCCATTGAGAGGCATGCATATATAATGTGTTCCCGCTTTCACCGAAAAACGCTACCACAAACAAAACGTATGGTCGTCCAGGGCGAAAACATGAGAATATATTCTCCTTATGTATTCAGGGCCATTGAAAGCAGAATGGTGTTCATTGAAACTATGTGATTATAGAGACAAAATATATACCGGTGATGGCAAAAAAATGACGGTGACGGCCATGCAGGACATAACGGTGACGGTAGAGACAAAATATGTCATACTGAGTTACCTAAAGCAAACCACCCACAACGTTTTGCTATTCAAGTTTATTTTTCACAAAACATTGAACCAAACTAACAAGCTGAGACTTTGATAAAATTAGTACACAATTGTGATGGGAGCTGCATCGATTTGCGGGGAAAGAGTTGAGGAACATTTGACGTTGATACAAATTAATATCAAATAAAAAGTAGGAAGTATTAAAGATATTTAAACGTTCCTACACGACCATAAAACGTTCTCTTAAAACAGTTAAAAGCTGAATTTATTGGTGTTATATACCGATTTGTCTTTACCGTCACCAGAAAAAGTGAGCCAAGACAGGTGACGGTAAAGACGATTAAATTGTGCATTATGGTCACGTGGACGGAGTGTGGCTGCTTCAATAAAAGCGCTCGACTCGAGCGTTGGGATGAGCTATCCCAAATTGTTATATGGTTTAGACAGAGTGTAGATTCAGGGTACGATCAAGACAAAAAAACAAAAAGATGTACGGACGCACAGACCTCAAAATCCTGTATTTTGCTTGAAAATAATCGGCTGAGCGGACAACTGAATATGTGATTCACAATCAAAGTTTCCTACCTTGGGTTGTACTGGTGACGGTATGGGTGGTGACGGAAAAGACGGTTATTTTTGGGCAGTAACCAAAATCGCGCCAAAAATGTGAGGAATGGATATAAGCTGGCAACTTGATTGTTGGTAAATGTAGAGAACAAGATTTTGTGCAACGTTAGAAATACACGATAAGGCTTTAAAAGTACCGGTGTGATGGCTAAGAATGTCCTGGTGATTAGTGTCCCTAGCTTTTCATATCCTTTTCTTTTGCAGCTAAACACGGGCACTTGCCCCCAATGTGGAGAAAAGTGTCCTAGCTGGGTTAGAAGATAGGAGCCGGACACTCTTAGCCACCGGACATTCTTAGCCTCCACACCGGTATATTGATTACAAAAACGGCTTGTATTAATCTTTTAGGGATTTAGCCATACAATTTGGGCATAGTCCGAAAATTAGAAAAATAGAAATATTTTCTTGAGAGTTGCCTTCGGACCACGAATTCCATTTTAATGACTCGTATTCTTTGGCGTATGGAAGTCATCGGACATGGTTTTCCCTTTTTTTCGTAGAATCACCCTTATGCACACTCTCCCACATACAGGTTAAGATATTTGGAGGTATCTGTGCAAAAAATGGCTCAAGAGACAGGGAATACGAACAAACTGATTGCACTCCAACTACAAGTGGAAGACGTTAAGATCATCACCAAAGAAAATATACACAAAGTACTGGAGAGGGGAGAAAAAATAGACGACTTGGAAAAGCGAGCGGATGATTTAATAATACAGGTGAAGTTTGTCTAAAACAATTGGTTCAGTTTGCAAGTGAACTAATTTTTTCTATGTGGAAACCGCTTTATCTATATATATGTGGGATCATCAATCCATTTGCATAAAGAACCACACAATAACCAAAGTATAGGAGTGTATGGATTACAGAGCCAAAGCAAAGCAAAAGCATGGAGCTTTCATCATACATATTACATGTGGCCAACATATAAGGATCGTTATCGAGGTTTACATTTTGATATTGCAGATATCAGTTTTTGAATATTATATTGATAAGCTACTACAGCGAATTATGATTAATCATGATTGGGGGGGGGGGGGATAAAATATATTAGGCGTTAGGTTTCGTTTAACGGAAGTCACCCAATATATCCCACAAAAACGACATTAAAAAATGAATAATAAACATATAATAGATCCCTCAACTGTCGACAACAGCTAAAATTTCGGCTATATGAAGGAAAAGCTCAATTTGTTTTTGTCTCTTTTCCCTATCTTTTAACATGCGAGTTTGGCACTTATCGCTATGTTAATCTTCTATACAGGATAGAATGCTGTGTATATTTTGGACTGAACGGTTCACCCAATTACGTTCATAAAGTTAGACCGCGGTTCGCAGTTCGTTATTCGGGACCAGTCATTCAGCGACTCATAACAGCGCCCCTGGCAGCGCCCCCTGGCGTCAGATTTGGGATATAAATAAGCAAAGATATAGAGCATGACATTCTCTCTTGCTATACAGGGTTTGGAGTCATAATAAAAAAAATACAGATTTCCATATCTGAGGAAATAATTGCTGGTCTCCTCGAACAATGAACTGCGAACTGCGAACCGCGGTCTAACTTTATGAACGTAAATTCCATTGAAATCCAGGTTATTTCTTAGATTCTCTCATTCTTACGAAAATATTTTATATAAAAAAAACATGGCCAAACATCAGATGTTGTGGATATACTCTTTTCAAGTTGTACTTCAACATAAGCCTGTTATTTAGGGGGGATTTACCATCAACTTGATTACATGTGAAAGGAAACGAACCGCCCTAAATGGTCTCCAATAAATCCCAATCAGCTGCTATTATTCGAGTACATCCTGGAAAACATGAATTCCACGAAAAAGCAGACATCGCCAAAAACAGCCCTTTTTCGCACATTCTTTCGTAGACCATATATTAGCATGTTGATTTTGCTATTCGCTTCCTATGATCTCCGGAGACACGTCAATAACAGAGAAGATGTGTTTTAATCGCGAAATATTTTTCCCGCAATTTTTTGAGCCTCAAGAACTCAGGAAATTCGAAATTGTCAAGGAAGAAAAGTTGCATTTTACTGAAAATATACTATTTTGAAACATCTGTAGAAAAGATATGCATGTGACGCGAACTGTATACCTTGGTAAGAATAAGAGTTCAGAGATTTAATTTTATAAGTAAAAGTGATAGATTCATTCTGGGAATATTTGTTTTTTAAGAAAATGTGTAATTAATAAAGCTCTTTTACAGAGAAGATTTAAAAAGCGCACTCGTGATTCCGTCACGATTTTTTGGTGATTCCGTCACGGACTGGATTTAACCCCTGTGATGACCCAATCGCGTTTTTCTCATGAGAAAAAAAAGTCTTATCATCCTTGGGTACTGTATGTTAGTAAGAGATGTCATATAAGAATAATCAGATTGAAACAGAGCAGCAAAAAAAATAGACAAGCAACACTAGTCAAAGAGTCATGTACGTTTCAGGTGATTTCGTCACGAACATTTTGATGCGTGGTTTACTGAAAATGCTGGATCATCTGTAGATTTTTCATGGAACCGTAAACAGATGTCATATAGGATAGCAAACTAAACACAAAATTACATGGATATGACCACGGGATTTCCGAATACATGGCTTTGAATAAAAAAAAAAGTCTTCCCAACCGTGATTCCGTCACGGTGGAATTCATGAAAAGTGTGAGATATGAAATTGAAAATGAATACAGTATTTCTTTTGATACATTTCGAACAGGCCCTCGGATACAGCACCGATTGGCCCTCAATTATTGGTTTGAAAACAAGGCAGACTGAGACAGACCCCTCAATTATAGTTTGGATACATCAAGGGTATGCCCTCAATTTGTTAGTTGCATACATCCCGGACATGCTCTCAATTTGTTAGTTATAGATACAACCCCGATATGCCCTCCATTTGTTATTTTGGATTCATCCCGGACCAGCCTTCAATTTGCTTGTTTGGAAACTTCCCAGATATGCACTCAATTTGCATACATCCCGGAATATAATCCTTTGCATACATCCCAGACATGCCAACAATTTGTTAGTTTAGATACATCCCGGACATGCCATCAATTTGTTAATTTAGAAAGACCCCGAACATGCCCTCAACTTGTTAGTTTGATACATCCCGGACATGCCCTTAATTTGTTAATTTAGAAACATCCCATGCATCATGCCCTCAATTTGTTAGTTTGGACACATCCCTGAAATGCCCTCAATTTCTTAGTTTGGATACATCCCTGACATGCCCTCAATTTGTTAATTTAGAAACATCTCGTCATGCCCTCAATTTCTTAGTTTTCATACATCCCGGATATGCCCTCAATTCGTTAGTTTAGATACACCCGAACATGCCCTAGACTGTTAGCCTGGATATATCCCGGACATGCCTTCAATTTATTAGTTTGCATACATCCCGCGGGGACAATCTCAATTTGTAAGCTTGAGTACACCCAGGACATTTTGTTAATTTGTATACATCCTGCCAGGATATGCCCTCAGTTTGTTAGCTTGAATACATTCGAAAAGTGCTCGATTTCTTAGTTGAAATACATCACACAATAAGGAACCTCAATTTGCTAGTTGGAAATATTGCAAATTTATTTTTCACATAAATCCTGAGCAGGCGACTAATTATTACTGCGGACAGGTTCCCAATTTGTTAACTTGGATGATCCTGAACAGGCTCTCAATGTCGGATAATCCTGGACAGGCTCCCAAGTAGTTAATTTGGATCATACCGGACAGGTCCCAAATTCGTTAAGGATACGGAGCCCTCCTGCAGACACTTTTACACACCCTCTAGAATTTGTCTTTATACAGCTAAAAGTAATCCTCATCCTAAAAGTAATCATCATATTTGTTGAAAGCACATTTCTTAAAGATTTCAAATATATAAATGTATTCATTGTAAATCTGTAGGTTGTGAAGATATTCGAAGATTAAAAAAATAATTTAAAAAAATGACTTCTTTTTTAAATGGCTGCCACTATTTTCAAAAAATATTCAACTCATCGTAATTTCCTGTAGAAGACAACTCCAACAGGAAATCAGTGTCTCAGTTTTGTCAATTTTGGTCTAGTTCTTGTTCTATTGACATTTAATTCAACTTCCAAGTTCAAAACTGTGAGTTGCTTGATTTTGTAAAAAAATATTAAGTGTCAATAAAATGAGAACCAGATCAAAATTGATAAAACTGAGACATAGATGTCCCATTGGAGTGGTCTTCTACAGGAAATGATGAATTAAGTTGCGATAAGTTGAATACTCTTTTGAAAATAGCTTTTAAAAAATTAAATTAAATTTATTTTTGTTTTCAAATCCAAATATCTTCACAACCTAAAGGTTTACAGTGAACAAATTTATATATTTGGAATGCTTAACAACTGTGCTTTCAAGAAATATATACATTACCACAGCTATGAGGCCGATTTTTATCTGTATAAAGAAAAGTTCTAGAGGGTGTGTAAAAGTGTGTGCAGGAGGGCTCAGTACCCTTAACATGGATCATCTCAGACAGGCTTCCAATTTCTTAGTTTGAATACCCAGTAAATTCCAGAATATGTTAGTCTGGATACATCTCGAACATAGACTCTCAGTTTGTTAAATAATACAATTGTTCATCTACTGAACTAATTTGGTCCTTTTCTCTTCATCAACAGACAGAGCAGTTTAAAAAGGTGACAGTGCAAGTGAAGAGGAGATTACAGTGGAGAAATCGGAAATGTTTGGCATTACTCATTCTTGTCATAATCGGCGTGATACTGGTAGTCACCTTAGCCATAGTTTTACCTGTAGTTCTTACAGGTGAACACTGATCCAGTCCAATTAGAAACTCAGCCGTCAAACTATATAAATCAAAGTATGAAACGATGCAGGATTAATGTAGTGAGCATGAAATACAAGCAAACAAGATGAACCTTACTGGACATTCACTCATCATTGGTCAGATCATCAACAGGTATCTCAGGAAAATGAAAATGTGCCAAAACGATCTGTTTAAATTCTGCATTCATTACAATTTAAAACATTTCGTTCCGTAGATTTGACACATTGGTATCTTGTATCATCATGCCTACCTTTTCCAGAACCAGACCACCCATTCTTTGAAATTTTAACTCGTCATGCAGAGACATTAACTCGTCATACAAGGACATTCACATGACAATGTGGTTTCAGTTGAAGATGATCAGTGTTTTACACTTTGGTATCATCGTCATCTGATCTGTCTGTATATTAGTTTTCTAGTTATCACCAGGTTATCCGGAGAACGACTACATCTACAGTTCACCACACGTACATATGTTCATGTACCAGAAGGCCATTTTAGCCACACTGACACATTTATATTACTCACCTTTACATATTTTTGTTACAGTTTTGACTCTACGTCGTTTTTACTCACTTTTGTGGATTATAATGTCGGATAGAGAGCGGACATGAACAGATGGACAGAAATCCTAAACACATAATTAAGTCCGACTTTTGGGCAGGCATAGAAAAATGAAGAACAAACACAGGAATTATGAAATTTACCATTTTAATAGTACTAAATATATAGTGTCGTTGGTAAGGATATGGGTATAAAGCAGCACCTTATTGTTGTACAAGGTTCAGTATAGGCGGTGATTGACACATCACATTATTACTTTATTGTATGTACGAATCGGATTACCTGTGCAGTGTACAATTATAGCTATGTGCAACTGAATTGATATGCACAATAGATATATTAGCATAACATTCGTGTAATTGAGAGTCGATGTGCAATGTGCAACTAGTACATTCACAATAATATTACCAGTACAGATGAACAGCTGAGAACTGTAGTCCTGAATGAGGGAAAGGCATAACTTCAACTGAATACATACGCCATTACATACCACAGGCAAGCATAAATTAATACAAATTAGTACTAATATCGTTAGATCATAGGCGTTATGAAGGAAGGCGGACAGCGAACGACGTCCTCTTAGAGCTCGAAGAAATTCTTATTTTCCTATAGTTATTAAACGACTCCCCTCTCAAGAAATCAGATATGTGCATGCATGTACACATACTGTATTTGCACAACATATTTAAGCATATACTAGTATACCAGTACTGATAATAACATAAGAGTGAGACTCACAAGACCCCTCGGCTTCCCCCAAGCAATTGAGAAATATGCCGAGAATGTGCAACATATTATGGCTATACTAATCATCCAGAATTGTTTTTTTTGTAAGCTTCTAGAATACAACTATATTTTCCAAAATTTTGCAGCTGTACTGAACATGGATTTGCAGATATAATTTGTACATTCAACTACAGATCACAAAACTTGGGAGATTATTACATCCAAACAGGGCATAACTCCATAAAATATGAGCTGAAACAACTAATTTCGTTTGTAGGCATCTATACTACAACTGGATAAAATAAGTTTCCTCATAATTTGGTAGCTGTAGCAAACACAGTTAATTATATATAACTGGTTACATTCAAGCATATCACAAAATCAGAGATAACTACATCCGAAAAGCTGTATAGTTGGTTACATTCACAGGACAGAAATAGAAATTAATATATCTGTAAATGGGCATAACTCTGTAAAATATGGGCTGGGGAAGCCACTTTCGATAGGCATCACTAGCTAAATAGGTGTTCAAAATTTGTTGGTTGTGTCTCAAGCGGTTTTGCCTAAAATGCGGTAACGGACGTACATGACGACGACAATACCCTGAGACCAAAATGGCTATAACAGTTGTATACAGGTACTGGATATAGCTTAGAGAAATAAACCAACCATACTCGTTTTACAAAGGTATACAGCAACTGTATAGGTGCTGATTTTTTTTTGGAGGCATAAACCAACTGTATATTACAGAGGCATAAACCAACTGTATATTACCAGAAGTTCATGAAAACTCATCCACTTCCGATATTACAGAGGCATAAACCAACTGTATATTAGGGAGGCATAAAACAACTATATATAAAGCTGAGTGCTGACCCATTTACAGTTGCATACTATTAAGTGGAATGTTTACAGAGGAACACTGTATAATCCAACTGTATATGTACTGACTATTACAAAGACATAGCTAGACATTCCTGAGATCTAACTCTTTAGCCAAAAAAGGCATGAAACAAGTCATTATATCAACGTATCATTAATCTGAGATTAGGCAATGAACCATTTCTTTACATTAGCAATGCTGTATTACTTTATTCATGAACTTTTACATGCAATGCCTCCTGTTTACAAATGCCTACTTAATTTGGAGACAATAACGTCTTTAAAGTTGTTAGGATTTTCAGTTTTTGAAATTCACTATGATATCTATTTTTTCGCATGATGTCCAATGTTAAAACATTACCCGGTGCCTAAACATTGACCACACATGATTTCATGCCTTTCATAGGCATAGAGTTGAATCTTAGAACATCCATGTTGTATTATGTACTGACTGTATCATAGTCATGAACCAACTGTATATATACTTGACTGTATTACAAAGACATAAATCAACTGTATATATGCGTACTGTATTACAAAAGCATAAACTGATTGTATATATACTGACTGTATTAGAGGTATAAACCAACTCTATATGTGTTGACTGTGTTACAGATCAAGGAATAATCAAACTATGTATGTGCTGACTGTAATACAGAGGTATGCACCATTTAAAGAGGCATGAACCAATTGCATACACTGACCATATTACAAAGGTATAAATAAACTATATGTGCTGACTGTATTACAGAGGCATAAACTAACTGAATATGTGCTGACTATTGCAGTCATAAACCAACTGTATATATACTGACCGTATTAGAGGCGTAAACCAAAGTTTTTTATGTGTTGACTGTGTTACCTGCATGAACAAGCTATGTATGTGCTGACTGTATCACAGAGGCAAAACCATTTGTAGAGTTAACTTTGTTACAGAGGCATGAAACATAAGGCATAAATGACCAGTATATATGCTAACTGTATTACAGAGGCATAACCCAATCTGGAGCTCCCGCTATAGTTACTTCAAGCTATAATGATCATCATGTGCATGCTTTGCTAAGTGGCCAATTGTTTTCATGAATATAATTTAATTAACAGTTTAATTAAGCCACTGAGTCATTTTGTGCATAATCAATTTTCACAATGCGATATACATGGTTAAAGATATCTTCAGGTCACTTTGGGAAATGTCATCCAATATTGCTTGTATATAGTTACAATCCAGAGAGCACAAGTTTTTACAAACATTTAGCAAGATAAATAATGGGATGACATCATATTCTGATGAGAGGACAGGTGATACATTAGGGGGCATTCAAGTATTAATACCTACACAAATCTTTCTTTTACAACTCCTCCCTGGCCTATTACACAAATTTAACTTTGAGGTAATGACAAATTCATAGTTCCTACCCGGCCTTCCTCCTCTTCATCATGTTCATGTAGATTAATACATGAATATCGCCTGACAGTGATGAGGTATAAATGGTGATACCAGTAAAACTCCACTCTTCTTATTCTTTGATGATGCACCTATTATAGCTCACTGTACTGTACAACAGTAAACATACATTTACCAATATTATATATATATATATGTTCCTTAAATTACATAATGTATATATCACAAATTTCTCAATTTAGAGTATTTATAAAGCATGCTAATAGCATAAATACAGGTTTTCTTCTATAGTGAGCTTGAAATATGTACAAAAACCTTACATGTGTAAGACACTCTCTCAAACAATTATGAGACATGCTCTCAAAATTTTCTAATAACTCTCCCTATTAACCCTCTCTGTACCGTATCGGTACAATTGTACAGTTAGAAATATAGTTCGATGACGGCCTGTCATCGACATACAAAAATGAAGAATTTCTATACAAATTTTTTCATCATATTTATTGTTCTAAAGATTGAAGTATAGTCTTTGAAACTACGTAGGCGATGATAAGTACATCATCACTTCATTCATGCTTATGACAGTGTTGATACCAGCTTGGAACTATTAGAAATGCCGGTACAGAGGGAGTTAAGTATGTTAAGCCATGCCGAGTTGCACTCGCAAACTGGAAATGTAGCAACAAATATAATATCTCGTGTGCATGTAGCAAAGATCACTTACAATTAAAGTTTATGTAACTTGGAACAAAGTGGTTCACAACTGCTGGATTTTAAATGTTACATTTGAGAAGTACTGGGATAACAAGGATAATTAATCTGGTATATGATATCATGGGCATGTCCAGTTCATTACCGTATCACCCAACTACAATATACATATGACTGTCAGGTCATCTTTACAATGCAGTGATGTAGCTATTACTATTAACATGGACAGGATATTGTGAAAAAAAACCCGCTGAAATTGACAACATCCATGAAAATAGTCTTTCACTTACTAACATAATTTATACCTTTTTTTTTGCGAAACACTCGAGAAGTAAACCAAAGTTGCCAGTAAAGCTTCACATTGAATAGACTGCATATTTTAAAAATTATTTGTTTGGTTTTCCCATAAAACCAATCCATTAAGTTAACGGATTAATATTTTTTATACCAAAATTTCTGCTTTTGTTCTTTTTATTTCCTAAATGTATATAAAATATGATACAAAAAAGTTTGATATTTGCCTCTCGAGATCTTAAAAATTGAAAGTAAAAATGTCAAGTTTAAACAATACAAACATATAGAAGGTGTAAATACTGTTCCCATATAGCTGATTATGGACTAGACAGTGTGTAGATGATAAGCCAAGGACTAGTTATGTGTAATACTATTGAGGGGCATACAACCATTACGACAAAGGTACTGGCTGGGGGATTACTGTTTATAAGATTAAACCATAATTAGTATAAGTGACACATCCATAGACTGTTTGCAAAACATTAAGATATGTAAGAAATTTGAAAACAGTAAAATGACCATATTTGGAAATACATTGTAACTATTTAATAACCTTTACCTAACAAGGATAATCAGTCAATGATTTATAAATAATTATTACCAGTAATAAATATAAAAGGTGTGACTAAGTTGACTGTATGTATCCATACCAGTTCCATACTGAATATTTGTTGCATACACCAATATTGTTCAATAAAACAAAGTATATCAAATAACCAAATATCTGTGATTGATCCCATCCCTGGATATATGTATATAGTACATGAAACAATAGCAACACTTTTCATGAAACCTGGACTAAAACTGCTTGGTCCATAGATGTCGAGATGTCAAGCCTGCATCATGTCATGTTCACTTATAACCACATCCACTGGTGCTTCTCTATCTGATACCAATTTATAATGTTCATTCACATCTGCACAATCTACATATTTCATATACATTTGTACATCATATCAGTTGACATTTTCGATATATATTTCACATAAATATCACATCTGCACTATTTATCTATTTCACATACATATCAACATCTACATATTCACATTTACATATTTTTTCAAATGCATCTACATATTCACATCTGCTCTCCACATGTTCACATATGAGCATGCTACACATTTGACGTACATTTGACGCACTAAGGTCCATCTACATATATCACATACATATTCACATATGCAATATACATGTATATCCACATATTCCACATAAATATTCATATATGCATTCTTCACATTCCACAAGCATACTGACTTTTGCATTCTCCACACTGCACAAATATTCAGTTCTACATTCTCCACTAATACCAACTTTTGTGTGCTTTCCTTATGCGAGTGAAGAATATTCACTTCTACAGTCTTCACATGTTCACATTAATATTCATTCCTGCATTCTCCATGTTAGACACATACATTTACTCCTGCATTCACCACATGTTGGACACGTCTGCATTCAGAAAAAAATGTCTGCATTCTTCTTACGCTACACATATTCACTTCTTCATTCTGCATGTCTGAAATACATGTTCACTCCTGCATTCACCACATTTTGGACATACATGTATACATGTCTGCATTCAGAAAACAAGTGTCTGCATTCTTCTTATGCTACACATATCAAATCCTGCATTCTCCACATGTTCAACATATACATTCACTCCTGAATTCACATGTTGGACATGTCTGCATTCTGAAAACAAGTGTCTGCATTCTTCATAGGCTACACATATTCACTCCTTCATTCTTCATGTCTGACATACATGTTCACTCCTGCATTCGCCACATTTTGGACATATACATGTCTGCATTCAGAAAACAAGTGTCTGCATTCTTCTTACGCTACACATATTTACTCCTGCATTCTCCATATCTGACATAAATGTTCACTTCTGCATTTACCACATGTGGGACATACATGTCTGCATTCAGTAAACAAGTGTCTGCATTCTTCTTAAGCTACACATATTTACTCCTGCATTCTCCATATCTGACATAAATGTTCACTCCTGCATTCACTACATGTCTGCATTCAGAAAACAAGTGTCTGCATTCTTCTTATGCTACACATTCTCACTCCTGCATTCTCCTCATGTTCGACATACACATTCACTCCGAAAGTCACCACACGTGGGAAATACACGTCTCTATTCAGAACAGAAGCCTCTGCATTCTTCTTATGCCATATATATTAACTCATGCATTCTCCCCATGTTTGATATACACATTTCATTCCTGAATTTGCCGCATTTTGGACATACATGTCTGCATTCAGAAAACAAGTGTCTGCATTCTTCTTAGTATGCCACATGTATTCACTCCTGCATTCTCCACATGCTCGACATAATTTCTTCATAGGTATTCATATTCTCCAGTCGTTTCCGCAGGTTCGCATACATATTCACTTTTGCATTCTGTACAGTGTTGTCACATCCATTTTCATCTTTTTTGACAGTATGTAAATTATATTCACAAGTAAATAATTACAGCATTCATGCATACTAAGATTATTCCCAATATACATTATTCCAATTGACTTAATGAACTCTCTCCATCCACATCACAAAGTGCCTCAGAAATATATTTTATCATACCGGAATAAATAATATTCATTTTACACCATTTATCAGTGTAACACACAAACCTTAAGTGGATTGGTTAAAGCTATCTCATCTGATCTTCCATGGACAAGCCTAACTCACTGTAACATCATAGCCTTGCTTTCAGTCATATGACAGGCCTTCTTTCAATGGCTACTGTATCTAAGTATTCACAACCAGAGATCTCAGCCAATGAGATCACTAAATACACTCTATAGCATCATAGCCATGATTTCAGTCATATGACAGGCCTTCTTTCATTGGCTATATTCATGAATTATTGACAACCAGAGTTGTCAGATCTCAGCCAATGAGCTCACTAGATAGAGAGGGAGAATAGACTACAGGTTTAAGCATGCCACTATGTTGTAATCTTCAATAAATCGCTGTTTATTTCTGATGCTGTTAGCCAATTCTTGTGCTACGTAGCAGTACATCCTCCCCCTCCCCCAGCTCTCAGTGCAAACATGGCTACACATGGAGAGGGTGATCCTGTGAGTGACCTTTGTAAGGATTAACACAAACTTTAATGTAGTTAGCACAGATTAGTGGGTGGACTATAAACCAAACTACACCGGTTTAAATACTCTCCCAGACTCACCATGTCCAAACATAACATGGGGCTTAATGGAGATAAACATGTTTTTTGGTGATCAAATCTATACTATCATGCGAGCAAAGCTTCCAAAGTTTTCTGATATTAAAAATAAGTTATTAGAATACTGAAGTTTTAAGAGTTTAACAGTGGAATTTTAAATATTTGAAGTGGCAAGAGGTGATTAACGTAAGAGGTGATATTTCTAATTGTGAAACTAATAAGCTATATTTCTTTGGAACTGTGTGGAACTAACTCAAATCATCCTTAGGCCACACTAATTATAATCTATGTTTCACAGGTGGATTTTTTTGGGGTTTTTTTTCAAGATTGGAGGGAAAATAAAAATACAACTGGACATTTGAAGTTCACCCCAGTTTAAAGATGTAATCAGCCTCATTTCTAGGCTGGAATCGATCTCTCAAAAACTCTGTGAAAGTGACATATGTTACGACAGGTACAAAATAAAACACATTTGACCACAAACAACTAAACTAGTTTCCACCATTCACGAGAAAATAGCAGGAATTTGTCTTTGAAAATAAATGGCATAGCATGCTGTTTATTTTTCGTTGGCCGTGTCAACAAGCGTTTACATGTGTGGTGCATTCTGCCTCTGTATGCTCTGCCACTCTACCGAAACTTAGACATGAGCCCCGACGTTATCCCATGGCTGCAGCTGTTCAGCATTCAGATTCGTGAGCGTCGCTACATCACTCACACGTCCAGTAGTGACGTCATTTTCCTCTCCACGTGCAGCACATATTCAATGGCGAAAGTGAAACTCACTGAAGCGGGCAGAGTTTCAAATTTCTCTGGCAAGATATTCTTGCATTTGTTGTATATGACAATCCCACTATCATCAAATATAATACCTATGATGCTTTAGCAAACTTCGCCGCAGAAAAGCAGACGTGAGAGAGTCAATAAAATCCAGCGATTTTGAGGATGATTACATCTCTAATCTTCATATTTATTATCCTCTCTAGTCTTGAAAAAAAAAATCCGGCTGTGAAACAAAAAATGAAATGGGTGTGGCTATATTGATGTGTGATTCCTACTGAAGACTTCCATCACATTACATTTTTTACTTAATACCAAGGAACAGCCACTGTGTTCATGTAGGGTCCGACTAGGGTGGTAATTGAAAAGCGTAAAATGAATATCATTTCAAAATGTACAGCTTAATAAAAATACTTGTACGATATATACATTTGACAAATTATAAGAATCAAAAGGATTTACAGTTTTACATGTACACATTGAACCTATACATAATATGGTCAGTATCACACTGTATATATCCCTTCAGAAAACACTATTGTAAATATGTGATATGTAAATATTAATATCCAATAAGTTAGGATATGTTAACACCAGTATCATATGTTTACCTGTTGATATGTCAAAAATAATTAAATTTATTTTTATTAATAAAATGAGAGCCAAAATTGGCTTCAATATACACCCGCACAACACATCGTCTCCCCCAAATGTGTCCTTTTACACACAAAATTGTGTGTTTTAAAACGATTTCCTGACTTTGAAGTCAGTGACCTTGACCTCAGTTGTGGTACTCGATATATCATCTTTTCCTAAAGTATCTAATGAAAAAAATTGTGATTTTTTTTTAACTTCTTAATTTTGGAGTCAGTGTCCTTGACCTCAATTTGGTCATGACATCTGTTCTCCCCTGATGTCCCCCTAATGAATCCATCTCCAAAAAATAAGCAGTTTTCAATGATTTCCTGATTTATAGGCTATATCGACCTTGACTTCTGACCTTGACCTCAATTTTGGTAAGCAACACCTACAGGTTGTGCATCTTCTCAAAAAATTGCAACTGTGTATAGAATAATGCCACAGATATAGACCAGACATGAATGGTTCAATTATTTTCCGATTTATAATCCAGCGACCTTTGACCTCCAATGTGGTACATGACACATCGTCTTCCCCTAGGGTATCCAATCTAAAAAAAATGGTAAATGTACATAGAAAACTCTCCCAGGAATAGACTGGACAAGAACGAACAGACTGACTGACAGTACGACGGACAGACAGACAGAAACCACCATCACATAATATGTCCGCCTTTTGGGCGGGCATATAAAAAGGAAGGGAAATGATGAGGTTGATTTTTTTTTGTTTCTGAGGAATGTACAAGTCACAGGGATACTGGATGATATACAAACTCCCAAAAATATTATCATAAAAAGTCAAAAAACCTAGGCAGTCCATAGTACATGTAGATTTAACTTGGCATGATTGTTGATATTGTAGGACTCTCTCAAAGTCATGAATAATACATCTATAGCCTATTATGGTTTCTGTTGGGTGAACCAGAACATCCCAGTCTCTGATCCTGTATACTATACACTGATACATGGATATGATCGGGGTGGTGTAAATTGTGTTGTAATCACATCTAGAGAAGGTAGACATTTCCATACAATGTACTTGTGTGAGAGCGGATCTGATGAAGTGCTCCTCTCAGAATCGTGGCGCTGATCGGTCGTTCGTGGTAGTCCGTCTCAGTTTAACATCAAACAATGCAGAATTCTTACCGCCTCTGAAGTAGAGAATAATAAAACCATTGATTAATCCATTTTCTAAATCACTCTTTCTGTCAACACCCAGAGAGCATTGTAACTAGGCTTCATTATATGAGCTTGCATACAACTGTGGATGATTCCCTATCCACACTGTATCATACTACGGTCTTTTATAATCCAAATCATATACCTGAATATTGAACTGGGCTTTTTTTTGTGGTTTTTTGGCAAAGGTGACCTTGACCTTTAACCGTTTGACCTTGGAATGAATTTGTTTCATCTGTGTCTCATGGGTAAGTTGATGTACCCAATATTTGGTAACAATCCTTAACCTAGAACTGGAGATATCGCTGCATATGTAGAAAGACGGCCAGACCAACGGACAGACAAACATCAAAATCAATAGGCTTCTTCTTTGCCAGAAGTTTGATGTACCGGTATACCGTCAACACAATACACATCCCTGAACCGGTGGCATAAACATAAAAATTTTCAATGATTTCCAGGTTTTTGGGCCACAGTGACCTTGACCTTTGGAACTCAAGTGAGTGAGTGAATAGGGTTTTAACGTTCATTTCATCTTTGGAACTCAAAATGATTAAGGCTCCTCTTTGCCATATAGGTAAAGTATACCACAGTTTTATACCAATCCATAACAAGGAACTGGAGACATCAAAACAAATGATAACAGAAAGACAGGCAGATGAAGGACAGAGTTCACCGGCACATTATACAACATCTTCATATGACGGGTGTATACGAAGTGCAGTAATAGATTTGTACATTTATCTTTACAGTATTCCTCACATAACCAGCTGTAATTGTACAATTCGTTTTCAGGAAATGGTAGTTCTAGACTATGATGATAGCAACATAGAATGCTCTGTTTTCAACAAGATTGCTGTGATTGTGGTTTGACAGAATTACAAATGCTCTCACACATTAATACCAGCGTTATACCTACCCAACCTTATTAGCATGCCCTCGCAACTAATGGAAACAGGAACATTTAAAGAACTTCTTTCCATTAATGGTAAAATCCTACATATGCATTATTAATTCTTCCATAGTGAAGACATGAAAGACGGCCTGAATTTCAGACATAAAGAACAACTGGCAACCAATCAGTACATATCACTAGATCATTAACAATGATGTTAGGATTACTTGAGTTATCAGTTATCTCCCTTCCCCTAATAATGATAACAAAATTACAAGCATATAAAATCAAAATATAATCAAATCAATGAAGCAGCAAATTCCCTTCTGCCTTTGAAGTAAAGGTAAATTGTGTAAGCCCGCACCAGTAGTGGTCACACCAACAGTGAACTGTGCAAGGATGTGTTATGTACCAGTACCCTTATTGTCCAGAAGGATATTTCAACACGGAAGAGTATAGGTTAGACATTAGTGAAGCAAGCCAGTATTGGTTAATATTTGCCTATCTACAGGCCAATTGAGGCTTAAGTTTGAGAGTGAACTAAGCTGATATACATAGAGAAAATAGTCAAGTCAATGCAATATAGTTAATATATGTTGATGAATTTTTTATTTTATTTTTTTCAAGTGTTAAGAATGCAGACATGACCAGGTGAGGTTCTTGTCAAGAACATTCAAGAAGTTAATTGGTTTCGAGGTAAATAACTGTAAGCTCAAAGTGTGTGGTGAATATTTTATTTGAATGAATGAATCAATGATGAGATCAATGACCTGATTATTTTTGTTATTTACCACCATTATAAGAACAACCGGTTGCAAGAACATTTTATTTCAGGACAAACTCAAAATGGATGAAGATTATGATAAAAACTCAAACAATGCGGTGAAATTTATAGTGTCATGACATATTCTAATAAACATAGAGGGCTGGGTTGCAGATAGACAGGATATCAGCGCTGCAGGGACACATCTATACTACGCCTTATTAACTCACCCCCTAATATGGAAATAACTGTCTGGGGCGATCACGGAACGGATTGTGATATCTTCAATCAAAGGACATATGTTTAGACAAGTGAAGATACAAAGCTAAGAACTCAGATGAAGAAGCAAGAATTATATTACCAGTGTTAAAACTACTCAATCTAATATATTAGTTACAACTTGTTGATTTTATGATATTAGTGGTAGCAATGTTCAGTCTAATGAGTACTCCCTACACAATCTGCTGTCTGCATGGTTTAGACAATAGTTAATATACACATATTTGCCGCTCACAGACTGAATATCACATATCATTTCATTTACTCTCTTGTACGTCAAACTGTAACATAAAGAGACAAAATCACATAACTTGGGAAGACAGACAGACAGTCAGACCTACCCATTGTCTTCTTCATCCCTCGGATCTGTACTGGGTTGGGAGCTCACACTAGGAGCATTTGGGGACTGGCTATGGGAGGCCCCCGAGTAAGGATCACTGTAAACCAGGCCCCCGGGGGGTACAGGCGCTGGTGGTGGAGGGATCTGGTAGTCGCTACGATGGTACGGGGACGGACTCCGCTCCTGTGTAGTAATCACACTCTGAGAGACAGGATTGGTGGATGATGATGATGAAGTTACAGTGATACGTTTCCTTGGGGTATTCATTGGGGTGGTCGGGGCAGATTTAGGCATAACAGGTGGAGGGGTAGATTTGAGAGGTGGGGGGAATGGGGCAGACTGACGAGGACGAGATGGGGCTCCCCGGTCAGATTGTACAGATCTAGCTGGAGTTGGGGGTTCAGAGTACAGATTAAAGCTTGAACGCGACATGATGCTGGGCTGTCGTCTAAAACCGTTGAGCATGGGAGGGGGATTGTCGGGAGGAAGTGGGGGTGGTGGGGGTGGTAGTGGGGGTGAAGGGGGACTGTATATTTGTTGCTGTTGCCATGCTGCCATGCTGCCATACAGGCTAGTAGAATAAACCTCGGTATCATACGGCTAAAAAACAAAAAAGTGGCAAATGATTTATAGTCGATGAAAGTAACACCTCTGTGACCTGCCATCATTGAGTACAGAAATTGTTTTACTATATCCGGAAAAGTTATAAGAAAATTTTTTCAAGGTATCAGGTCAAATAAATATCTAACTTATGCATCTACTTATTAATGTAATAATCAGGTAATGATTAGAACTGGATACATGGAGTATATAATAGTACCTTCTAAAGAGTTATCTGATTTCAGTAATCAATTTAGTTATGCTCGAATTGTATGTACATCAGAATCCAAACTCACGACACCAGGAAAGTCTGTCAGGCCAGAGACTGTACACGATGACAACGACGACAATGACACAATGATGACATGATACCACGGTTACATAACACAAGCAGCATATTTCACATCTGCTAGCCATTTGTCTCATTTGCTTTGATGTAATTCAAAATAGTGCCACATTCATTTACAGAATATTTATTTGATGTCCTATCAGTTTATGGTAACTAAATTTGGTATTGATAATGTTAGAGAACAAGATGTTCAGCTTCAAAATAAGACAACATTTCAACACACGATATATGAAAAAAACATCATGACACAAGTTCACTATCTTTCTAGTAAAGGTCACAGAGGTGATACAAGAAGCCAAAGCCAATCTGTCCAGCTCTGATACTCCTAATCATGGCATATTTAGCATGAGTGCCTTTGTGATTTAGCTAGCTCATATTTATGAACAGCAGTTTTAGTTTCATCTGCAGATCCTCACATAGAGAAGTTTGTCATTTCAGGTGAGAGAAGGATATTCTATGAAGGAAACATGCAGGTATATACATAGTTCACCAGTGTTACGAACAGTTTGGAGTCCACCATACCCTCACCACGATGTTGACATGCTGCATGCATATAACCTAGATATCTGTACCTGAGTGTGATGGTGGGAATTGGGCAGGGTGCTATAAGCTGGGAGGGATGGACTGTGTAAGGTGGTGGGCCGAGGTAGGGTTAGCTCCCCTTGGCCATAAATGCCATAAGAGGGCACACCCGTCATATGGCCCCATTCTGGACCAGACTGCTGAAATCAAAGTCAAACTTGAAACACACTCAAGACTCAATAAAAATGAAATAAATATGAACCCACATGCGAAATATTAAATCATATAAGTGATGAATATGGAAATCATACAAATGAAATTATAAATAAAACAATAAACAAAATGCTAAATATAGTCCCAAATCTTCCAAACCCCAGAAAAATAAACCAGTTATTCCTTACGCATTTCAGTTTGCTTCTTTCAATAAATCTGATTGATTATTCTCAATATATATGCTGTGTAGACTGCCCAGTCACACCATCACAGAGCCAGATCGACCTGCCTACTGCCAACAGTATAAATTGTCTCTCTTACCTGGAATGGCTGTATCACAGGTCTGACATTGGAGCCATCATAAAGAGAGTGAGGCCTCCTGTAAAATCCGGTTTCCTGATCCAGTGATCCTTGGTCTGATATAGAATTGTTGTCCAGAAGATCCCCAGTACTCTTGTAACGCTGAGACACAGATAACCTACACACACACACACACAAGCAGACAAATGCGTTCTCAATATCATTAATTAATCAATTATTACTTCACCCTAAGGTTAGAAGATTATGTGTTATCATTAAGCATGTAGTGTTAATTGATTAATTTATTTAGCTTGTAAAAGCCAGCAGATATAATAAGAGTTCCTGATATGATATAATGGTTCTATTCAAGCTCCATATTAAATCCAAGATTCCAAGAGCTGACTCATCCTATAATTTGAGGGGAATAGAACAGAAGGAAGCACTACAACTACAAATTGTGCCAAATGTTAATTATTAAACTGAGAGGCTAACATGTGCTATTAGAGCTGTAATACTACCATGAGAATAGAATAGAATTAGAATAGAATAGATTTATTTGCATAAATATGCCCGGGTGGGCTAAAAGCACAACAAATGTTGAGTGATCAGTGATGTGCAATCAATGACATGAGTGATCAGTGATGTGCAATCACAACAGGAGTGATCAGTGATGTGCAATCAATGATCTACAATCTGTCATGACTGGAGTGCTATCTGCTATCATGACAGACATGTTGATAAGGTTGATGTACTAACTTACCTGATGTACCATTGTACGATCATGACCAATGTGCTATAATGACTGATATGCTGTCATGGCTGATGTTCTATCATGACAGATGTATTATAATGACTAATGTACTATTATGACAGTTGTACTATTAGGACTGATCACCATGAGTGATGTGCTATCATACACCCATATTTGATGTACTATTACGAATGAGTATGGCACTTGACTGATGTGCTACCATGTCTGAGCTACTGCCATGACTGATGTGCTATCATGTCTGAGCTACTGCAACAACTGATGTGCTATCATGTCTGAGCTACTGCCATGACTGATGTGCCATCATGTCTGGGCTACTGCCATGACTGATGTGCTATCATGTATGAGCTACTGCCATGACTGATGTGCTATCACGTCTGAGCTACTGCCACGACTGATGTGCTATCATGTCTGACCTACTGCCATGACTGATGTGCTATCATGTCTGAGCTACTGCCATGACTGATGTGCTATCATGTCTGAGCTACTGCCATGACTGATGTGCTATCATGTCTGAGCTACTGCAACAACTGATATGCTATCATGTCTGAGCTACTGCCATGACTGATGTGCTATCATGTCTGGGCTACTGCCATGACTGATGTGCTATCATGTCTGAGCTACTGCCATGACTGATGTGCTATCATGTCTGAGCTACTGCCATGACTGAAGTGCTATCACGTCGGAGCTACTGCCATGACTGAAGTGCCATCATGTCTGAGCTACTGCCATGACTGATGTGCTATCATGTCTGAGCTACTGCCATGACTGATGTGCTATCATGTCTGAGCTACTGCCATGACTGATGTGCTATCATGTCTGAGCTACTGCCATGACTGATGTGCTATCATGTCTGAGCTACTGCCATGACTGATGTGCTATCATGTCTGGAGTTACCGCCATGACTGATGTGCTATCATGTCTGAGCTACTGCCATGACTGATGTGCTATCATGTCTGAGCTACTGCCACGACTGATGTGCTATCATGTCTGAACTACTGCCACGACTGATGTGCTATTATGTCTGGGCTACTGCCATGACTGATGCGCTATCATGTCTGGGCTACTGCCATGACTGATGTGCTATCATGTCTGAGCTACTGCCATGACTGATGTGCTATCATGTCTGAGCTACTGCCATGACTGAAGTGCTATCACGTCGGAGCTACTGCCATGACTGAAGTGCCATCATGTCTGAGCTACTGCCATGACTGATGTGCCATCATGTCTGGGCTACTGCCATGACTGATGTGCTATCATGTCTGAGCTACCTCCATAACTGATGTGCTATCATGTCTGAGCTACTGCCATGACTGATGCGCTATCATGTCGGAGCTACTGCCATGACTGATGCGCTATCATGTCTGGGCTACTGCCATGACTGATGTGCTATCCCGTCTGAGCTACTGCCATGACTGATGTGCTGTAAGGACTGATGTACTATTAGGACTGATATATCACCAGGAGTGATGTGCTATTATGACTCATGTGCTATCAGGACATGTACTCTCATGTCTGATGTACCATTACGACTGATATGCCACCATGACTGATGTGCTATCATGTCTGATGTACCATTACGACTGATATGCCACCATGACTGATGTGCTATCATGTCTGATGTACCATTACGACTGATATGCCACCATGACTGATGTGCTATCATGTCTGATGTACCATTACGACTGATATGCCACCATGACTGATGTGCTGCTATCAGGACTGATGTGCTATCATATTCATGTGATATGTCCAATACGGACTGATGTGCTATAATGTGTTATGATGATATGAAGTTAGGACTCGTGTGCAGTTATGACGGATATGCCCTCATGAGTGATGTGCTCTGCGAGTGATCTTAGGGACGGTATCCAACCAGCGTTTGCTGTTGAGACGTTTTAAACGATGGAAAAAAACGCTCAGCTACTACACCCATCGTTTGCACCATCGTTTTTTTTGTGTAGCAAACGATCAAAAAAACCATCACCGGAGACGGCCGAAGGTACCGCTGTCGTTCGGAAGAAAACGCCGTCGTTTGGAAGACACTGACAAAAGACGATCGCACGTGTTAAGCTGCGCATAAATACACACTGGGTGAACAGGCCGTGCCTTAGCTCTCAACTGCGCACATGTGTAACAAAATATAGCGCTATCAGCGAATGTGAAAACGGGTTAAACACAGGGGAAATAAATTACACTTTAATCGCCTTCCGCGTTTGTTTTAAAGGTTTGATTACGAGAAGTCGCTGTTTGTGTGCAAAAATTTTCTATGAAAATGACAACCATCTAGCTGTGATAATGGAAGTGTCAGGTACGCAAATAAAACTGAATGGTTTAATAACACCCTCCCCATGTATGCACGGTGTAAAAAATTTCTTTGAATAGGCCGGAAAAGGTAATCAACAGATAACTCTGCCGATATCTTACTGATCTGAATTATGTTCAGTTATTATTTAACTTAAAGAAATACCCGTTTAAAAAATATTTAGGTTGATAAATATTTCCTTGTTATTCAGGGCGATACGGAAGTCTACCGTGGAAAAATGGTGTTGATTCGGCTGGAAATTTTCGTGTTAATGCCGACACTAGGTTTTGATCCCTTTCCTTGAAAACGCATGGATGCAATAGAAATCTAAATAAATATTTTTCATCGCGAGTATTATGGGACCATGAAACTATTATATGATTTTTGTATCTTCAGCGGTTTTCTTGTAATGTTTACCGGAAAACGTGTAACACTGAAATTCGCCCACTTCAGAGCACGTTTTAATACCTCACTGGCAAATCGTGTTACACTTTTCCCAATAAATATAACATGAAAAGAGCTGAAGAGACAGAAATGATATTTATATTTTCATGATCCTATAATACTCGAGATAAAAAATGTATTTAAATATTTTTTATTTTTTTTACCAAGTGACAAAATAATCTCTCTGTATGAAAATGTCATGCGGCGTTGCTCTAAAAGTTGTAAATGTACAACCACGGGTATCCGACTTCTATCGAAATTACAAACTTCAGATGAATAGAGTACTCATCACGTATAGATATTTGCAGATGTAACTTTAAAAGCTTACCAAACAAGGCGCGCTTCAAAAGCGCAAATTGAACAAAAACAAAATTATGAGTTACACCATTAGAAAACCGTTATCTATGGTGAATGTCTTGTAAATTTCTGCGTTTACGCATCGTCCTGAAAGAGAAAAAAATATACGCATTAGATTCTAATGTTTCACTCGACATTTATCTGTAATCAAACGTAATAATAATTGTTAAAGTAAAACTATGATCATCTCATTCCAAAAATTACAAATATTGTCCATAAAACAAATAAACGACTACCAGGTGTTAATTTTTGTTGACAAATTTTTCAATCATACAGACCTAATTCCAAACACTTTCAGATCATATTTTTCAAAATTATCTGTTGTCCACAGGTACCCAACTAGACAGGCTAAATTAAATTTATATCGCGATTTTTACTACTCTGACTTATAGTACTAAAATAAAGGGTCCCAAAATATGGAACAATTTACCCTCTCAGTTAAAATCTCACGTTTCGCTCTCATTATTCAAATCGAGGATATAATCGTATTTATTCCTGGAACATAATTAGACATCTATTCTGTTTGCCGTCTGTGGAAGTTGGAAATTAAATTTGTGTTTTTGTCTCACTATGATAGAGTTTACCGCATATTATCATCTTTGTAAATATAATAATTATTTTGGGATAAAACAAACCCCTCGGGGTTTTCATCCCGCCACTATTATATTTTGTTTACTAAACATTATTGTTATGCATGGTGAAATAAAAATCAAATCAAATCAAATGGTAATCTAGAACTGACTTTTTTGAAGCCGCATTCCAAAATGCGCAAAGCCCGTATTCTGCAAAATACATAAGATTCGAATCGCACGTTCATAAAACGATATCATGGTTCCATAATATTTTGTTTATTAACGAATTACACCGTAACCGATTCTAAGATATAGTCAAGCAGCACACGTATAGCAAAAATCTGGAAAAGAAAACAACATTAATTTGTGTTCCGTTCTCATAATCCGTTTTTCACGGCCTCAAGCGACACAGCCGTTGTTGTTGTTTTTGCGTCTGTAAAGCGGGACTACTTTCGAGCCGATCGTTTGCCAGGAGACTTTCAATCGTTTGCTAGAAAACGTCTGCACCTTTGTTCGAGGTGTGAAAAGACGACCGGCACCCTTACCGTAGGTTGCCGGAGATTTCCGGCGATCGTCTTTATCAGACAGACGTTTTTTAAAAAACGATCAACTCATACACCCATCGTTTGCATCAACGTTTTTTTTCATCGTTTAAAACGTCTAGCAAACGAACGTTGGATGGATACGATCCCTTAGTGATGTGCTAACTTACGTGGTGCCTCGATCCAGTGGTTCAGTGAAGGACAGAGGAAACCAACCATATTGCAGTGATTGCGGCCATAAGTTAATGTCATGTCAGTTACCCAGATAATTCTCACTGCATATGTAGGTAATGATAATGGATGTAGCTTAGTACTCACCAGGATGTCACGTAAGCTCTTATTCTTGGTCTAGGCAATAACTGATCTCAAGTCAAATCGTCCTTTCTTTAATTTGGACTGGAGTTTGTTGTATTCTTTTTTTTTGTTGAGAATGCGTGCGATTTCAACATTCAACATTTCTTCTGTTGTACCGAAGAACAAATGGAAAGATCTCTCTTTTGGATACCTTGCCGGGATCTATGTTCATACCAAATGCTTGTTGCGTTTGTAAAGTTTTGATCCAAAATGACTCGTGTAATGCCCGACGGTTATCGGTCTCTTCCTGAGTGTTGAGCATCGGTATTTTTTCTATTGGCATGATCTCGAAATGTTGTTCAAACGAATGACCAAGAAGATTGAAGTGATCATTCACTGGGCCATCGTTTTCCAAGAATATGTCTGACCTAGGACGTGTTGCTCATATTCTGAACGCATTCTTTGTTTCTCCAACACACTGTTTTAGGCATTTATCACATGTGACAGAGTCGCAGTTGAGAAATTCCCTCATTTGGTACTCATTTTTGGTTTGTTCACTTTGAAAGTAGAATGCGTGGCGATAAATGAGTTAAGTTTACACTGCTCTTTCACACATTTTTCAGATCACCCATCACCATACCTAGATCGATTGTGTTTGATCCTAATAGGTACAGGGTTGCATATGTCTCCTGTGTTATAACTCGTAATTTGTCGAAGAGTGTCCGATGTTATTTTACGGAGAGAATGTGCTATCATGACTGATGTGCTATCATGTATAATGTACTATTAAGACTGATATGCCACCATGAATGATGTGCTGCTATCAGGACTGATGTGCTATCATATTCATGTGATATGTCCAATACGGACTGATGTGCTATAATGTGTTATGATGATATGAAGTTAGGACTCGTGTGCAGTTATGACTGATATGCCCTCATGAGTGATGTGCTCTGTGAGTGATCTTAGTGATGTGCTAACTTACGTGGTGCCTCGATCCAGTGGTTCAGTGAAGGACAGAGGAAACCAACCATACCTGAAATGGGCAATAATATAATAGGGTTTCATTCAACATACCAATACACATTCACTTTCAGCTGCTTGATACTATATATCATGGATATTACAAAGTTCTAATATAAACATACCCAATTGAATGTATTAAGTAACAAACATTATGGGCTCAATGGAAATTATTCACTAGCTTCACAGACCTCCCCACATGATTTTTTTTTTCTCCAGCATCGGTGTTTTTATCATCACATATAAGCAACGAAAGTAGGAAAAACATGAATTGCAGGCAAGCACCTAAAAGGTGCGTGGACCCCTCAGCCTGTTTTTTTTTGTCAAGTAGGATCAGGGCTGCATCTATAACCAATTTAGTTCTGGAAAACGTATGGGCGCCCAAAACTCAAATGAAACAAAAACGAAACTGTTGTTGTTGTTGTTCAATTTGAAAGGATTTCTGAAGGAAATACTCCTAGAAAAAGCTTCTGGAAACCTCAATATCGATCCCATTGCATAGCTGGGTATTGAATTTCATGTTAATAAACCTCTGTTTTGTGATTGATCACAGGCTCTTTTTGTGCCTAAATTCACTAAAAAAAAATGGACCCTCAATAATGAATTACGAAAAGGAACTGGGAGTTTGGGATCGGAACCAGCAAAAAATCCCTGGATACAGCCTTGTGGATACAGTTTGTGTGGTTTCTGTGATGTATATAATAGACTTCGTTTTCACGCGAGTGGTGTGCTGGGATTACAGCATGCAAGAAAGTGTAGCTTTATCAGTGGCCAGTGGCAATTTATGCATTGCACAAGTGTGATAACAAGTTAATGGCATAGAATCACAATGATTGACACAAGCCCACCATTATCATTATTTGGGAGGGGGCATAAGCTCCAGGTATGCAAACGGGTTCAAAATTGCACAGAGTCAGCTAGGCTAAAATGGGCTCTCCTAATCACTCGTTTTAAATAATTTCCAAGGTACAGTCACATGTTTGGTGGCAAAAATTGAAGCATTATGTTGTAGCAGTTAAATGTGTGGACACAAATATGGTTCATGCAAAAGTTGTAGGATAAATCATATGCTAAATTGAAAAAAAATGTTGTCCTTCATTTAAGGCGACGCGAAATTCAAACTAACCGGGGTTCAATACTGCAGGGATTCCCCTGCCAGTTATTTCATATTATGCTTCTGAAATAAAGTATGTTTTGTGCAAAAGCTTTAGGATAAATCATATGATGTGGATTAGAATGATTTACTACTTCTGAAATAAAATAATGTCCCCAACCTGTTTAGTTATTACTATAAAGGAATAAATTTTAGGTGATTCTGCATGTGTGTGTGAAAAAACAATGTACACTGCACCTCATACATATTACATGAAGCTGAGAAGCTGTGGTTAGGAAAAAGTCCAATAACATTTAGTGCCCCAAGGGTGGGGAAATCCTCCCGAGGATAGGGCATAGATACCATGTAAGCTCCCAGATAAAAGGGAAATGAATGGAAATAAATTGAATCTTGAATGGACCAGGCTTTCTGGTATCAGGGAACCTTCAAAAGTCACAATGAAACATGCAGCATAGATAACAGTGCAAAAGATGAGCCATCAATAAATAATAATAAAGACGAGAGATCCTGAAGGATCTTGGCGCCCACCATTGTCCGAGAATTGTAAGCTATTGACAAGAGGATCTTTTTGTCCATTGTTACTAAGACGATTGAGTTGTAATTTTGTTTACAGAATTTCGAATCTGAGCGAAAAAGATCGAAAATAGGACAGTGGAAAACACCAAGATGTAATCTTCCTAAATTTCAGGAGTTTCAAGATTTCTAGAAACTGTACTTATATCTGTTGTTATAGTACAAGAGAAATGAGCAAAGTTAGTCTGAAAGTGAATGTACATGTACGGAGGATCCTTCGTCTTCGTTTTATAGTATTTTTATTTTATTTATTTTTTTGCTTGTGTCATCGTTGGGTACTGGAAGCGAAGAAAAATCTCTTTGACACTTTGGCATACTTAAGATTTTATAATTAGGAATGAATGCTAATTCTGTTCTGTTTACTGGACTAGTTTGAGATATCTCTTTTAAGATACCATGCTCGAAAATAGTAAGATGATACAATACTTAATACTGAAGGGATCCGGTCCGCGCAGTGAGGTTGAAACTTCGAATTTGAAAGTGTCTGAATCCTGATTATTTCCCTTGGATCGAAACATGCAGTAGTTTACAGTTGTCGAGTTGTGACATTGTGTCACAAGAGTGACGTCCCTTCATGTAGCTGACCCGCCGGCAGACGAAAGAGTGGGGCAGTTCACTTGCAACTGCATGGACTAAAGAAAACTGATTTAAAATTTGAAGAAATACATTTTACTTCCGAATTATTTAAACTCCTTGATATGGAAGGTGAAGATATGGATATTCTCTATAGTCAATATATAGAATATGCCCCGCCGTTTGATCCGCCGACTCTTGTGATGCAACTCGGGAATACCGTATTAATTGGATTTTCGAATCGGACCAAAAAAGGTATCTTGCACAACTAGGCCCCATGTGGGACCTGTGTACCAAATTTCAGAAAGATCCATGAAATATTTCCTGAGAAAATGCGATAACAAGGTTTCATGGGGAAATCCAAGATGGCTGCCTGGTGGCCATATTGGATTTTCGAATCGGACCAGAAAAGTTTTCTTGCACAACTAGACCCCAAGGGGAACCTGTGTACCAAATTTGAAAAAGATCCATGCAGTAGTTCCTGAGAAATCGTGGTAACAAGGTTTCATGGGAAAATCCAAGATGGCTGCCTGGTGGCCATATTGGATTTTCGAATCGGACCAGAAAAGGTTTCTTGCACAACCAGACCCCAAGGGGAATCTGTGTGCCAAATTTGAAAAAGATCCATGCAGTAGTTCCTGAGAAATCGCGGTAACAAGGTTTCATGGGGAAATCCAAGATGGCTGCCTGGTGGCCATATTGGATTTTCGAATCGGACCAGAAAAGGTTTCTTGCACAACTAGACCCCAAGGGGAACCTGTGTACCAAATTTGGAAAAGATCCATGCAGTAGTTCCGGAGAAATCGCGGTAACAAGTTTTCATGGGGAAATCCAAGATGGCTGCCTGGTGGCCATATTGGATTTTCGAATCGGACCAGAAAAGGTTTCTTGCACAACTAGACCCCAAGGGGAACCTGGGTACCAAATTTGAAAAAAAGATCCATGCAGTAGTTCCTGAGAAATCGCGGTAACAAGGTTTCAGGGGGAAATCCAAGATGGCTGCCTGGTGGCCATATTGGATTTTCGAATCGGACCAGAAAAGGTTTCTTGCACAACTAGACCCCAAGGGGAACCTGTATGCCAAATTTGAAAAAGATCCATGCAGTAGTTCCTGAGAAATCGCGGTAACAAGGTTTCATGGGGAATCCAAGATGGCTGCCTGGTGGCCATATTGGATTTTCGAATCGGACCAGAAAAGGTTTCTTGCACAACTAGACCCCGAGGGGAACCTGTGTACCAAATTTGAAAAAGATCCATGCAGTAGTTCCTGAGAAATCGCGGTAACAAGCTTTTATGGGGAAATCCAAGATGGCTGCCTGGTGGCCATATTGGATTTCGGAATCGGACCAAAGAAGGTTTCTTGCACAACGAGATCCCAAGGGGAACCTGTGTACCAAATTTGAGAAAGATCCATGCAGTAGTTCCTGAGAAATCGCGATAACAAGGTTTCATGGGGAAATGCAAGATGGCTGCCTGGTGGCCATATTGGATTTTCGAATCGGACCAGAAAAGGTATCTTGCACAACTAGACCCCAAGGGGAACCTGTGTACCAAATTTGAGAAAGATCCATGCAGTAGTTCCTGAGAAATCGCGATAACAAGGTTTCATGGGGAAATCCAAGATAGCTGCCTGGTGGCCATATTGGATTTTCGAATCGACCCGGAAAGGGTATCTTGCACAACTAGACCCCAAGGGGAACCTGTGTACCAAATTTTAGAAAGATCCATGCAGTAGTTCCTGAGAAATCGCGATAACAAGGTTTCATGGGGAAATCCAAGATGGCTGCCTGTGGCCATATTGGATTTTCGAATCGGACCAGAAAAGGTATCTTGTACAACTAGACCCCAAGGGGAACCTGTGTACCAAATTTCAGAAAGAGCCATGAAGTAGTTCCTGAGAAATCGCCGTAACAAGGTTTCATGGGGAAATCCAAGATGGCTGCCTGGTGGCCATATTGGATTTCCGAATCGGACCAGAAAAGTTTTCTTGCACAACTAGACCCCAAGGGGAACCTGTGTACCAAATTTGAAAAAAAGATCCATGCAGTAGTTCCTGAGAAATCGTGGTAACACGGTTTCATGGGGAAATCCAAGATGGCTGCCTGGTGGCCATATTGGATTTTCGAACCGGACCAGAAAAGTTTTCTTGCACAACTAGACCCCAAGGGGAACCTAGGTACCAAATTTGAAAAAAAGATCCATGCAGTAGTTCCTGAGAAATCGTGGTAACAAGGTTTCATGGGGAAATCCAAGATGGCTGCCTGGTGGCCATATTGGATTTTCGAATCGGACCAGAAAAGGTTTCTTGCACAACTAGACCCCAAGTGAAACCTGTGTACCAAATTTGAAAAAGATCCATGCAGTAGTTCCTGAGAAATCGCGGTAACAAGATTTCATGGGGAAATCAAAGATGGCTGCCTGGTGGCCATATTGGATTTTAAAATCGGACCAGAAAAGGTTTCTTGCACAACTAGACCCCAAGGGGAACCTGTGTACCAAATTTGAAAAAGATCCATGCAGTAGTTCCCGAGAAATCGCGGTAACAAGGTTTCATGGGGAAATCCAAGATGGCTGCCTGGTGGCCATATTGGATTTTCCAATCGGACCGGAGAAGGTTTCTTGCACAACTAGACCCCGAGGGGAACCTGTGTACCAAATTTGAAAAAGATCCATGCAGTAGTTCCTGAGAAATCGCGGTAACAAGGTTTCATGGAGAAATCCATGATGGCTGCCTGGTGGCCATATTGGATTTTCGAATCGGACCAGAAAAGGTTTCTCGCACAACTAGACCCCAAGGGGAACCTGTGTACCAAATTTGAAAAAGATCCATGCAGTAGTTCCTGAGAAATCGCGGTAACAAGGTTTCATGGGGAAATGCAAGATGGCTGCCTGGTGGCCATATTGGATTTTCGAATCAGACTAGAAAAGGTTTCTTGCACAACTAGACCCCAAGGGGAACCTGTGTACCACCGAAAAAGATCCATGCAGTAGTTCCTGAGAATCGCTGTAACAAGATTTCATGGGAAACCCAAGATAGGCCTGGTGGCCATATTGATTTTCCAATCGGACCGGAAAAGGTTTCTTGCACAATAGCCTCTGGAGGGAACCTGTGTACCAAATTTGAAAAAGATCCATGCAGTAGTTCCTGAGAAATCGCGGTAACAAGGTTTCATGGGGAAATCCAAGATGGCTGCCTGGTGACCATATTGGATTTTCGAATCGGACTAGAAAAGGTTTCTTGCACAACTAGACCCCAAGGGGAACCTGTGTAACAAATTTGAAAAAGATCCATGCAGTAGTTCCTGAGAAATCGCGGTAACAAGGTTTCATGGGGAAATCCAAGATGGCTGCCTGGTGGCCATATTGGATTTCCGAATCGGACCAGAAAAGTTTTCTTGCACAACTAGACCCCAAGGGGAACCTGTGTACCAAATTTGAAAAAAAGATCCATGCAGTAGTTCCTGAGAAATCGTGGTAACACGGTTTCATGGGGAAATCCAAGATGGCTGCCTGGTGGCCATATTGGATTTTCGAACCGGACCAGAAAAGTTTTCTTGCACAACTAGACCCCAAGGGGAACCTAGGTACCAAATTTGAAAAAAAGATCCATGCAGTAGTTCCTGAGAAATCGTGGTAACAAGGTTTCATGGGGAAATCCAAGATGGCTGCCTGGTGGCCATATTGGATTTTCGAATCGGACCAGAAAAGGTTTCTTGCACAACTAGACCCCAAGGGGAACCTGTGTACCAAATTTGAAAAAGATCCATGCAGTAGTTCCTGAGAAATCGCGGTAACAAGGTTTCATGGGGAAATCCAAGATGGCTGCCTGGTGGCCATATTGGATTTTCGAATCAGACTAGAAAAGGTTTCTTGCACAACTAGACCCCAAGGGGAACCTGTGTACCAAATTTGAAAAAGATCCATGAAGTAGTTCCTGAGAAATCGCGGTAACAAGATTTCATGGGGAAATCCAAGATAGCTGCCTGGTGGCCATATTGGATTTTCCAATCGGACCGGAAAAGGTTTCTTGCACAACTAGACCCCGAGGGGAACCTGTGTACCAAATTTGAAAAAGATCCATGCAGTAGTTCCTGAGAAATCGCGGTAACAAGGTTTCATGGAGAAATCCAAGATGGCTGCCTGGTGGCCATATTGGATTTTCGAATTGGACCAGAAAAGGTTTCTTGCACAACTAGATCCCAAGGGGAACCTGTGTACCAAATTTGGAAAAGATCCATGCAGTAGTTCCTGAGAAATCGCGGTAACAAGGTTTCATGGGGAAATCCAAGATGGCTGCCTGGTGGCCATATTGGATTTGCGAATCGGACCAAAAAAGGTTTCTTGCACAACTAGACCCCAAGGGGAATCTGTGTACCAAATTTGAAAAAGATCCATGCAGTAGTTCCTGAGAAATCGCGGTAACAAGAATTGTTTACGGACGGACTGACGGACGACGGACCACGGACGAAAAGTGATTTGAATGTTTGCCTGTGTATAGGCAAAAAATAATTAAAAATCATGAAATCATCATAGCCGTCTGAAAATCTAATCATTTCATCAGTGAACATTCAGGAAGCTCTCACCAAAGTTTGGTCAGGCCCAACTTGATAGATCTGTAGATATTCAGCGGACAAGAACATGTTGATGGGCATAGTTAACAGTGCAAAAGCTGAGCCATCAATAAATAATAAAAAAAATAATTAAAAATCATGAAATCATCATAGCCATCTGAAAATCTAATCATTTCATCAGTCAACATTCAGGAAGCTCTCATCAAAGTTTGGTCAGGCCCGACTTGATAGATCTGCAGATATTCAGCGGACAAGAACATGTTGATGGGCATAGTTAACAGTGCAAAAGCTGAGCCATCAATAAATAATAAAAAAAAAAAATTAAAAATCATGAAATCATCATAGCCATCTGAAAATCTAATCATTTCATCAGTGAACATTCAGGAAGCTCTCACCAAAGTTTGGTCAAGCCCGACTTCATAGATCTGCAGATATTGAGCGGACAAGAACATGTTGACGGACAGACAGACGACCGGACGGACGGACGTACGTACATGGCAACGACAAGACCCCGCAGCCCTATACACAGGCAAACATTCACCGTTCAGTACCGTTCAGTTCTGTACCAATTGGTACCATTCAGTTTCCTGTTGGTAACCTCCAGGTAACTTGTTGGTACTGCACGGAAAGTTCAGTATTGGTACCATGAAGTCCTGACTGAACAGTACTGTGCAGTTACCAATCAGTCACCACTTGGTAGTATATGCCAGGTTCTTTCCAGTTACCTACCAGTAACTGATTGGTAACCAAGTCGTAGCCACAACGATCCCAACTTTGCAGTACCATGCAGTTCTGACTTGAAGGCTACTGATCAGTTAATGGTTGGTGACCAATAGATTATACCATAAATGAAATGTGTGGTAACTGATTGGTGACCGGTTGGTACTGTTCAGTTACTGATTGGTGACCAACTTGACAACTGAACAGTACCACAAGGGGACCTTTCCTACCAGTACCTACCAGTACCAAGAGGTACTGGCAGGTAAGCAGAAATTGGTTGGTAGCCGTTCAGTAACTGAGCTGTAACCAAGCTGTAACTGAGCTGGTACTGAAGTGTTACTGCATTGTTACCAACAGGTACCAAGTGTGGAAAATTGGGATGGCAACATAGCGGTAACTTATTGGTAACTGATTGGTAACTGCATGGTAGCCAATCAGTAGAAAATTCATAGGATCCAATGGGTGACCAATTAGTACCCGGTTGGTTACCGGTAGGTACTGATCAGTTGAAGACGGAATGGTACCGCAAGGGGACCTTTCCTACCAGTACCAATCAGTTCCCCACCAACCAGTAGCCAACCAGTTACTGAGTGGTATTGGTTGGTGACGGTTTGCCTGTGTAGGCTGAGGGGTAAAAATGATAAAAAGGGAGAAAAAAAGAAGTTTCCCATGCAACTGGATCTGCTGTTTGTGCACATCTCTGAAAAACAGATGGCATTTTAGTGCAAAGCGATTTTATTTTCTAATGAAAGCAGAGGAAAGTTATTCATACAGCAGTGCTTGGGTGATTAATTGTCAGTATGAGTGAACTAACTTGTTTGTTCTGGAATTTTGACCAAAGTGCCAACCATCTGACTTGTCCCCCAACAGGTTGATGACGTCTCCCTCGGTAAAGCTGAGCTGACTTTCCCCCTCCGCCACATGATTATACACAGCTCGTACATGGGCAATCTTGGTTGGTGTTGGCGGCACCGATATTGTTCTTGGAAGGACCGGATCTGATTCATTAATTAAACCAAGTGATTAGACTAGATGTTTAATAAGATTATGAGTGGCATTTGGTCTCATGCAATAACTCAATAGTTCAATATTGTGATTATTTTGACTTGTGAATCTGTCGAACATATTCTGTAAATTTGACAACAAATTCTTCACTTGTAATGTTAATCAAAGACACATTCTGCCATCCTTCCAAGGGTAAAACACTGTTTGATATAAGGATTATATGCGTTGGGATGACGTTTTCTTCTAAATGACAGATAGTATGACAGATAGTATGGGTCAGTATTACTGTAATTTAGGGTCAGTATTACTGTAATTTAATCTGCTTACTGTAAAGTAGTGCCTAAATGTGAGGTTTTATATTATCTTAATTTTGTTTTAGTCCATTTAGTATTATTGTTTACTTTGTATCTTATTGTTGTATTATTTGTTATTGAGCCGGTTAGTGGGCCACATTGGCCTGTTGGTCTCTGAATGAAATAAATAAATAGTTCAGACAATTGACTTACTTTCTCTAAAGCTTTCTGCTGGTGCAAAACCAGGCATAGATTGTTGTCTCAAATAGTTACCAGGGGGTCGTCTATAAGGGTCCTCATACCCATATTCCCCTCTGCTAGGTGAAGGCATGTACCCATTTCCCTGGAAACATCCAAGGCAAAAGTGAACTAGAGGTTCCGCTTTGACCCTTGAGTTGCCGCTCTGGCATGAAGCCTATGCTGGTTGTTTTTTTAACAAAAACATACGTCTCCCCCATCCTCCCACCCTGCCTTGAATGGGCACATTATTTAAGGGAAAGTGCTATAAAATGAATGCAATAAGTATCTTAAACAAAGCTGCGTATCTAAAAATATTAATTACATAGAAGCGATACAAGTAGATGAACGGATGGACAGACACCGGACACGGATGCATGCAAGTGAGGGGGCTATCCCACTGAAGCTTCCATCCAAGTGGGGTGAAATTCCGTCCAGTAGTTCTCAAGATATCTTGCAGACAAGGCCTGTATATACATGTACAAGTAGATGGAGGGACGGACGGACACCGGACATGGATGAATGCACGCACATACACCAAAACCTAATCAAATGAGGGGGCTATCCCAGTGAAGCTTCTATCCAAGTTTGGTGAAATTCCATCCAGTAGTTCTCCAGATATCTTGCAGACAAGCCCTGTATATACATGTACAAGTAGATGGACGGACGGACGGACGGATACCGAACACGGATGAACGCATGCACACACACCAAAACCTAATCAAATGAGGGGGCTATCCCAATGAAGCTTTCATCCAAGTTTGGTGAAATTCTGTCCAGTAGTTCTCCAGATATCTTGCAGACAAGCCCTGTATATACATGTACAAGTAGATGGACGGACGGACGGACACCGGACACGGATGAATGCAGACACACAAACCAAAACCTAATCAAATGAGGGGGCTATCCCACTGAAGCTTCCATCCAAGTGGGGTGAAATTCTGTCCAGTAGTTCTCAAGATATCTTGCAGACAAGGCCTGTATATACATGTACAAGTAGATGGACGGACGGACAGACACCGGACACGGATGAATGCACGCACATACACCAAAACCTAATCAAATGAGGGGGCTATCCCAATGAAGCTTCCATCCAAGTTTGGTGAAATTCCATCCAGTAGTTCTCCAGATATCTTGCAGACAAGCCCTGTATATACATGTGCAAGTAGATGGGCGGACGGACGGACACCGGACACGGATGAATGCACACACATACACCAAAACTTAATCAAATGAGGGGGCTATCCCAATGAAGCTTCCATACAAGTTTGGTGAAATTCCATCCAGTAGTTCTCCCGATATCTTGCAGACAAGCCCTGTATATACATGTACAAGTAGATGGACGGACACCGGACACGGATGAATGCACGCACATACACCAAAACCTAATCAAATGAGGGGGCTATCCCAATGAAGCTTCCATCCAAGTTTGGTGAAATTCTGTCCAGTAGTTCTCCAGATATCTTGCAGACAAGCCCTGTATATACATGTACAAGTAGATGGACGGACGGACGGACACCGGACATGGATGAATACAGACACACAAACCAAAACCTAATCAAATGAGGGGGCTATCCCACTGAAGCTTCCATCCAAGTGGGGTGAAATTCTGTCCAGTAGTTCTCAAGATATCTTGCAGACAAGGCCTGTATATACATGTACAAGTAGATGGACGGACGGACAGACACCGGACACGGATGAATGCACGCACATACACCACAACCTAATCAAATGAGGGGGCTATCCCAATGAAGCTTCCATCCAAGTTTGGTGAAATTCCATCCAGTAGTTCTCCAGATATCTTGCAGACAAGCCCTGTATATACATGTGCAAGTAGATGGACGGACGGACGGACACCGGACAAGGATGAATGCACGCACATACACCAAAACCTAATCAAACTAGAGGTTCCGCTTTGACCCTTGAGTTGCCGCTCCGGCATGAAGCCTATGCTGGTTGTTTTTTTGGGCAAAAACATACGTCTCCCCCAACCTCCCACCTTGCCTTGAATGGGCACATAATTTAAGGGGAAGTGCTATAAAATGAATGTAGCAATAAGTATCTTAAACAAAGCTGCGTATCTAAAAATATTAATTACAAAGAAGCGATTTTCATTGTATATACATGTACAAGTAGATGAACGGTTGGACGGACATCGGACACAGATGAATGCATGCACACATACACTAAAACCTTATCAAATGCGGGGACTATCCCAATGAAGCTTCCGTCCAAGTTTGGTGAAATTCCATCCAATAGTTCTCAAGGTATCTTGCAGACAAAGCCTGTATATACATGTACAAGCAGATGGACGGACGGACGGACACCGGACGAATGCAGGCACACACACAAAAAAACCTAGTCAAATGAGGGGGCTATCCTAATGAAGCTTCAATCCAAGTTTGGTGAAATTCTGTTCAGTAGTTCTCCAGATATCTTGCAGACAAGCCCTGTATATACATGTACAAGTAGACGGACGGACGGACACCGGACATGGATGAATGCACGCACACACAACAAAACCTAATCAAATGAGGGGGCTATCCCACTATAGCTTCTATCCAAGGGGAGTGAGATTCCGTCCAGTATTTCTCAAGATATCTTGCAGACAAGGCCTGTACATACATGTACAAGTAGACGGACGGACGGACACCAGACATGGATGAATGCATGCACACACACCAAAACCTAATCAAATGAGGGGGCTATCCCACTATAGCTTCTATCCAAGGGGAGTGAGATTCCGTCCAGTATTTCTCAAGATATCTTGCAGACAAGGCCTGTACATACATGTACAAGTAGACGGACGGACGGACACCAGACATGGATGAATGCATGCACACACACCAAAACCTAATCAAATGAGGGGGCTATCCCACTATAGCTTCTATCCAAGGGGAGTGAGATTCCGTCCAGTAGTTCTCAAGATATCTTGCAGACAAGGCCTGTACATACATGTACAAGTAGATGGATGGACAGACGGACACCGGACACGGATGAATGCACGCACATACACCAAAACCTAATCAAATGAGGGGGCTATCCCAATGAAGCTTCCATCCAAGTTTGGTGAAATTCTGTCCAGTAGTTCTCCAGATATCTTGCAGACAAGCCCTGTATATACATGTACAAGTAGATGGACGGACGGACAGACACCGGACATGGACGGATGCACGCACACACACCAAAACATAATCAAATGAGGGGGGCTATCCCACTGAAGCTTCCATCCAAGTGTCGTGAAATTCCGTTCAGTAGTTCTCAAGATATCTTGCAGACAAGGCCTGTATATACATGTACAAGTAGATGGACCGACGGACGTACACCGGACACGGATGAACGCATGCACACAAACCAAAACCTAGTCAAATGAGGGGGCTATCCCAATGAAGCTTTCATCCAAGTTTGGTGAAATTCCATCTAGTAGTTCTCCAGATATCTTGCAGACAAGCCCTGTATATACATGTATAAATAGATGGACAGAAGGACGGACACCAGACACGGATGAATGAACCCACATACACCAAAACCTAATCAAATGAGGGGGCTATCCCAATGAAGCTTCCATCCAAGTTTGGTGAAATTCCATCCAGTAGTTCTCCAGATATCTTGCAGACAAGCCCTGTATATACATGTACAAGTAGATGGACGGACGGACGGACACCGGACATGGATGAATGCACGCACACACACCAAAATCTAATCAAATGAGGGGGCTATCCCACTAAAGCTTCCATCCAAGTGGGGTGAAATTCCGTCCTGTAGTTCTCAAGATATCTTGCAGACAAGGCCTGTATATACATGTACAAGTAGATGGACGGACGGACGGACACCGGACACGGATGAATGCACGCACATACACCAAAACCTGATCAAATGAGGGGGCTATCCCAATGAAGCTTCCATCCAAGTTTGATGAAATTCCATCCAGTAGTTCTCAAGATATCTTGCAGACAAGGCAAGGGGACGGACAGACATCCATCCAGACATCCAGACATCCAACCAGACAGACAGACGGACAGACAGACAGACAGCACAAACACTAGATGTCTCCCCCCAACATAGTTGGGGGAGACATAATGAGGGGGCTATCCCAATGAAGCTTCCATACAAGTTTGGTGAAATTCCATCCAGTAGTTCTCCCGATATCTTGCAGACAAGCCCTGTATATACATGTACAAGTAGATGGACGGACGGACGGACACCGGACACGGATGAATGCACGCACATACACCAAAACCTAATCAAATGAGGGGGCTATCCCAATGAAGCTTCCATCCAAGTTTGGTGAAATTCCATCCAGTAGTTCTCAAGATATCTTGCAGACAAGGCAAGGGGACGGACAGACATCCATCCAGAGAGACAGACAGACATCCATCCAGACAGACAGACAGACAGACAGCACAAACACTAGATGTCTCCCCCCAACATAGTTGGGGGAGACATAATTAGGTGAAATACAGGATTATATTGTTATTTAGTGTTATCGTTAAAACAAAATGGTTGGTAATAAATGTATCATCTGAATAACTGATTAAAACGGAATCAAATATATTGGACATTGATAATAGATTTACTGCTCAAGCATTTCAAAACTACTATCATATTTTTTACTACTTTTGCTAAATTACATAGGAATTCCCCTCTCCGTTTGTTTCTACTGCAATGCAAACATTTGTGTGTGACTTACAGTTTGAGCAATATCTAGTAAGGCATCTGAAGACTCTGGTAAGATGTTTGGTTGAAAACTGACACGCTCCCAATCTCTCAGTCTACTGCTTATCACATCATGACCCTGAAACCACAATACTCACATAGTACCTCCTTCAACATCTAGTATTCATCAGGTCATCAGTGCTTTGTATAATAATTCTTAGTTCTGACCAGTCTAATTGTGATATATCTCTCTGTCTGGGCATGCAGTTGTACATTTCATCCTGCCACACCATCCACATATAATATGGAAATGATTACCACAATACTGAATACCTGTTTTCAATTCTGGATGAAATGTAAATACATGTATATATCATCAAATGTATACGCTTTGAACTATTCGTGTGAAAAGTTTATGAAATTCACGGAAGCTCGAGGAGACTTAAATGCTCTAAAATATATATATTTTTACGTTTACCCAATTGGGCGCCAAAACCCAAGGCACCCAAACCCAAATGGCCAGGATCAGACCCTGCTACTACAGGCAGATCACCAGCGCTGCTCATACAGGCTATCTTGTCTGACACAGCATGAGAGGAGTTATAAAGACATCAAAGATGTACCAAGCTTCCACTCAAGTTAGCCCCGTTTCTACAACTCACCTTCCGATGTACGTCTGCATAGATCTTGGCCATATATGTACACTTATCTAACACATAACAGTAATACTTCCTCTCATCTAACAAGGCCTGAAAACATACAGTACAGTCTATCAATAAATGTATTAATATGTACCATGATCTACAAAAGGCTATTCTATGGATAACAACTTCTTTAGTGCTGTGAGATACTTCCAACTTTTCCAAATGAGCTTGGGAAAAGTTGGAAGTATCTCCAATGAAAAGTCAGCTCCACAGTAATAAAGAGGTTGTTATCCCAAGAATAGCCTTGTGTTATATACGCCAACTTTTAAATGTCAAAAAAATTATACCATGATCAAACCTGTTTCCTGGATTAAGTACCACATGTCAACCATCAATGAGTCTAGAGAGACAACAACATTGCTGAACTATCAAGATACGAAAGTATCAGGGATACACCAAATGTAGCATTGCTCATGATTGAAATCTGTTTTCTTATACGAGAAATGTGTTTGCATGCACAAATTACTACCGGGTAACACAGCCCATGTCCAGCAACATAAACAATGTTAAGAAATGTGAACATAAAATTGATCACACTAATTTCAATATAAATAGGATTTAGTCTCATGTATCATTATTGGAAAAGTTCATTCATTGTATTCCCTGCCTTAATTGTACCAGACATGATCTTACCAGTTTGAGGCCCTGCTGTCTAAACTTGTCCAATTTCTCCTTGGATAAATTCACTTTTGTAGCAAACTGAGGGAGAAAACAAAGGTATAAGTCCATAATACAAGTGAAGATCAAATTTAATACATTCACAATTTCTGTTTATGTATTCGCCATCTCGGCTGCTTCTTTCATTGGCTTTCAATTGAAAGGTTTGAATGGATAGACAAATGTAAGAATATCAGTCTTGGTTAACATGACAAATGTACTGGACTTTGACAGATTTGTTGACAGATTTTGTTGGCTGTATTAAACTTCACGACTTCTAAGCTGAATGTATAGCAATTGAGCCTACATGTATACAGTCAGCATGAAGACTAAAATATAAGTCAGGAGAAATGTACTAAAATTCCAAAGCTCCAATTGATCATGACAAATGGCCCCAAATATCACCATTCTAACTATTAATATGACATGTACCAATCATCACCGTTAGTCTTCTGTTTGAATTACTTACATGCCCATCATCCATCAATGGCTTGGATTTACTTTTCCTCCTAGCCTTGTTTAATGTGCGCTGTGATTTTTCGTACGGGGCAAACACAGTTTTGTGTCCATGGTGGTACCGCCTATGATGTGACTTCAAAACAGGAAGACAAATCATAATCATGCCACAATTAGTTACACATACATATAATTTCCATTTCTGTCCTGATAAGTTATGACAACTGGAATAAAAGATCTTATTCATGGAAAAGTTTTGACCAGAAACGACTTAGTGCACTATTCTGTGATGTACACTGGTCAATAAATTAATGCTAAGAGGACAAGGAGATTTGTGCAGGTGAGATGTGCCTTGATAAATGTTTGCTATGATGACAGTATGGAATGATTTTTGTTCTTACATCACATCAATTCACTCATTTAAGCCAGATTCTTAAAATCTCGTGATCAATAAATTCATTTTCCCTTCACCAGTTTTACTCCACATATTTATTTTCTTAAGTTTTTACTTCTAAACTTTTATTACTATAAATCCGTGTCCACTTTGTATCATACTAAATTTTTACACTGGGCCTTGTGGAAGGCTAGCCTTCGGCTAAACAACTTCTAAATAAAGAATTTGTAATAATATTATTTCTATTACAGTAACATCATAATAATAGTAGTCTCCATATCTCTTACAAATCATCCTACCAAGGAGAGTACACTACATGACATTGTGCACAAACTTATCATATTCAGTGTCATTTGCGTACACTTCACCATCCATAAGATGGCTTGCGATATCTGATACATTATCGTAGTCTGTTCGGCCTTCATCCGGCGGAGAACAGACTCAATAATCTGATAAATTACAGGTTTTCATACCACTTCGGAAACAGATATTGCCTGGGCTTACAAAATATATAGGTATGTGTAACTTTCGTATCATCCAAGAGGTGTGGTAGATCCGTAATTTTGAATAAGTAGGACATCACATGACTCGAAAATGGTGAGTTACAATCGGGTTACGTTGGTAGACTTTAGTTGATTGGCTGACAAAGTCACGTTGTATTGATTTCTGGAAGTTCCCTCTTGCAGTTGCCAAAAGTAAGCTGAAAATGGATACACACGATCCTAGGGTCAGTCTTACTGCTTATAGATGACCCAGATGGTTACAGGTTGATTCAGTGTTGCATTGAAAAGTTTGCAGAGTTGAGTGTTTATATGTGTGCCAACTCACTGCAATGTTACTTACGATAGTTTCAACTCTAAATTCACTTTCGAGTTTGTTCTCCAATGGTGTTAGGAAATCTGTTAAAAGACTTTTGGTCTGAAAATAAAAAGCGCAGTTAAACATCATAAAACAGGTTGAATCCATGACATATTAGTTTGCCCATCTATAATATATATGTTGACAAGCTGAGTAGCTAGCAGGTCCTCTGCCAAGTAGCCTGTTTGAGAGCATACAGCATATACGCTTCCAATAGCTCCTTAAATATAACTTGGAAAGTGGATATGTGTATGTGGAAAGAGACGTTTATCTTGAATTGTTGAGACAATTTGAGGTTTGGGAAGCAGTAATGGGTAGTGTAACACTGGAATGTAAGTCTGTAGTTGTATATGGATTTGTGGATGATGAGGTTTATAAATCGATGGGTGGACTAGATCAAGATATCACGTTCACAACACAGATGGGTGCAATATGGGTGAGTGAAATCCAAGATGGTCAATGGCAGCCATCTTGGATTACATACTACCTCAATGAAAATCAATACCAATGACCATCTAACTAATGTGAAGCACCTTCTCAAGTTTGAAGTCAACCGGACGAATTGTTCTCACGATACCGCATTCACAAGATGCGGGACGGAGGGAATCGAAGATGGTCAATGGCAGCCATCTTGGATTACGTACCTCAGTAAAAATCAATACCAATGGCCATCTAACTGATGTGAAGCACCTTCTCAAGTTTGAAGTCGATTGGTTGAGTGGTTTTTAAAATATCATGTTCACAAGATGCAGGGTGGATGGAATCCAAGATGGTCAATGGCAACCATCTTGAATTACATACTACATTGTACCTCAGTGAAAATCAATACCAATGGCTGTCTAACTGATGTGAAGCGCCGTCTCGAGTTTGACGTCGATTGTTCAAATTGTTCTCGAGATATCACGTTCACAAGATGCGAGACAGATGGAATCCAATATGGTCAGTGGCAGCCATCTTGGATTACATACCTCAGTGAAAATCAGTACCAATGGCCATCTAACTGATGTTAAGAACCTTCCCAAGTTTGAAGTCGATTGGTTGATTTGTTCTCGAGATATTGCGTTCACAAGATGTGGGACGGATGGAATCCAATATGGTCAATGGCAGCCATCTTGGATTACGTACCTCAGTGAAAATCAATACCAATGGCCATCTAACTGATGTGAAGAACCTTCCCAAGTTTGAAGTCGATTGGTCGAATTGTTCTTGAGGTATCGCTTTCACAAGATCTGAGACGGATGGAATCCAATATGGTCAATGGCAGCCATCTTGGATTACGCACCTCAGTGAAAATCAATACCAATGGCCGTCCAACTGATGTGAAGCACATTCTCAAGTTTGAAGTCGATTGGTCGAACTGTTCTCGAAATACCACGCTCACAAGATGTGGGATGGACAGAAGCCAATATGGTCAACGGCAGCCATCTTGGATTACGTACCTCAGTGAAAATCAATACCAATGGCCGTCTAACTGATGTGAAAATCCTTCCCAAGTTTGAAGCCGATTGGTTGATTTGTTCTCGAGATATCGCGTTCACAAGATGTGGGACGGAGTGAATCCAATATGGTCCATGGCAGTCATCTTGGATTACGTACCTCAGTGAAAATCAATACCAATGGCCGTCGAACTGATGCGAAGCCTCATTCTCAAGTTTGAAGTCAATTGGTCGAATTGTTCTCGAGATATCGCGTTCACAAAATGTTTGACGGACAGAATCCAATATGATCAATGGCAGCCATCTTGGATTATGTACCTCAGTGAAAATCAATACTAATGGCCGTCTGACTGATGTGAAGAACCTTCCCAAGTTTGAAGTCGATTGGTAGAATTGTTCTTGAGATATCGCGTTCACAAGATGTGGGACGGACAGAATCCAATATGGTCGATGATGGCCAGCTTGGATTACGTACCTCAGTGAAAATCAATACCAATGGCCGTCTAATTGATGTGAAGCACCTTCTCAAGTTTGAAGTCGATTGATCGAATTGTTCTCAAGATATCGCATTCTCAAGATGTGGGACGGACGGACGGACGGAAGGACGGACGGACGGACGGATAGCATTTCCAAGTTCTCCCACCACTTCGTGGCGGAGGACAAAAATATCTGAACTGCATATAAAATACAGGGGAGATAACTCTAGGTAGAATTCATGAACAAAATAACATGTAAGGTTGAATAGAATAAATTTCTAGCAGGAACAATTTTTTTCTTTTATTTTTCCGAAATAATGTTCTTCAAGATTGAGTCAAAGAGTTGTTTGGTATCTTGTTATTTTCAGGAAATACTATTGTTGAAGTTGGACTCCAGTAACACAAAGAACAGTGTTGGTTTCATGCAAATTGGTTTGCCATAAAAGATGGACATATATGGTCTGTGCAAAGAAATAAAAAGATTTTTGAAAAGTCTCCCTCCCTCATCATTTTGTTCTCCAACAATGTGCCTGTGAAGCTACAGATTAATGTTATTCGCCTAATATTTGAGCGTGCAGACTCACCGCTTCCTCAATCTGTATTTGAACTTGTTTGTACGAGTCGGCCACTTGGTAGAGAGCTTCCCCTGTGGATAAGAGAGGAGATCTAGTGAAATGGACAATCAAACATCAGGAGGTATGCAGGTCACATAACTACGACATGACGACAGCTAGAGGAACACAGCATACGCCTGCTACAAACTATTGCCGTACCATAAAAAACAATACCTGGTACGAAATGGCAATTAAAATTTCTGACATGTCTGAGGAAAGTACGAATGAACTAGCAGGAGAAGTAGTTCTCCAGGTTCTGACATTACGGACAACATTTTTCTCAAAATTATCTTAAAATGAAAGCAATGACATTTATTTAACAAGAACCCAGTTATCATGTAGAAATGAATTCACAATATGTAGTTCTCATTTCCATCAAAATGTTATTTGAATACCACTGCTCCAATATTGTCCAGCACTTGCTGTATTCGTGCACAAACCACAATCAAATGTCCATGTATCATTAATACATTTCAGATCTTGTTTTGATGCAGTACACAGCCTATTGTGTTAGACAATATCATGTGAATAAGAGAACATGTCCATATTACCAAAAAAATAATAAATACTTGTTGATGTGAGAATGATCGTCCATGTGCTTCCAAGGTAAATGTAAGCAGATCATTCTCTTGGCTTCAGATACCCTTTGATGTCATTAGGGTTAAAAAAAGGCTGTGCACAGCTTTTGAGCGCATGGCTCTCAATCAGTTTCATCAACTACTAAAACGAAGTGGAATGGGCTCAGCTGGGGTATCACAGCTAAACTTGACATTGCAAACAGTTGGGGTTTTTTTTTTCAGAATTGTTGAGCAGCTATAACTTTTTCCTCTTCTATAACTTATTTCTAAATGCATTTTCCATCTCTCTTGTATACAGATACTACACTAGACTAAGACTCTTTGGTCGATCAAATCGATGAGTCCAGTGCAGTGAGAGGTATGTCTATTACACCGACAGTTAGGGAGGTTATAAACTCTGACAATGGAAGAATGGCTGATGTTAGCCTTGTGTCTGCCTCAATTACTGCAGCCCAGCATACAACAGGTGTGAAAAGATACATGTATGATGATTATATGGTACAGTGAAGAGTGATTGACATATGAGTTAATCAACCACACCTGAGTCTGACATCAAAACATGGCTGCTCCACATCTATATACACTGTATTTGTTACAACCACTCAGCATACAGGTACACTGTGTACATGATTGCTTTTGAAGGATGTACGACAGCTGCTATTGAAATATATTAGCGAGAATTAGATTTAATGTTGCATTCAGCAATGCTACTGGCATGACAATTAACATATACATGTATACATGTACAATACATCATTACAAGCAAAACCATCAGACTATTATAAATGAAAGGTTCCAACATGTCCAAGGAAGGAAATGTTCTAGGAGTGGTGAGGGCCCAAAAAGGAAGTGTGAACAGACAAATATATAGGAAAACAGGCTTCAGCATGAGAAGTCCATGTCATTAATTGGCAAGTGACCATATGAGATCAACTCATCATCCAAATTCCAGCCAACACAAATTTTCTCTTTTCCCATCGTGTTAACCAGATAACGGGTAGAAAATGCTTTAGTTGAACAGGGAATGGATATTTAACATGAAGGCTGTAAAGTTATGCAGCCAAACATCTCGCTAAGCTGATAGGCTTGGCAACTGATCCTCAGAGTAAACAGAAGAGCTGGGTTAGGGGTTGGATAGATACATCCAACAGCATGTATATGACCAGAACACAATGTCCTCCCCCATATATGGCAACTACAGAGTCAGGAGTTAAACTACTGACTCAGCAATAGACCCACCCAGGCTTCAAATATGAACACCCTCTTTCCAGATTCGCAAGTCAAATCCCCAACAACCCACAAGTTCTGCTTCTTTTGTTGCACACTACATGTATCTTTCTCTGTAAGGTATAAAAGCCAGGTATTACCTGGCTGACAAAAAAGATAGAAATGTGTGGTCAATGTGATCAATGTTCACCAAACAGAAAATTTTGTGTGCGGTGTCTGGTAAATGTCACTGTTCACTAAGCAGAAGACTGGTGTGTGGTAAATGTCAGTGTTCACCAAACAGAAGAATGGTGTGTTATAATGTTCACCAAACAAATGTCTGATGTGTGGTCAATGTCAGTGTTCACCAAACAGAAGAATGGTCTGTGGTCAATGTTCACCAAACAGAAGAGTGGTGTGTGGTCAATGTCAGTGTTCACTAAACAGAAGAGTGGTGTGTGGTCAATGTTCACCAAACAGAAGAATGGTGTGTGGTCAATGTTCACCAAACAGAAGAGTGGTGTGTGGTCAATGTTCACCAAACAGAAGAATGGTGTGTGGTCAATGTTCACCAAACAGAAGAGTGGTGTGTGGTAAATGTCACTGTTCACTGAGCAGAAGACTGGTGTGTGGTAAATGTCAATGTTCACCAAACAGAAGAATGGTGTGTGGTAAATGTCAATGTTCACCAAACAGAAGAGTGGTCTGTGATCAATGTTCACCAAAGAGAGGAGTGGTGTGTGGTCAATGTTCACCAAACAGCAGACTGGTGTGTGGTCAATGTTCACCAAACAGAAGAATGGTGTGTGGTCAATGTTCACCAAACAGAAGAGTGGTGTGTGGTCAATGTTCACCAAACAGAAGATTGGTGTGTGGTCAATGTTCACCAAACAGAAGAGTGGTGTGTGGTCAATGTTCATCAAACAAAAGAGAGGTGTGTGGTCAATGTTCACCAAACTTCACCAAACCACCAAACAGAAGTCTGGTGTGTAGTCAATGTTCACCAAACAGAAGACTGGTGTGTGTTCAATGTTCACCGAACAGAAGACTGGTGTGTGGTCAATGTCAAATTTCATCAAACAGAAGACTGGTGTGTGATCAATGTTCTCCAAACAGAAGTTTGGTGTGTAGTCAATGTTCACCAAACAGAAGACTGGTGTGTGGTCAATATTTGCCAAACAGAAGACTGGTGTGTGATCAATGTTCATCAAACAGAAGACTGGTGTGTGGTCAATGTTCACCAAACAGAAGACTGATGTGTGGTCAATGTTCACCAAACAGAAGTTTGGTGTGTGGTCAATGTTCACCAAACAGAAGACTGGTGTGTGGTCAATATTTGCCAAACAGAAGACAGGTGTGTGGTCAATGTTCATCAAACAGAAGACTGATGTGTGGTCAATGTTCATCAAACAGAAGACTGGTGTGTGGTTTCCTTAAGTGGCATTTACAAGTTGGGAAGTAGATAAATAATCAAATTGCTGATGGATAACAACTTCTAGTTTATTCAGGACGATGTTTCGATACAGGTACTAGTATCGTTCTCAAGTCAATGAATTTATTGACTGGTGTGTGGTCAATGTTCACCAAACAGAAGGGGGGGTTTGGAGTGTAGTCAATGTTCACCAAACAGAAGTTTGGTGTGTAGTCAATGTTCTCCAAACAGAAGACTGGTGTATGGTCAATGTTCATCAAACAGAAGAGTGGTGTGTGGTCAATATTTGCCAAACAGAAGACTGGTGTGTGGTCAATGTTCATCAAACAGAAGACTGGTGTGTGGTCAATGTTCATCAAACAGAAGACTGGTGTGTGTTCAATGTTCACCAAACAGAAGACTGGTGTGTGGTCAATGTTCCCCAAACAGAAGTTTGGTGTGTAGTCAATGTTCATCAAACAGAAGAGTGGTGTGTGGTCAATGTTCATCAAACAGAAGACTGGTGTGCTGTTTCCTTAAGTGGCATTTAGAAGTTGGAAAGTAGATAAATAAACAAATTGCTTATGGATAACAACTTCTAGTTTATTCAGGACAACGTTTCGATACAGGTACTAGTATTGTTCTCAAGTCAATGAATTTATTGACTGGTGTGTGGTCAATGTTCACCAAACAGAAGTTTGGTGTGTAGTCAATTTTCTGTTTGATGTGTAGTCAATGTTCACCAAACAGAAGACTGGTGTATGGTCAATGTTCATCAAACAGAAAAGTGGTGTGTGGTCAATGTTCATCAAACAGAAGAGTGGTGTGTGGTCAATGTTCATCAAACAGAAGAGTGGTGTGTAGTCAATGTTCACAAACAGAAGACTGGTGTATGGTCAATGTTTGCCAAACAGAAGACTGGTGTGTGGTCAATGTTCACCAAACAGAAGACTGGTGTATGGTCAATATTTGCCAAACAGAAGACTGGTGTGTGGTCAATGTTTACCAAACAGGAGACTGGTGTGTGGTCAATGTTCACCGAACAGAAGATAGGTGTGTGGTCAATGTCAGTGTTCAATATACAGAAGCCTGGTGTGTGGTCTATGTTTGCCAAACAGAGGACAGGAGTGAGTGAATATGATATAATGTCGCCTTCAACACTTATTTCAATCATATCACGACGTTTGGTTCCTATTCCTTTTCATACTCGGAAACCACACGGTAGGGTCCTATTCCTTTTAACACCCAGGACCAGTTAGTCGCCTCTTACGACAAGCTCTCTGAGAAGCTGAGGCCTATTCTTACATGACCTGGAGTGTGCCCAACGACACCCCAGGTCAATCCCCGGGAGCCCCACGGGAAGAGGACAGGTGTGTGGTCAATGTCAGTGTTCACCAAACAGAAGACTGGTGTGTGGTCAATGTTGTTCATAAAACAGAAGAGTGGTGTGTGGTCAATGTTGTTCACCAAACAGAAGACTGGTGTGTGGTCAATATTTCCCAAACAGAAGACTGGTGTGTGGTCAATGTTCATCAAACAGAAGAGTGGTGTGTGGTCAATGTTCATCAAACAGAAGACTGGTGTGTGGTCAATGTTCATCAAACAGAAGAGTGGTGTGTGGTCAATGTTCATCAAACAGAAGAGTGGTGTGTGGTCAATGTTCATCAAACAGAATACTGGTGTGTGGTTTACTTAAGTGGCATTTACAAGTTGGGAAGTAGATAAACAATCAAATTGCTGATGGATAACAACTTCTAGTTTATTCAGGACGATGTTTCGATACAGGTACTAGTATCGTTCTCAAGTCAATGAATTTATTGACTGGTGTGTGGTCAATGTTCACCAAACAGAAGTTTGGAGTGTAGTCAATGTTCACCAAACAGAAGTTTGGTGTGTAGTCAGTGTTCTCCAAACAGAAGACTGGTGTATGGTCAATGTTCATCAAACAGAAGAGTGGTGTGTGGTCAATGTTCATCAAACAGAAGAGTGGTGTGTGTTCAATGTTCACCAAACAGAAGACAGGTGTGTGATCAATGTTCACCAAACAGAAGACAGGTGTGGGATCAATGTTCACCAAACAGAAGACAGGTGTGTGATCAATGTTCACCAAACAGAAGACAGGTGTGGGATCAATGTTCACCAAACAGAAGACAGGTGTGTGATCAACGTTCACCAAACAGAAGACAGGTGTGGGATCAATGTTCAACAAACAGAAGACTGGAGTGTGATCGATGTTCGCCAAACAGAAGACTGGTGTGTGGTCAATATTTGCCAAACAGAAGACTGGTGTGTGGTCAATGTTCATCAAACAGAAGACTGGTGTGTGTTCAATGTTCACCAAACAGAAGACTGGTGTGTGGTCAATGTTCACAAAACAGGTTTGGTGTGTAATCAGTGTTCACCAAACAGAAGACTGGTGTGTGGACATTATTTGCCAAACAGAAGACTGGTGTGTGGTCAATGTTCATCAAACAGAAGAGTGGTGTGTGGTCAATGTTCATCAAACAGAAGAATTGTGTGTGGTCAATGTTCATCAAACAGAAGAGTGGTGTGTGGTCAATGTTCATCAAACAGAAGACTGGTGTGCTGTTTCCTTAAGTGGCATTTAGAAGTTGGAAAGTAGATAAATAAACAAATTGCTTATGGATAACAACTTCTAGTTTATTCAGGACGACATTTCGATACAGGTACTAGTATTGTTCTCAAGTCAATGAATTTATTGACTGGTGTGTGGTCAATGTTCACCAAACAGAAGTTTGGTGTGTAGTCAATGTTCACCAAACTTCTGTTTGGTGTGTAGTCAATGTTCACCAAACAGAAGACTGGTGTATGGTCAATGTTCATCAAACAGAAAAGTGGTGTGTGGTCAATGTTCATCAAACAGAAGAGTGGTGTGTGGTCAATGTTCATCAAACAGAAGAGTGGTGTGTAGTCAATGTTCACCAAACAGAAGACTGGTGTATGGTCAATGTTTGCCAAACAGAAGACTGGTGTGTGGTCAATGTTCACCAAACAGAAGACTGGTGTATGGTCAATATTTGCCAAACAGAAGACTGGTGTGTGGTCAATGTTCACCAAACAGGAGACTGGTGTGTGGTCAATGTTCACCGAACAGAAGATAGGTGTGTGGTCAATGTCAGTGTTCAATATACAGAAGCCTGGTGTGTGGTCTATGTTTGCCAAACAGAGGACAGGAGTGAGTGAATATGATATAATGTCGCCTTCAACACTTATTTCAATCATATCACGACGTTTGGTTCCTATTCCTTTTCACACTCGGAAACTACACGGTAGGGTCCTATTCCTTTTAACACCCAGGACCAGTTAGTCGCCTTTTACGACAAGCTCTCTGAGAAGCTGAGGCCTATTCTTACATGACCTGGAGTGTGCCCAACGACACCCCAGGTCAATCCCCGGGAGCCCCACGGGAAGATGACAGGTGTGTGGTCAATGTCAGTGTTCACCAAACAGAAGACTTGTGTGTGGTCAATGTTGTTCATCAAACAGAAGAGTGGTGTGTGGTCAATGTTCACCAGATAGAAGACTGGTGTGTGGTCAGTGACAATGTTCACCAAACAGGAGACTGATGTGTGTTCAATGTTCACCAAATAGAAGACTGGTGTGTTGTCAGTGTTTATGAAACAGAAGACATGTGTAGTCAATGTTCACCAACTGGCAGTTTTCACGGAAATTGGACAATACCCACTGGCATGTTATGGGCCAGACTGTTTCAATCTAGAGTGATAACACTTGCAGAACCTTGATGACTAGATGCAGTGGGTAATGCATATAGGGAATCAAACACTGCAGCTTTGACATCAATATTAATGATGTCACTGCAGCTGTATGATGGCTGTATTGTACTTTGAACAATATTATAGATAGGAGGACAATAGCTAGAGGCCTATATACCTATATAAGGACTACTTGTACCATTAAACAAATATAGGTGTTCATGTACATGTACATCGTTTATACTGGTGCACTACATACAGTCTGATTAAAATCAACATGTATTGGGATAGCCTTGTGGTCTTCAGACAGATGGGACACACCCAGTTTATCAGCTTAATGACCTTATTGGTACCAATAGACAGGTACTCTCCACCACCCCGCCAGTACTCAGAATATATTAGTCACCACCACTGAGGAATTCACTCACATCTATAAAATCTCATGAAATGAGATGAGTAAACAACTGAGCTACACAGAACTGAGAGGAAATCTAAATTATCTTGTAGATCATACATGTAACAATACATGAACATGTAATAGACAGAGAGCAAATTGAGTCAAAACCGACTGACCTCTATTGTTTAAACCATTCTGATTCTTTGCAAATGAACTTCCCGATAATGACGACTTGTCAGAGGAGATTCAGTTTTCAATTAAAAGTGAAATCCAAAGAACAGTTTTCAATGTTCATCTCGACCGATCAAATAAAGTTAATCAGCGATTATTTTCTCAGTAAAACACATTTGGATGGCAATGTCTTAATTGTGAAATTTCATTGCAACTCTAAAAACAAAATGTACTTGCCACTCAATAAAATTGAGAAGTTGCCATCCATAACATTGTGTTATCACGAGTATCTAAATCCCAATCAAGTGATTATTTTGACGAGCTCCAAAAATGTGAAGATTGAATGTCAGTATGTCAATCCACAAACCAAGCTCATCAAGACAGGATATGTGTGCCAAGAAAATCTGAGTTTACACTTCTGCTAAAATCTTCAGCTCTCTTTTACAGTCAAATCTGCCTTAAGAAACTTAGGGAAACTGAAAAGGGAAACTGAAAATCTGGTCTCTTATTATAAAAGCAGGTGGTCTTTCAATAAAGATGATTTAACATGGAAAACTCACTGTAGGGAGATTTATACTAGGCATGATGGTCTTTAAAGACTGGTGGTCACTCAATAAAGGTTGTAATTGTAAGGGCAGGTTTGACTGTATTTAATGAATTATATATTTTTGGTTGACAATTGAAGGGATTACTGGTTAACTGATAGCTAGGTCTACTGGCTATGTGATATGGATTGCTGGCTATCATAAACTCATATGGACTACTGGATAACTGATATAGACTACTGGTTAACAGAGACTACTCGATAACTGATAGAGACTAGTGGGGTTAACAGAGACTACTGCATAACTGATAGAGACTACTGGGTAATGGAGACTAACTGGATATTAACTGATAGAGACTACTGGATAACGGATGGAGATTACTGAAGACTACTGGTTAACTGATAACAGCTACATGTACTGGTTATTGATAGAGGCTACTGGATCACTGATCGAGACTACTGGCTAACCGATAGAGACTACTGGGTAACCGATAGAGACTACTGGGTAACCGATAGAGACTACTGGCTAACCGATAGAGACTACTGGGTAACTGATAGAGACTACTGGGTAACTGATAGAGACTACTGGGTAACTGATAGAGACTACTGGATAACTGATAGAGACTACTGGGTAACTGATAGAGACTACTGGGTAACTGATAGAGACTACTGGCTAACCGATAGAGACTACTGGGTCACTGATAGAGACTACTGGGTAACTGACAGAGACTACTGGGTAACTGATAGAGACTACTGGGTAACCGATAGAGACTCCTGGGTAACTGATAGAGACTACTGGATAACTGGAGCAGATTACTGGATAACTGATACAGACTACTGGTTAACTAATAACAGCTACTGGTTAACTGATAGAGACTACTGGCTAACTGATAGAGACTACTGGGTAACTGATAGAGACTACTGGGTAACTGATAGAAACTACTAGCTACCTCATAGAGACTACTGGATAACTGGAGAAGATTACTGGATAACTGATACAGGCTACTGGTTAACTAATAACAGCTACTGGTTAACTGATAGAGACTACTGGCTAACTGATAGAGAGTACTGAATAACTGATAGAGACTAGTGATTAACTTATAGAGACTGGTTAACTGATAAGGGTTACTGGTTAACTAATATGGACTACTGGATAACTGATATGGAATAACGGTTAACTGATGGAGACTACTGGTTAACTGATATAGACTACTGGTTAACTGATAGAGACTACTGTATAAGGGCTACTGGTTAACTAATGTGGACTAGTGGATAACTGATGCAATAATGGTTAACTGATAGAGATTAATGGCTAACAAAGTGTACCGATTCTGCCTACATGATACAAACAACTGGTTAACGAACATGAACTCCTGGAAAAAAGATAGAGACTACTGCATGGTTAACTGATCAGAACTATTGTTAACTGACAAGGACTACTGGTTAACCGATAGGGACTATAAGGTAACTGAAAGAGATTACTGATAGAGACAAAAATAGCTGAAGTATGTTTAGCTGCTTGGTCCAATGTAATTAGGCCTACAGACACATCCATATTGGCATTATTGGAGGCTTTCCCAATAGGAACAGAAGATAACCTAGAAGTGCTAGATCTGGTAGTTGATTCGGTTAACTGGACCAAAATCGACAAACAAGAATTGGCAATCAGAGAATGTTATTGGATATTTGGTATTGTGCAAGTCAACCAGTGAGCGGTTTATTAGATTTCTGCTTGATCCATACTGACTGATAGCATGGACAAAGTAATGTGTTTAGCCAAACTGATAGGGCCTTCTATTTGACTGACACAAAATAAACTGGCTGACTGATGAAGATTATCACCATATTTAATTTAAATTAATCATTCTACTGATTGGCTAGTAAAAAACAAAAGGAGCTACTGTTCGACCAGCAATCATAATTTAATGCAGGGATGGATGACAAGAGGACCAGTGAAATGACAAACCAGGAAGTGTCTGACAGTGGTCACACCATCCTAATGTGTGACTGCAGGTACACATTCATGTAACTTACTTGACAGCCACTTCCTAGTTAGCACCCTACTTGGATGAACAGAACAGCTAGTCAGCTTATTATGTAGGTTAGATATTAGGTTATCATAATCACACCTGAGGGTAACAAGTTCAATCGTGATCTGGAATTTAGAAAACTAATCTCAAGTATTATACATGTATATGTTATGTATGAATGCATTTTTACACTGGCCTACAGACATGTATATGCAACATAGTTTGTAGCATATCAACTTCCTCTGTGTCAATTTTGATATTCACTGTGAAATTCAGGAACATTGGGTAAACACCTCTAAAAGACCAGGTCCAGGTCCAGGTCATTCAATCTGAGATCATGTACCTGCCATTGGTCTGGGATAAACTCCCAGTATAATATCAGATAGAGCTAAGAGAGAATATAGCTCCAGGGCATTGTGTAATCCTGTCACAATGCTGCCCTTTACAACATGATGAAGATATGTAGATCTGGTTGTGTACACACCTCACAACAGTCAACAAATGAGCCACTAACATTCACTTTAGTAATTCTGTTATTAGTGTAGATATATTTTGTGCTTTGCACTTTCTGGTGCTTTCCTGTTGTTGTTTGAGGAACTCATGTAAGATTGGTTCGTCAAATGTCCTTCCTCGTTAAATAAAGTATTATTATTACTGTTGTCCCTCCAGGTACAACATCAAATGCTAATCAAATCCTGGAAGTCTAACATGTCTAGTACAAAGAAGAATTCACTTGAAGTTGTGGCAAATTGTGGAACTGCTTCATATGAAGAAGCAATTTACACATCTGCAAGCTGATTCAAAATTACCCAGGAGGGAGACCTGATCCATTTCAGCTATGATTATTTTCTAACAGTTCACCAGCTGAATGGCCCAATTATGCACACCTCCAAAACAGATGACGGCAGTGCTAAACACATGAAACTGTTGGCTGAGATATGGCCCCTCTTCCCGATAATTGTGGATACCCAACAACTGTGCAAATGCACATGGATTTGTCAATCTGTAGTTGGAATATATTGAACGATAACTTTGGCATATGCCAATGTTTTCCTTGTAAAGGGTATTAACAAATCAGTTATTTCTTGTTTCATCCAAAATCTATTCCTCGCCTTATATCTGATGAGGTTATACGTATATATCTAGAGACCCCAAGAGGTTACATGTATGTTTATAGAGACCGCATATTAGGGTTTGTGTTTCCACGGAAATCCGATTCCTGTCAGCACTCCTGCAAAATCAGTTGTTGGAATCCAGCAGATTCCCGTAAATTTTAGAAATATGTATAGAAATGACAGCACTGGATTCCCATAGAGCTGGGTTGCCAGAATCTATTCAGATTCCTTTGAATTGCAACGAAAAAGTAGGGCTGCATATTTTGACAACCCTACAACAAAACTCCGGGGGCCTGTGATCTGATTGAGTAACAGTTAAACACGTAGCTCCATTTGAAGTAATTTGATGAAAGCTACATGTAGCTTTGAGTTTGTACATAAATTGTCCACCATTTGAGAGCGGGTGTACTGCCAACAACAACATGACAAGAGATTCTTCACCGAGTCCATCGTTTCTCACACAAACATACACTTGAACATGTTTAATACACGCATATGATATATCTGAGGAGTTGTAGCTGGCCAACGCTCTTAGCATTCCAAATCCTTCTGCTTAAGCACAAGGTAGACAAGAATTTCATGTCCAAACATTTCACAGCTAACTTGTAAAATGGTAATAGGGAAGCTTGGCCAGCATGCATGGGTCAGTGCCAATTTTCCGCATTCAACAGATTCACCTGACCCAACTGAACAATAAAATTGTGAATGCTGTCCATGGAAGTTAGCATAATGCATGGCCTTTAGACAAGCTATACTTGAGCTCAGAGAAAACCGAACTATATACCACAGGTAATAAAATGCACAAGATCTGTGTGCCTCAAAAACAGATTCAAACATGAAGTATACTATACAGATGCTCTAGATGTATTTGATTTTAAAATCAGTCTGAAAACAGACATGCAAAATGCTAAATAAACATAAGTTTGGGATATGAAATTGGGTAGTAAACCCACAATTTGTATTTCTTAAACTAGAAATCATGGCCACACTTGATCCCATTGGCTTAGTGTGAATTGTCTATCCTTTTTACATCATCAACATGTATTGCTGGTAAACACACTTGATTTTCAGACTGGAATGGCGAAAGATGCAGTTCACACTTAAAAAAAAAATATATTGTGAATAGTTGTCTGCAAAATTGAGGGGATATTATTAATAGTTTGTGTATAGATTATGATTATATATCATGTGAAGGTGGAACATGTTGAAGAGAAAAGCTAAGTATGAATTTAGCTACATGTAATTTGGAAAACAGCCAAGACAATGCATCTGAATGAAGACTAACTGATGACAAAATCTTTTGAAAATATTTTGAAATAACAATGTTTTATACCAAGGTGAAGTCTCTAACTGCAACAATTTGGCTTCCAGAGCATAAACGACATTATATAGACATTTTCCGTTATGTTCCCATGGACAGGCAATGATACATAATTAACAAGATGGACCACATTGTATAAGCGTGTTATTTGTTACCTATTCTGCTGGGTTTGCATGTGGTGTATTTATTTCACTGCAGCACTGGCTTTTCCTGGACTTACCCAGCTCTTGTGTTGCCCCCTTACACGTTGTTCTGCAGTTATGGCCAAGCTTGGCTATAGCATCGATGTATGACCTGGCCACTACAGTCATTCCTATAAACATGATAAAACACAAAGATCACCAGAAACAATCAAAATCTGCACAGCTGCAAGAAATAACCCTCAGCTTTACAATTAACACATTTAATTTTAATCTTTCAATGTTTCATACAAAGCTGACATAAAATTCCCCGAGTGGATGAATATTTACAATGTACTTTCTTAGAGCATGACATTGTATTCATGAAGCAATTAATAGGTTGTTTCCAGCATATTATAATCTAAAATATCTGCTTAAAAGCCCTATTAGTTTGACATTTACAGATCACCTTGGTCAACAGGGAGAGGTATGGTATTGATCAAAACTAATTATCGTCTATAAGGTCATTGCCACTTGATTGGTTGTTTAACATGACCAGCCCTCATCTATATTTTTAGGACAAATAATTAAAATTGATGAGGGGCTTACATTTTCATGAGTAAAACTTATGCCTTTCCTTCATATTCGTATACAATTAATTTGCAATTTAATAATTAATAACATGAGCAGTGTGACTAACGTCACAGGACCTACGAAGTAGAGTAGGCATTAGGACTCCAACGCGAACTGAACTCTTGGAAATCCCCACCCCCAGTTGAAATCCGGCCTATATTAAGATGGGCACCGCCCAAGTCAGAATCGCCAGTGATTTTCATCAAAAATCACCAGGAATTTTCATCAAAAAGTAGGTCAGCTCAGAACTTGTTGGTAACAGTCTTCTAATGCGCCTTCCAAAATTAAATAACGATCGCCGATTTAATTTTACGATTTTTTAACTAAAGGAAACAGATTGAATAATAACAGTTCAGTAGATTTCAAGCTTTACGTGTGAAAATACATTTACATCTCTTTAATGGTTTTCAGTGCCCTTGTCCAGGATCAAAACAACTTTTTGAATCACATTATTTTCCCAACAATACAACAAATTTTTATATATAGTACTATAGTAGAAAGGTAGCATTTATGTAGTTTACGGTAATTCAACTCAAGACCAACACCTTCTCAGCACAAGATAATAATGATTCTATGTCATTCTCCTGAGCATAACCGGTACAAAGACGGATAAATACTATTCCGGTTTTCTTGTTTCACATTATATTCTATGGCGGTTGATCGGTGATTTTCTTCATTGATAAACGTTAAACCACCTCAGCTTCGTTGTGTGAATCGGGATTGCATTGCTGTGACACACCAACACACTCCGTGGCAGTGATTCTGTATCCCCTAATCAAGGAATCAAAATGGATCAAGATTTGAAATGACAAGAAAAATTTAGACATATTTTGTTTACACATGTAATTTTTTGTTTAAATTATATCCAAGTGTGATATATAGTCAATATTCAAGAGGTACAAAAAAACCTCAAGTTATCATATTTTCACATCATGATCAAAGTTACTTTATCTAGTTAAATTCTACCAAAAGAAGACCCTTTAAACATGCCGTCATGGCTTTGTTTCACCCTCAGTAAACTTTTATCATTGTCGCTCACACAGACTAATCTGAAGGATGATACCACATCTTTCTTTCTTCTGCTGGGTTATTGCACCAGACTGACTTAATTGGTTGATGTAGGATATTTCACCATCAGTGGGTAATTTGACCTGAATTTGAAGCCTGGTGTGGTCAGTGATGAAATGTTTGGATGTGAAATAGGATACACGTTAAAGGCCACAGTTTACATATATCTATAACAATATACTGAATTGTGTGTATTGAGGCTGGCATAGCGGTGTAGATAAATGCACTAACAAATTATGGAAAATCAGCATTTCCTATTTCATAAAAAAAATTACGGATGGCGTATCCCACCACTGTGTTATATATACAGTGAAACATACAGCCAAGGCTTCCCGATGGGCATGACAGTGTACTCGTTGAGCCATCAATAAATAATAAAAAAAATAATTATAAATCAAATTTTAATCAGAATTCGGTCAACTCAGAACTTGCTTGTAACAATGCCCTAATGCACGTTCATGCCAAAAATCAAGGTTCTAATGTCAACGGTTCTCCTTATTTTGCCGACGAAAGGATTCGGATGGACTGACTCACTCACTCATTACCGGACAATTTGCGATCTGTAGCCTACTTCGTAGGAATAAATAAGTATAGCATCAAGCAAATCAAGGTCATGCTCAACAACCACTCAAGTGACAATGGCCCAAGGATCCTCACATGTAACATGTACAACATGATACAAAACTGTTACAAAAGCAGATTCCCGAGTTATGGTGGTGTGAGTACTGTTTCATGTCAACAAATGATCAGATCAATACAAAAAAAAACAATAGCAAAACACAATTTTCAAAAAAGTGACCGGTTCCAAACGGAATCTGCTACTAAAAATGTTTGTTGTTGCAGCACTGCAAACTAATAATAGCAACATAGATCTGATACTGATTTTGAGAGTTACCAAAAACAGTGACAAAGAACTAAAATTGAATGCAAGAGTTATCTCCCTGTGTTGATTTTACCATGACGTGTTTTGCACTAACCTTTCATCTTAAACAAAGGGTTTTGACACTTATATAAGGCTAATAAGAACAATTCTAGAAATATTTCTTCAATTAAAATACAGCTATAAACATGACAGGACATCACAGGACCTACGAAGTAGGGTAGGCATCAGGACTCCGACGCGATTTGAACTCTTGGGGGAACTCCGACGCGATTTGAACTCTTGGAAATCCCCCACTCCCCAAGTTGAAATCCTGCCAATATTAAGATCATGGGCACAGCCCAAGTCAGAATCAGCAGGGATTTTCATCAAAAATCACCAGAAATTTACATCAAAAGTAGGTCAGCTCAGAACTTGCTGGTAAAAGCCCCCTAATGCACCTTCATGCCAAAAAACAAGGTTCTAATTTCAACGGTTCTCCTTATTTTGCCAACGAAAGGATTCGGATGGACTGACTCACTCACTCAGTACCGGACAATTTGCTAATGAGAACCTACTTCGAAGCAACATACCTACAACATATTAATTAGGTTAATTAGACAAATTTCGAGAGAAGTCCGAGTGATGATAAACAGAAAACTAATGCATACCTTATACTATTTGTCATCTAGTTGTTTGAAAACTAATATCTCAGAGAGTTTACGGCCAAAATTATTATGTAAACATTAATATTCTACTCATTGAAAACCACTTTAGAATTTAAAATCATGAAAATAAACAATCAGGAAGTGATTAAACATTAACAACAACAAAAATCAGCATGGAGAGCATTGTTATTGTTTTCAGTAATGAAACAGTTGATGTGGACATTTCTATCAATTTGGTAATGTTACTGAATTTTGTACTTTAGTGGACTGGTCAATGGGGCATTACAATTAATCAACTGACATCAAAACATGACAGGACATTACTACATGCACCATTGTTAAAGAAGCAGCAGAGAATTGCAAAAAGTGGAGCTAACTGGTATTAGATGTTTAAAGATTGAGAATTGAATTCAATTTCTTTCTTTTCCAAATATTTTCACATGTTGACATGTGGATGATGCCATATTTTAAGGCTGGCAGAGTGGGGAAGAGATACATGTATGAGAATATGGTCTCTACTGTTAAAGATGTAATCAGCCTCAAAATGAATGGATTTTGTAAACTCTCCCCTGCGCGTTTTTTCAGCAGGGAAGATTACCAAAGCATCATATGTATTATATTTGATGATAGTGGGATCGTCATATACAACGAATGCATGAATATCTTGTCAGAGAAATTTGTAACTCTGCCCGCTTCGACAGCTTTTCTGTCTCGCCGTTGAGTGTGTGTTGTACGCGGAGAGGAAAATGACGTATGAGTGACGCTCACGAATTTGAATGCTGCACAGCTGCAGCCATGGGATAACGTCATGGCTCGTGCGTACGGTTCGGTGATGTCGCATAGCATACGTTGGTAGAATGCACCACATGTGTATACGTTTGTTGACACGGCCGTGGAGAAATAAACGGCATGCCATGCTGTTTATTTTTAAAGATCAACTCCTTCTATTTTCTCGTGAATGGTAGAAACAAGTTTAGTTTTTTGTGGTCAAATGTGTTTCATTTTGTGCCTGTTGTAACATATGTCACTTTCGCTGAGTTTGAGAGACATCGATTTCATCCCAGATTTGAGGCTGATTACATCTTTAATTTTACCTGTTAGTGCCTTATGGTAGGCCCGGCCACAAACAATCAAGTTCTTAACATCTGGGTTGAAGCCTTCTGTCAGATGCTGTAAAGAGATAAACAAGAGCCCAAGGGGCTTCAATATACGCCCATATATCTGGAATTACACTGGTCCGAATTTCAAGGTTGTTTAATTGCCTTGATCCTAATTGGTAGCTAGCTATCCAGAGAACGGTCTACGATTTTGTGCTTCTGAGAATGTAACATATCTCACATCTTATATTGAATGATAAACTAAAATGGTCTTAGAGCTAACTGTTGGTAACTAGGTGACCTTGAAACAAGAGCCGAGAGCTCACATACATGTATCCCACACTGAAATCGACAATAGTCAAACACAAGAAAATAGTAGTTTTCCTTTAAATGAATTCCTTTCAGGCGAGAAAATTGTTCATGAAGGAAGAAAAATGTGAAGGAAGTGATAAAGCAAACCTTTGTTCTTGAGTTAACAAACAGGTATAAGTTCATAAAGGACCCCTCTCCTCATTAAATTAGTAAATGTACGTTTTCTATTTCACAACAGTTTAACTGAATGTAGCTGTTTCTTACATGTATCAAACATAGGAGACAACTCCACAGGACAAATGCCATATACATGTAGGGAAGACAACTCTGAATATTCCAACCTAACGCATATAGTTAGCTAAACTTGATTCAGTTCTGGGGGACTGTGACCTTGACCTTTGACAAATTGATCTCAAAATGAATATGGCTCCTCTTTGCCATGCGAGTAAGGTATACCCAAAGTTTGGTACCAATCCATACCTTGAAACCAGAGATATCACATGGACAACAAATGTTAATGAATGACTGGACAGAACGCAATATCGCATTACATGACCTCCTCTTCGACAGGCATATGAAAATGTTTCTTTTAATGATTTCTTGATTTTGGGGTCACAATGACCTTGACCGTTGACCTACATTTTGGTACGTGACACATCATGTCCCCCTAATATGTCTTCTGACACAAAAAAGTAATTTTTTCAAATTTCTTGATTCTGGGGTCACAGTGAACTTGACCTAAATTTTGGTACATGACAAAATCGTCTCCCCTTAATATATCAATGGACACAAAAAATCATGATTTTTAACAATTTCATAATTTTGACGGTCACAGTGACTTTGACTTTTGACAGTGACCTTGACCTTTGACATTGACCTGCATTTTGGTATGTGACACATCGTGTCCCCCTGATGTATCTACTGACACAAAAAAAGTTATGTTTAATAATTTCCTAATTTTGGGGACAGTGACCTTTGACCTTGACCCAATGTTTGGAATGCAACACTTCATTTCCCCCTATTGAATCCACTCACAGAAAATTAGAAATTTTTAATGATTTCCTGATTTTTCGTTACCACTGACCTTTGACATTGACCTACATTTGGTATACAACACATCGTTCCCCACTAGGGCATCCACTCACCAAAAATTAGAACTGTAGATAGAAAACTATCAATGATCAATAATTTCCTGATTTTAGGCAACAGTGACCTTTGACCTCTGACCTCGACCTGAATTTCGGTACGTGACACATCGTCTCCACCTGATGTATCCACTCACAAAAAATTTCAACTGTGGATAAAAAACATTCAGAGATATAGACCGGACACGAACACTTCAGTGATTTCCTGTTTTTCAGGCCAGTGACCTTTGACCTCTGACCTCGACCTTCATTTTTGTACGTGACACATCGTCTCCCCGTAAAAATCCACTCACCAAAAATTGGAAGTGTAAATAGAATAGTGCTCCAGATATAGACCGGACACAGGGGACGGACAGACGGACACACGGACAGATGGACGGAAACCGCCATCACATAATACGTCCGCCTTTTTGGCAGGTGTATAAAAATGGATCACCTGTTTCCTATGTTTAGAAGACATACATGTACCATAGGTTGAGCACATTAGAAACATTTCAAGTGGACATTCTCTATAAAATTCTCTTGATTCACAGCTGAAGATAAAAGAACTGTATGATGTTGAAGCAGACTATGGAACATATTTTATTACTCACGACACATGCAATTTACAGATGGACAAACCAACAGACATCATCATAGAAAATCTACTGGTTACACGTAATGTTGGACTCCCCAGAAATAAGACAATGACCCTTGAACTTTTTTTTCTGATTTTTTTTTTTTCCTTTCCGCAAAATTATTAGCAACCCTAGCAATTCGCTTTAACAGCATTCTCCAATGCCAAGGCAAAAGCTGAAGTAAATGGAGTTCATCTCAGCCTTTTTAACATCGGGATGAATGGGGGTAATGTAATTTCCCAAAATTATCTGCCGAGGCGGATTTCTGAATTGCGACTGAGGGCCAAGTGATTTCGGTGTGCCTCTCTGTATTTGGGGAGGAGGGAGCATAATTCGCACATTTACAATGTATTCTTTATAGCATTTTACAATAGTACAAGTACAATACTCAAGTGACACACAGAACAACAGTGAAAGTCTGAAACAGATATCTTTCTGACCCAGTTTGAGTACATGATCATGGGTGGAATTTATGAACCAAGACATGAACAGAATGTTTGTTTATTGTTTGTGAGGTAGAGTTAGTAACCTGTATGACCAGAATAACTATCTACTTAACACTGGAATAGTTAGGAGGACAAGCTTTTACCCAGGTCTCAACTGTTAATCTAAACTTCTGACAAACATAATACATGTACTTCCACTTTTTTTCTTCTTTTTTTCAGCTGACAGAAACTAAACTCATTGTTTGTGGATCGGGCAATTTTCCTACTTCACAAACAGTGGGTGAAAACACTGTGTAAAGGTGTTTAATACTTCAAATATCTCCAGATGTTATCTCTTTAGATAAACATGATAATGGCTATTATTAAAGGACAAGTCAAACTGTTACCAGGGATTCATAGTGGGCCCTACAGTTTTTTTATACAAACTAAATATCTCTGAAGATATTAGCTGAAGAGTACCGGTACCTGGAATTATGGAGAAAATCCACTACTTTTGATTAATTTTGGGTTGAAACACCTGTTTACAATCCTCAAGTGCCACATGTGACAAAACTCAATATTGATGACACAACTCAATTTTGCATGGAAATAGTCCTAAATATCAATGTGTCTGAATCCCAAAGTTATTCTTTGTTAAAAGTAGTATTATATTATAAAAGTTCCAGCTTGATCTTAATCAACAATGTGCATGACTTATCTGTCTGTAACAGGGTAAGAATTTGGCTTCAGACCGACTGTCCGAGACTGGTACATTTTGCTATGGACTGGTACATTTTGTGGCCCCCTGTCCCTGATTATGGACGGACTCATGATCATGATCTGTCTGATGGACTGGTTTAGAGTTTCTATAATTTGAGCCCTAACTCTATGGGTCACTGATGTATGAGACCAAAATTAAAATGGTTTGCCAATATGAAAACCCGTCCAATAATTCACTTCAAACTTTGGGGCAATCACAAGCTCACTCAACATTTATACACCAGACTATAACTCCCAAGGAAAACAAATAATCCCCCTACAAAGGAGGCTGTAAATCTCAGATTAAATAGCTCTGGATTTATCCTCCCCGCTAACTCGCTCTGTCACATCCTGATATAGCAAGACATGGAAGAAAAATCCAGCAAGACAAAAGTAGCCTGTAGACTTATAGCAGTGATGAACATCTTGTCCCAAATATAAATTGTACCTCGATCAAATTTCATATCTGTAAACGTGGTAAATACTGCTCATACATGTATCTTATTAATGAGTGATTATTGTGGATCATCATGAAAATAGGCGCCACTAAAGGCCCATTTCCACAGCATGCGTTTTCGCAGAGACAACCACGTCCGAAAAATAGCCCTCATGTTATTCAATGGTGCAGTACTCTCAGCACGCGGCGACATCATAACCACATTTTTGATGCGTGACAAAATTAGAACCAGGGCTTTTCAATGTGTTGTCGTTGAACTATTGACCAATCAGAGGGGATGGAAGTCATTAGCCCGGCTACTTTGAGGGGAATCCCATCTGATGAATGACTGAAATGGCGAGAGCATCGCTGTCATAACGCGTGCTGTGAAAGTATGCCAAACTGCATAAATAGTTGTGGTTTGCAGTTAAGGTTGTCATGATGCGTGCTGTGGAAATGGACCTTAATAGGTGAAACATTTTGATTGAGTGAGTGAATATGATTTAATGTCGCTTTCAACACTATTTCAGTCATATCACGACGTTTGGATCCCATTCCTTTTCACACCTGGAAACCACATGGGTAGGGTCCTATTCCTTTTAACTTCACAGTCACATACTAATTATGAACATATGAAAATAACATCAATTACTAACAGAATATGGATAAGGCGATCATTTGAACATTCAAGTGATGTAAGAAAATAATACATGATTAGATCAATTAATTTTTCTCAAATGCACAATACATGACAATTCATGGAATTAACACATCTACTACTGAAGTTCTAGCTATAAGTAAAATACCCACTGAGTTTTTCATGCACACTGCTGATACAGGTTCATGTATGGGGGGGGGGGGCGGGAGGGGATTTGGTTAAATGTCACACTCAAGGTTATTTCACTCATATTCATGTATGGCATATGGAATGGAACTTAAATTGGCAGCGGTACTAGTCTAGTTAAGTCAATGATCAATGGTTTTAACAAGTTTGAGATGGAACAAAGGAACATAAAAAATATCATTAACCTTGTTACCTATAAGCTCTCATATATGTACTTAGTCAAATCCATTAATCCAGTTAGTTTGAACATTCAATTATTACCCAATTTAAGCTCTACATCCCACATTGCATCCACTTTATAAGTGGGATTGACTTTATAATTCTAAAATGGTCCGAGTTACTTCAATATAATGTTTGTAGTTTAAGAGAGTTTAACATTTCATGTTTTATTGCACAGAAACTGTTCATATGTAGACCTGTGTGGATGAACTCTCATCCATTATTTCACCTCAGATTTCTATAGTAATGAAACTATATTATCCCACCCCCACCTCAATCAAGAAGTAAGAACATCTTGGTGATGGGACAGAGAATTTTGATGATGGGACAGAGACTGGAAACATCAAATCTCCCCATAATTATACATTTTCCCCCTTTTTCAATTCTAAAGCAGACAACTCAAGATAATTTTTGTTATCTAAATTCATTTTGCCTCATTAGAAGGTATTCTTAGTCTGCTGATAAATGAAAGAGGAGGTGTTTGAGTTTCTAATATCAGGCCTGTATATACACAGATAGCTTGGGTATACTCATATTATCAACCATTTACTTAAAAATTGAATGATGGAACCTGAAAAAAATCATTTCTTAATGGGCCTTCTGAAGATTGATTTGGATTTCTACTGCACTATAGACATGATAGAGGTACCAGCATATATGTTACATACTTCAACAATGCTGTTAATAGCCCACAACAACACTATCTTATGTTCTCCAGTGTTATATGTAAAGGAAATATTTGCACACTTCAGCAGATAAGAGTCTGTTCATGTTTATGACAAACTTTATAGTAGTGTTTCTATATTAGGCTAAGTAAACATTATGCTCTGAATTTTGTCCAATTGACAAGCAGCTTCATGTATATAAGAATAGTACCAGTACTTTATATGTATCCATACAATATAATATTATCTACTTTATGCAGATCACATTAAATTGTCTTTCATGCTATTTTTATTTGAAAACAGACAGAATTACACTTTCCCACAATTATTAAGATAACTTTCACAATGTATCGTTCCTGAACATGCTTAGAGAAAGGTACTGAAGAGCTCCGACATACAAAAATATCTGAAATGCGTTGGGATAAAGAAAGTTCGATGAGGGGGGGGCAAGGGGGGGGTAAGCGATCGTGTGAACGTAAAAAAAAATAAATCTCTAGTACGGAGAAAAAATAAAAAAAATAATCCAAATACGAAGAACGAAGAAAAAACAATTGTGAAGAACTCAAGTGTGTCTTTATTAGCCATCACGCTGTTTAATAGTGTTGTTAATGTCAGTACATGCAGCGGAGTAAACATCGGAAAACGTTGGAAATTGTCCACAGTTGACAACATTTTTCATTATATACTCCACAAGGGCGGATCCAGCCAAAATTCATAGGGGGAGGGGTCGACTATCACAGCCCAACAGGCGAGGGTCCAGGGGCCGCCTGGGCCCCGGAAGCTCCGGGGTCCTACATCGCCGGAGATGCGTTCTGAGCGTTTTTCCGGAAATAAAACTGATCATAATGTATGCAGATTTATGGTTCTATTTTCACGATTTTCTCGCAATTATAAGCACGCATCGATATTGAAAAAATCGCACCTCATGCCTGCATCCATTTGACTTTCTAGTTATATTTAAAACATACAAAACGATGGCATTTAGTTCATGGAAGGGAAACAAAGATGCCTACCGATACGGTTCATTCACAAAAGATAAAACAAGGAAATCCTCATAGCCCAACATGTGAGGGTCCAGGGGCCGCCTAGGCCCCGGAAGCTCCGAATTCCTAGATCTCCGGAGATGCGTTCTAAGCATTTTCCAGGAAATAAATTTGAACATAATGTATGCAGATTTATGGTTCTATTTTCACGTTTGTTTCTCATTTATAAGCATGCATCGATATTGCCTGAATCCATTTGACTTTCTAGTTATATTTAACAGATAAAAAAAATGATGACTTTTACATCATGGAACATTAGAACCAATATGATACCGATTCATTTACACAAAGCTAAAATAAGCGATCCTCACAGCCTGACAGGCGAGGGTCCAGGGGCCGCCTAGGCCCCGGAAGCTCCGGGATTCCAGGTTGCGGGAGATGCGTTTTACGCGTTTTCCCCGGAAATAAATCTGAACACAATGTAGGTAGATTTATTGTTCTATTTTCACATTTGTTTCGCATAAACACGCATCGATATTGAAGAATATGCCTGACAACTTTTGACTTACTGGTTTAACACAAACAAAACAGGTCTACTGGCCTATAACACACCATTGGTGCGCTCGCGGCGATAATATCTGATTTTAGATACATATTGAAACTCCAACTTAAATAGTACACTCACAAACTACATGAATAGATGATGGTCTGTTTAATACACTTATAGATACTCTAATTACATAATCCACATTCATTTAATTTACATATAATTTCAAGACATTATTTCTACATGGAATCTCAGGGTTCGCTGATCCCTCCAAAAAAAAAAAAATCCGTAGATCCGCCCTTGCTCCAAAACTGTAAACAAAATAACCCATATAAGTAACTTGAGTGATATTTAAGGACGGTTTTCGGATGTGAATTTATAAAAAACATTGTAGGCCTATGTCGCCATTGGAATTTCAAAATTGGACCACGGAATCGAAGAAGAGGATTTGTGGGAATTTCTTTAGCACGCGTCGTAAACGAGCCAACCAACGAAAGAAGAAATTAGTTGTTGAACTCATGATCACGTCATTCTCCACAACAGGGTTGTTTCGACGCACACAGAAGAGCTGAATCCGCTAGAGTTGCGTCCTCTCTTGCAGACAAGCATACGAGAGTGACGGTGTGAACGGGAACGAAAATAACGAATCTCACAAAGCGAGGAACGCAAAATTATAACTTGGTGGAACAGAGAACAGAGAATTAAAAATAGGAAAATACAGTGAACGTGGAATATGTCCAGAACGTGTGTACGCAAAATTAGTTTCCTCAGAACTGAGAACGGATAATGAAAATTACCCCACAACGGAGTACGAAAATAGCCCTTGCCCCCCCCCCCGCTTCAATTCATTTTAAATTAATCAGTAACCTGCTATGGTACAGTCATCATAATAATCAACATGCATCAAATGCCCTGGTTAGAATCAGAATCAGAATCAATTTATTATACCAAACATCCCAGTTGGGACAGTGCATAAAACTAACAGACAATAAACATCAATATAGGCTACAAGGCCTCCAGATAGCTGGTTATGAGCAGATAACGTATGTACAACAAGGATTAGCAATGTCAGTTGAAAACAAACGAGTCCGTAGACTTAATCATTCTCAATTGTCGTCATTATTTGCGACTGTCAGTGACTGAGTTTGTCGGCACAGGCAGATAGATGTGGCCAACACCCATTTTCAACAACCACCTGCCCCTGCACATCATGCACAGACTGGCGAACGACAGGCGACTGAACAATATAACTTATACTCACTTTATAGACGGAATCCGTCAGCTTATGCAGTTCCTCGCTGCTTCGCATGTTTATCAAATGTTCAGCGAATCATTGAAATCAAAATACATAAACAGTTAAAGTTGCAGATCGGTAAATACTGGCATAGTTTATCGTCTCTCAACAACCAAACGTCACTGGCAAAAGTTCACTCAAAGTTATTTCCCTTCCTCCACACACAAAAGAGTTACAAAACGACTCGAGGTCGATCGCGACATTAAATAGGCAGTCTTCGTCCACTGATATAACGGAAATGAGATTTCGTTAATTCGGCTCAACCACTTAAATGCATTGTGGGGCGGGATTTATTGGTTTAACATATAGCCATATATTCTTTCGTGCCCAATGAGTTAGTATTTCTAGTATATATAGGGATTCTCTAAAGACACAACGGAAGTAACAGCGGCTCTGAACAAAGGATCAGATGTTCTATCAATTACAGTGCCGTGATCGCCACCCGCGCAACTGGGGGATTTTTAACCTAGGCCTCAATGGAGCTTAACAGGTTTTTCCTAAAAATCTTCTCTCATACTTGAGATAAATTTCTACAACTTGGCGAAGTAAAAGATAGTACATCCGTTCAAATTATGTGTTAAAATCAGAGCTGAACTAGCCTTTTTCGAAGTTTTTTCCATTTACTTCTGTGTTAAAATTAGGCTTTTCAGAGGGAGGAAAATCCCCCAGTGACGTCATTGTATCATAGAGAATTTGTTTTGCTCCAATAGAGGAGCTACATTGTATTGTTCGTAGCTCCGGTGAAGCCTTGTTCTATACTACATTGTTCTCACGTAGTAACAAGGCTACACCGGAGCTATATTTTTCGACTATAATAACATTACGAATATCATCGGCCATTACAATATATGACTTTATCACATTATTTAAGAATTTACGTGTCAAAGATATAGACTTTCGCAAAGAAATTCAAGACGTAGCACAAGAATGAAATCGGATTTACACCTGACAACATGCATGTATGAATGAATGTTTATTCTCACGGTTCTCTGATACGGAGCATTGAGAAAAAATCAATACAATGAATCAATGTTAAGAAGCATGTGAGGAAGCCATCTGTACATATATAATATTACTGAATATAGTCACACATGTATAATAATGTGAGATTATATCATAAAATAATATATAAATAAAGAGATAAAATACATCGAAAAGTAACTGACATGGCAAACCCAGAATGTACTTTATAGATGAGGCAGCTCATCTTACAACTCATTTTATAATGCTGCATAATATGCATAAAAACTACAGATAGCGAGTGAGAAAAATGTGTTTGTAGAAAAGCGGGGGATGATCTTCACTTCTCAGAGAAAGCCCCTGCTTCAATCATATGTTTGGCTAAACCAAGAAGATGTCTATAATCCATTTTTTTTTTTACATTAAAAACAAATATACATAAATTTATCTTGATCAGGATGTGTGTGATAGTACATTGGAATATATTTCGACCGTAGGTCTCTCAACGCTTCACACTCAAGTAAAAAATGAAATTCATCGCCGACTTGTTCTGTTTCACAAAAATTACAGAAATGTCTTTCTGGTAATATGTTTTTACCTGCGGCACGCAGGTCTACGAGAGGCTCGCGTTGTTGTTGTTCTTGTTGTTCTTGTTCTTCTTGTGACTTTTTGAAATACGCATGCGCTAAGAGAGTGTGATCTCTGCCACACTTTTCTTTTCAACCTCCGATATCACATGACAACCCTGTCTTCAGGCACATTTGAATTCATTTGCAACTATATTTGGTGGAATGAATTATTGCTTCGTTGAATTCCATTCAGACATCAATTCTCTTACGTCAACACGCTAAAAAAAAAGCTGTCGGTCGACACATCAGTCATTGTTTTCAGATATTACCATTTTCACTGAACAGTAATTACACGTATATAATTTTTAAGATCCTTGAATTGACTATATACCAAGGAAGATGAGCCGCAACCGTGTCAGTGGTTCGGCTAATTTGCATACAGTGATAGGCGACTGCCTTAGTAAGTTGAAAAATAAGTTAACTACATCTATAACTCATTTTATCTACCCAATCTAGATAATTCACAAATTGGTGAAGAAGTAGATAAGCAACGCATTGTCATTATGATTAACATTGAATAATACTTGGTATCAAATTATAGATCATGCATCATAAAAACAAACGCAACAATTACGTTTCAGAAGTTAGGGACAAACTCACCAACTTTCGTCGAATAAAGATGTTTAACTTATAGAAATGACAATTTGGTATCATGTTTAACTTTATCCCCCCAAGCAATTCGCATATATGGAAATATGTTTTGAAAGGAAGAATAAGTTAACCCTCTGTGGGAATCGAAACAATGACCCTCCAATCACTGGAGATAAACTTACTGTCTTAGCGAAACCGACTCATTGATAATACTCAAAACTGACTTTATGCGCAACTGGTTTTTTTATACAGAAATCACTATTTTGTATTTAATGAGTTAGACAACCCTATGAGCGAACAATACATCATAGTTACAAGTATGAACTTTGGCACATGGCTATTTTGAATGGTCCTCTTTCGGAACACGCTCTCTATCCTCATTCTCGCAAGCCAGGGACTCGCTTCGCTGGTATTGATGTTCTCGTCCTCTTCGGCACTCAGAATCCCTTTAGATTCACTCCCGTGGATTCAATACTTATGTGTATCAGCAGATAATGGGCAGAAACATATTGCATTTCACATCATTCTCTCAAGTCGAGCCCATTTCGGCTAGAATTTACTGGTTCTACACTTCACAATTTACGTTACTTTGTCAATCAGTTTTACGAATGGAATTACGTCATATATTAGCAGATGCTGACTATAAAAGCGATCTGTTTGACCTCGTTGTCAAAAGCTTGGGCCTTATTTCCCGGAGGAGTTTTTGAGTTTGATACTTAGATGCCTTTCATATTGACTTTAACTTGGCAGCCGTTTTCGTGAATGCAATAATTGATGTACCAAAAGATAATAACGAGAATTCGACATAATTCTCTTGCACACAAACCTTGTTCAGTGAACTAGCCCTGACATTTCGAACATAAATCACCTTCGGAATGAATTAGTGACAAACATATTCGCGAATTGAGTATAGGGAGGTATCCATAGATACTGATTAGAAATGTTTCTTATTTGCAGAATTTTATTTTTAAAAAAAGAAATTAATAAAATAAGCAACCTTCAAAAAGGCTTGGTCGAACATGAGATGATATTTCCTAAGAATTAAATAGTTAATCATTTATATAGAAGGAACAAACCAACCATTGACTTGCTGCATGGAAAAGAGTGTCAAGGTATTCAGTTTGCAGATGATAACACACGTAAATGCAGAAACTTAATTAATTATTCTAATCAAATATCAATACTGTCACAGGCCTCAATTTGAATAGTGAAAAGTGTAACTATGCCCCTTGGACAGTTGGGTAAAGCCTTCAACCCCCTTCCATAGTTTCACAGATCAAAGAGATGGACCTGATACTAAATTCATTGAAAATTAACTTAAGGAAATATAAATTTTCCAGTTTGCTCGGCAAAGTAAGCGAGAAGGGTGACTGAAGCGCGTCGATTTTCGCGCTACGATTAAATCCTTGAAATTTATTTGGATTTCCAAATATTTGAAAGCTTTTTTTATTTGCAAAAAGCAACAGCTGAACCGAATGTTTTGAAACTTGGCATACATGATACTTGTACCAAGACATTGCCAAAGCGATCATTGTGACTTCGTCTGTCAATTCAAAATAGACGGCACGGACTAGTCAAAACCGTTGGATTTTGAACGGGGAAAGTGAATATACATATATTGTATCAGACCTATTACGCAATTCCTACAATTGTGGGTTAGAAGTTGAAAATTACTTCCCTTGGCATGAAAACACTGGCAGATGGCGCTTGTTCTACATTTACCACTATCTCCGCTGATATGCCTTTCACTGTATTATTGCCACTGCCGCAGGTTTTGACTACAATGTAGTCATTTCTCACTTGTTATATCTACCTCTTTCAATCGGTAACTTGTGATTACTTACTCTAAATTTACAAAGCGCAAGCCTGAACTTTTCAGGGAACCTAATCAAGTAATTTTCAAAACAAAATTCGGTCTTGTACAGTGCATAATTTCTGGTTTCCTGACTATAGCAAACCATTCCTGCATGAAAATATCTTTATATCTTTGTTTCACAGTTTTAACAACAACATCTACATCGAACATCCCTATATCCCAAATATAGCTTAATCCACAGTTATCTAAAATATTTTTAACAGCTAACAGCCATGGGGATATATACATTCCAGTATCATATAACATTCTGATAACCTGGTACATTTTTGCTACAATATTTATCATTATGATGAACTGCAAGATTAGCCCAGAATTTTATTAATCTGGCTTTGACTATGACACGCAGGTGTTGCCTACCCAGTTCACCATATACCATACTATTAGATGTCGATCCTTTAATTCGAAGTACAGCATTTTAAATGCAATGTTTCTATTATATCAATGTTTTCGTATCCCCATATTTCACATAACAGTATGGGTACAACAGATTTATCAAACAAATCTAGCATTATATCTATTGGCAGCTCATGTCTTCTACATTTACCAAGCAATACAAACATGGCCCTTTCAGCTTGCTCAGCCAGTTGCTTTCGACATTTGTATAATTTGCCATTGATACTGAATAGAACACCAAGATATTTAAACTGCATGCATGCTATGAGAGGCTGTGATCGCTTACGGTATTTTTCGGGCTAACACCGATAAATTGTCTGTTAAATTTCATGTAGGGAAACCAAGAAAACAGTATTACACAGAAAAAACATTCATTAGAAATTATTCCATTCTAAGTAGTATAGAAAGAGCAAACTGAGGTCCACTGACCTAAAAAAAAAAGCATATAACCTCTGTGACGTCACTGCAGGTTCCGGTCGCCTGACCGGAACCGGAAGTGACGTCAGGTGGTCAGAAATCATCACATTGTAAAAAAGGTTTTTTTTTTCTCGGACCGGTAAATTGCAGGGTGGGGGGCTGCATTGAAAATACCAAAACAAAGTGCCAACCTCAAGTCAAGTGTAAAAAAAAAGTTCACCCCCCACAGCCTTCAAAAACTCAAGACCCCCCTCCTCCGCAACTAAAAAGCAATTTCACAGAGGTCAATACAGTTGAATATATTTAATGGTATATTATTTAAGCAAAAAAAGCAGGAGGTTGTACCGTAAATGGTGCATTAACTCATCATTCCATTGAATATTAGTTAGCTTGGAGCCTTCCAGTAATTCAAAGCATGCAAATGACAGGTACAGGTATTTGTACACTGGACATATCATAATCATGACAACATTTTTTTAATCAATCTCACCATATTCATACTGAGTGTAACTGTGTGTAATCATAATACCGATACGTTGGTTTCTAACTTTAATAAAGTGTGAACATGAACCGTGCAAAGCGCATAGAACCCCTCGGACTTGGATGTTATTGAATAGGGCCCTGGTAGATGAAGAAACGTTTGATGGCAACAAGCAATTGGTGACAATTTGAAAGCTTAACCTGGTGATCTGGAGAACATGCATATGCGATACAAGTCTGGTCTTTCAGTATATATGGTAGCAAGAATTAAGGTTTAACAATATTTCAGCTATATAGCGACGAGCAAACAAAATTTCAAGTATTCAAGTTAATAACTCAGTAAACTAATGCATTAAAAACATGTACATGCATTAAAATTTATACAACAAACCGATCTCTCAAATAATCTGAAATACAATCTTCTTTTACTCGACTAAAAAGATCTTCCAAAGTAGCTACTCGATAAAAGTTATCCCTTACAAACGTAAAATCTATACAGTCGATAAGAGTATGTTTCACTGTGAGATTTTCGTGGCATGGAATACACCTTGGGACTGGCTCTTTTTTCAGTAAACTTTCAGAAGTTAATCGTGTATGGCCGATTCTACATCGTCTAATCATGGCTTGATCGAAACTGTTCGAAACTGGCTGTTCAGATGAGTATAGCCTACAGTTTTTTGAACTCGTGAAGTTTGTTATTATCCATAGCATCCCATAAAGCTAGAAACAACTTTCTCACATAAGCACAAATAGATGGTCTGATATCACTGTATGGGATTTCAACCGGATCAACCTCATCATCTTGGGCTTCCTTGGCCATTTTATCAGCTTCAGTATTACCTTTGATGTCAACGTGACTAGATACCAAACAAAACACAATATCAATCTGTTGATCAAATTTACAGTCATATAATTGTAGAATATTCAAGATGGTGGGAGGAGTTGAATTTCCACTTTCAATCGCTTGAAGGCATGACAGCGAATCTGAGAATATGACGTATTTCTTCCTTTTAGTGGATCCAATACCTTCTAAAGCCGAAAGGTTTGGCTTCTGCAGTGATCTGTATTTCTCTCGTAGTATACCAAATTCTTGTGTATACACGAGCTGGCTCGTGTCTGTCTTTTTATATTTCGTCAATGTAATATCTACTTCTGGTTTGGTTAACTGCCATGGTGGAGTTGGCAAGAGCTTGTTGGGTAAAATTTGATTAAGCTTAATACCAGCTGCTACAATGTGTGATTCCAAGAGGTGGAATAATGGAGGGTTTCTTTAAATAGAAATCAAATTACCTGGGTTTGAAAACACAGCTATATGCAGGATTTGAGTGGTTTGAACGCAATTTTGTGATATATTGCAGTGCTAGTTTAATTCTTCGAATTTCATCTGCTTCGATATGTAAGCTTTCCTTAGGGGATGATCTGAACGCTGCGAGGCAAAGTCCTAGTCCTTGATGGAGAATAGGATCTAACTTTGCCAAGTTTGACTTGCTTGCACCGTTGTAAACGATAGAACCATAATCAAGTTCAGAACGAACAAGTGATCGATATAAATGGAGAAGCGTTTGCTGATCTACCTTCAACAAATCAAGCGCTTTTGTGCACTTGGCTTTCAAGCAATTTCTATGCGATTTGAACGTTAGTCGGTGGTCAAACAATATTCCTAAGAATTTGACCTCTTTTACTACTTTGATCTCAGTTCCATCTAATGTAAGTACTGGATCTTTGTGCTGGAAATATTTTCGGCAAAAGTGTATACAATTTGAAGCCATTTTCTAGACACCATTTCTGAATTCTATTTAGACAAAGTTGTAATATTCTCTCAATATTGTGTATACTTTTTTTAAATGACCAATGGTACTTCTATTTTTACGGAAACCAGCTTGAAAATCAGTAAGTTTCTTTTCAATTTCCAGGTACCAATCAAGGCGATCATTTATCATGCGTTCCATTGTTTTACAAACATAGCTTGTCAGTGAAATCGGGCGATAAATACCAGGGTCTGTATGGTTACGGCCAGGCTTTGGTACTGGTATAACTATGGCATTATGCCATGACGGTGGAAAGTCTTCTATCAGCCAAAGTCTGTTGAATATGCGTAATAGGATTTCTAGACAAGATTCGGGTAGATGTTTCAAAAGCCGATAATTAATATTATCAGGGCCTGCAGCAGAATCGTTAGATTTCGCTAGAGAAGCATGAAGTTTCACAATTGTAAACATAGCGTTGTAGCCTTCACGGTTACCGGAGGGGAATTTCATTTCATTTTTCTTGGAAACTTTGAAATTTAGGTACATGATTATTTGACGAAGAGTTGTTGGCAATTGTTTCGCCTAATTTATTTGCAATTTCTGCTCTGTGAGTTATCACATGGTCTCCATCGTTGAGATGATGAACGCTGGACTTGAAGCTTTTACATTTTATTCTTTGGATCATATTCCAAACTTTTGTTATGGGAGTATGTGTATTGATCTTAGAAATATAATTTTTCCAAGAATCACGTTTATTCTTTTTCATGGTTCTACGAGATTTAGCTCTTGTAACCCTGAGATCTTTCAAATTTTCAGGATTAGGATGTCTGCGAAAATATCGTTCGGCTTTCTTCCTACATTATCTTGCTTCTTTGCAGCCATCATTAAACCATGGTTTTTTAATATGTGCAACTCCTTAAGATGTGGGTATGGTTTGGTTAGCAACTTCAGTCAGCATATCTGAGAATAACTGTATAGGATCTGGAACATTAGCGAAAGAGTCTGCTTGTAGTTTTTGTGAACAAAGCTTTTCAAATTCTGGTCAGTTTGCTTTCTTGAAATTATACCTTGTGAAAGGGGGATCATCAGCTGAATGAACAGCTCCCTGCCCAGACCTTTTGTTGTAATTTGATATATGTTGGCATTGTAGGAAGTTGATGATGGGTCTACATCAGGCCTTACAGACTGGTCTTTTGTGTTAAATGCCATCATTTTCATCTGACGACGATACAGCTCACCAATTCCCTGTGTACGAGTTGTCACAGCGACACAGCTCACCAATTACCAATATCCGAGTTGTCAGAGCATTTTCATCATAGCTCTTTAGATTTATATCTAATACCCCTTATGCCGGTACTAGGGGCCGTGTGGTCATGTCATCCAAGTTGCCACATGAACAGGTACAATAAAAGCGTACCTGAGATACAACACATATCACGAATCATTAGGTTCTTGGTATGTGCTTTAGGATAGGTTAATCAGAAGACTGTGAAGTCTTGTGACTCCGTCAGTATGTCGGCACCTCTTCCCACTACCCTTATATGCGCTGTACTTCAAAACAGTGAGAAAGTGATCACTTCCACAAATGTCATCATGAACAGACCAAGTAAATTCTTCGAGTATAGGAAGATCGCAAAGTGCAATATCTAATGCTGAATAGGTTCCATGAGCTGAGGAAAAAGGTGTATAAAGACCATCATTGAAAATACACCAAGAATTATTTGATATAAATTCTTCAAGAATTTTTCCTTTACAATTCTCTTCATTATCCCAAAGTTACTACGACCGTTAAAATCACCCATCAATAAACAAGGTTTAGGGAGCTGATCGTAAAGAATCTGAAGGAGATGGAGACCTGCAGATGAAGGTATGTATACCGTGCATAATGTGAACACAGAATTCAAAGTAAGACGAACTGCTACAAGTTGTAAATCCGTCTCTAAATCAATAGGACTATGTAAAACACCCATTTTAACACGTATTGAAGAGCCGCCTGTAGCTTTTCCATGCTCTTGCAAAGCATAGAAATGATAGGGTGTATATTGCCGTAATTCAAACTTATTTTTATTTGCTTCTTTGAGAAAAGATTCATTCAAACAGAGAGCTAAGGGTTCATAATTCTGAGTTAACAACTGAAGCTCATTTAAATTTGACCAAACTCCTCTGCAGTTCCATTAAAGGAGGGTTGGAGACTGAGCCATTTGTAGTCTATATGAAGAAATAAAACACAAGAGCACATACACTAGGAAATAGAGTGTCAGCTTAGCCAATATGAACGTTTAATTAAAGGTCTTCTCCTCTGGCTTTTTTGTTCTTTCTTCTGATATTCTCGCAACTGCTGCATATCTTTGTCTTTATTGCCATAAATTGCTTGTTCTCTCTTCAGCTCACATTTCCTTTTCGACCTCTGGTTTAAGGAAGTCTTTTCGGGTCGCTTATTATCACAAGATTTATCCATGTGCTCAGCGGCCGCGTTTTTGTCTGAGGTAGTGAACTCCTCGATCACCTCATCACCAGAAGAGAAGTTCGCAGGTGTATCTGCTTCAGAAATAAAACCAAATTCTTCGTCTTCACTTTCTTCATCTACTGAGGGTAGCTCATCTCTAGCATCCTCTCTGGTGAGCTCAGCAACCACATTAGCATCTGGGGGTGAAGTTCAAATCACCACCACAATGCACTGGTGCATCTACTGAGGGTATTTCATTTTTAACATCGTCTTTGGTGAGCTCAGCAATCACATCATCATCTGGGGTGAAGTTCGAGTTACCACCAGAATACACAGGTTGTGAAATGTCGATTCTTAGCCACCATATTTTCACGCAAAAGTAGATTTCTTAGCCACCATATAATTGCATAAAGTTCGACTTTTCATTTACCAATTTTATAGAATCTAATCTGTGTGCATGCAACCTTGATATTGTGATGTGTTTTGACAAAACTATTTCCGAAATACTATTTCATGACCCTTTAGGTCAGTTATTGTGAACACAACTATTTGTGAGAAACAGTTATGTAATTTCAAATTTATACAGGATAACATAGAAACTGCTTATGTATAAGTGTACTGAATCATGCTTGGTTTTGACGACTGAGTTTAGGTAATGCGACATTTAGCTGAGTAGCTTGTCACAACTACAACAGTTTAGTTTGGAGTTAACTCGACCCTGTAAGGTCATGGCATGTATAAAAAGGGATGGCACATTGAGGCAGGCTAATACCTTGTTTTGAAAGACATTTACAAAATGGTCTGATGTTAATGAAGTTGTGTTGGTCTGCCTGCCAAATGCTGCCGATCATTCCTAAGTTAGGTGGAATGAATCTACAATAAATCGGCTTAATATTCAACAGACATGAACTTCGTTTTTGTTGTTTCTGTCTCATTTAAAGAGGTTATCAAGTCTTCGAGAAATCTCAGAAGCCGGACCTTGGAATCTATCATTGTACGGGTTTTATGGAGACCATCACCCGAGTCTGCGGACGGCTTTGCGTTACAACATCTTAAGACCGCGCACAAGCCCTTGTCGCCTTGAAGACCGAAAATTCCATAATGGCAAGCGTTGCTTTCGGATAAGGACAATTTTCTTTTGGATACAACTACAAGATCATGAGACGACAGCTTCAGACGATCGACCGAGGACACTGAGAGTGCTAACTTTTGGACAAAATGGCTGAGCCGGTAAAAGTGCATGAGCTCAGAAATCTCAGAAGCCGGACCTTGGAATCTATCATTGTACGGGTTTTATGGAGACCATCACCCGAGTCTGCGGACGACTTTGCGTTACAACATCTTAAGACCGCGCACAAGCCCTTGTCGCCTTGAAGACCGAAAATTCTATAATGGCAAGCGTTGCTTTCGGATAAGGACAATTTTCTTTTGGATACAACTACAAGATCATGAGACGACAGCTTCAGACGATCGACCGAGGACACTGAGAGTGCTAACTTTTGGACAAAATGGCTGAGCCGGTAAAAGTGCATGAGCTCCAGGCCATTGCTCAAGGCATCACGAAACTTGTGGACAATCTGCGGACTGATATTCAGGCCAAGGACAATCGTCAATTGCAAAGAGAACAGGTAAGGGACCTTCCTTCCTTTTTGCACCTACTGAGGTATTGCAGACGGTAATTAAGTCACCTAGACGGAGACGGTGACTGACGAAAACATTTGGTGCCTTTGTTTTTTGACCATTGTGAAATGTGCGACCCTGTTCAACGCCTCCTTGAACTGCCTTGTAATTCTCACTGGAAGGAAAGTAGTATAGGAAAACCCAATTGGCGCTCTTTTCGGGGTACCCGACAGCGGCCCCTGTCGGGAACCAGGAAAATATGAGTATATAAAACAGTAAATTCCATATGATTTTCAGGGTACCCGAAAAAGAGCGCCGATCGGGAACCCTCCAAATAAGGTAGAATCGGTCTTTTATGACATGCAGGAGTGTGAACATGATAGGACATGTACTGAAGTGTGACGTCATGTATGACGTCACTTCCGGTCTGCGTGAATCGGGCGTGTGTATTCCTCCGCGGTGATGCGGTCTGGTGGTGATGCGGTCTGCCTCCGCGGACAAAAAGTAGTCCCAATTTCTCCGGCATTCTCCGGCAATGTTCAGGGGCGAGAGGGGTCCCTAGTAGACCGATTGGGTCGAGTGAGGTATCAAAGTGAAGCATTCGTGAAGGGGCATCTGATGGGCTGGGTGTGGGGTTGAAATATCGGCATTCTGCGCATGCGCGGTGGCCAAAGGGTATGAAAATAGACGTTTTGGAGCTAGGGGAGCCACTAATGGTCCAATGGGGTCATATGAGGTATCAATGTGAAGCATTCGTGAAGGGGCATCTGACTGGACTAGCGGCTCAGGCATTGTCACCATTCTGCGCATGCGCAGACAGGGAATTGTGGGAAAAGGGTATGGAAATAGACGTTTTGGGATCTAGGGGAGCCCCTAATGGGCCGATGGAGTCGTATGAGGTATCAATGTGAAGCCTATGTGAAGGGGCATCCAGTTATGGGTGGGGGCATGTAAAATTTTTCCTAAAAAAAAACGGAACACGGACTTTATCGAAAAATCCGGGAAAATGCCTATATGGGGAATGGGGGTATATAGGTCGCCGGGCTTAACGGGGCTTGCCTATCAATAGAGTTATCTCCCCCTAGTTCCAGGGTGGGTGTATGTAAAGTTTTTCCTGAAAAATACGGAACACGGACTTTACCCTAAATTACGGGAAAATGCCTATATGGGGTATGGGGGGTATAGGACCATCCTGGGAAACCTACTTCTCGACATTTGCGGTATAGGTTGTGGGGTCTCGTTTTCTTAGTCTCATCAAGACAAACATGATAGGAAGTGTCGCGGAGCGAATCGTTGAAATTTTTGGAAAAAGTTCAGGGAGACCCATATAGTCCCATACTAGGGTATAGGACCAATGTTTGTCCCACTGGGAAACCTACTTCTAGACATTTGCGGTATGGTTGTTTGGATTTGTTTTCTTAGTCTCGTCAAGACAAACATGATAGGAAGTGTCCCGGCACGAAACGGTGAAATTTTTAGAAAAAGTTCGAGGTCTGTCTATAGCCCCATATAGACCCATATAGTCCCATACTGGGGGTACAGGACCAATGTTTGTCCCACTGGGAAACCTACTTCTATACATTTGCGGTATGGTTGTTTGGATTTGTTTTCTTAGTCTCGTCAAGACAAACATGATAGGAAGTGTCCTGGCACGAAACGGTGAAATTTTTGAAAAAAGTTCGAGGTCTGTCTATAGCCCCATATAGACCCATATACTGGGGTATAAGCCCAATGTATGTATAAATCCATACTGGGTGGACGTGTTGGAGTCTAGGTGAGTCCCTGGTGGTCCAATGGTGTCGTATGAGGTCTAATTTTGAAGCTCTCATGCAGGAGCACTTGACTACACTAATGGTTCGTACGTTGTCAATATTCTGCGCATGCGCAGCCTGGCCGTAGTATAGAAAGCAGGCATTTTTGGGGGTGTGTGTGGGGGTGTGTTTGGGTTAGAGATGGGCTATTCACGGTTCGAATGGGTCGTGTGAGGTATCAATGTGAAGCATATGTAATGGAGCATCTGATGGCGTGGATGTGGGGTAGAAATATGGTCATTCTGCGCATGCGCAGTCTGGCCGTAGTATAGAAAGCAAGCATTTTGGGGGTATGTGGGTGTGTGTTTGGGGTAGAGATGGGCTATTCACGGTTCGAATGGGTCGTGGAAGGTGTCAAAGTGAAGCTTGTGTGGGTTAGAGTCAGAATGGCGTGGTTTTAAATGCAAGTCGCGTCAATCTGCGCATGCGCAGTTGGTTGTAGTAAGTAAAGTGGACATTTTGGGGCAGTGAAAGGAAGGTATTTGGTGTAGAGAGGGACCATCCTTGGTCCGAATGCGTCGTATGAGGTGTCATATTGTAGCAACGCCCGCCAACGCCAAGCTTAACGCTTCAACGCCCTGGTGAAATAGCTCAGAAGTTCTGATTTTCTAGATATTCCATGGAATTGTCACTAATTCTTCGAAATGCAGTGACGCCCGTCAACGCTCGTAGTTACGCCTTAACGCTCTTACATAACGCCTTGACGCCATGATATAGACCGGAGAGAGAACAACAACAACAACAAGGATGACACATGAGAGAACAACAACAACAAGAAGTTTTTTCATATAGTTTATTTTCCCCAATGTTACATCATACCCACGCTGGGGGAGCCGCGTTGGGTATGTTTACAACTCAAGAAAACTCTTGTCCAATCAGAGGCCGCCATTTGCATCTGTTATATTCCTTCTTGTCCGTTAGATTCTTGTCCAATCAGAAGTCTCCATTTCAGAAAGTGCCATCTTCGGCCATGTTCGCTCTGAACCGTTTATTCTAATCATCGTCGGGCAGGCCTGGATATTCTTCGGGTAGCATGTCCTGAAACAGTTGTTTGCGCATTCTGATCGCATTTTCCTGGGCCTCGGTGGGTGGTAGTTCCATAGCCTCTTCCAAGTGACGCTTGGTCTTCATGATGGACCTGTGCGTGGGGTCGCCTTTCATTTCAAGCGGTAGTAAGGTATACTGTTCATAGATCGCCATGGCTGTTTTCCTGATGCGGGGGCGCATTTGGGTCTGTTGTAAATTATCCTCTCCGGCGTCCTCGATCGCTGCTGCGTAAGTATTGATAGCTGCTGTCACAATACGATCCCAGAAGGTAGGTTCTGCCTCACTTTCCACGGACGTAGGCTGACTATCTGAGGTCAAGCTCTACGTATCACTAGATAG